>OY757012.1:10522610-10955110 GCA_963580285.1 Lucinisca nassula | reverse complement strand
AAATCGGAAACAACGACTCCAAAATGACCTTAATAGTGTTGACGGGGACGTTAAACCTCAAATCAAACAAAAACAATACTTTATTGATCTTCCTTAACAACCCCCCCCCCGCCCATAGGGGCTTGAAGACATATATGGGCTGCACGATGCTTCCACGCAGAGCTGAATCCGGCCCGCACACTAGTACTGGGTAACCGCTTAGAGGATCTAAGCCTGTCCAGGAACCGCGGTGCGAGGCGGACCGCCCATGCTAATAAACCCTATTGGTTTCATTGGGCGACAGGGCTTGAGATGTCATTTCATCTCAATGTCGGGTAAAAGTCCCACAAAATTGGAAGCAACGTCTCCAAAATGACCTTTACAGTGTTGACGGGGACGTTCAACCTAAAATCAAACAAACAAAAAATCTTCCTTAACAAACGTATTTCTTAAAATAGACAAGATATAAATAGATAAACTTGACTTCACGTATCAATATATATGCTAAAATGGTTATGAAATATCGGGATGAGCCATAGTGTGGTGGATTATGTTCACTTCTAATGAGCCGAAAGCATTGGGACTCCTCGGTAGTAACACTTCGGTCGAACTGTCGGGGACCACCGCGCCAACTCGACACTCATCCTTTTATTTATTTATTTTTATTTATGTTTTCTTCCAGACTATTATTATAAATATACTTGACTCGACACTCATCCTTTTATTTATTTATTCATTTATACATTGTACCTTTACACTTTATTAGTTTAGAAAAAAATACACACTTTATTAGTTTAGAAAAAACAAACAAACGAAACAATAGTTTTCAATGTCATTTTGAGGCGTTTTCCTTTTTACGGTTCAAACGTAGCCTCTTGATACATGTATAGACCAAATCGTTATAATCGACGCATTTTATCAGTTTAAAACTTCGTGGAGATTTGATCATCAAATCTTTTCTACGGTCATTCTCTCCCTTCCCCTGTGTCAGTTTCTGGCGAAAGAGTGTGCACTGTACTGGTTAACCGCTTACGTATAAGCCTGCCCAGGAAAAGTGTGGATAGGTAAACTGACAGGCTCAAATGACCTACATCACATTGACTGGGCCGTTAAATACCAATACAAACAAAACAAAATCAGTTTAAAAAGCTAAAAATTAGTGTGCAGCGTTATGACGATATACCGTTGTGGTTTAATGATTTCCTTCATTTCTCTAAACCTGGACAACTTGTACTTTTTGATGAAAAAAAGTGTCGTATTTTTCTTATTTCTGCAACAAACATAGATTATAGGTACTCGTTAAAACCGCCTCGGTGGTTCTAACGAAAACCCACAATTTATGTTGTAAAGAAAATGTATTCTCTTGTAAACCCTAGTCTTCCATAACAAATTTGATTTAAAATGGTATTTATTTCTGGTTGTTCTGTTACGTAACTTTTAATGTTAACGTTTACATAACTCTGTTCGTCATAAGGACAACATCACGAAAACACGCCTATATAATTCTGACCCCATTTAAAATAGAAGTGAAGGCAATGATCAGGAATCTATACAATTAACAGAAACACTAAGGGAAAGAAACACAAACATGAAACAACTAGACCCTTACTAGCGGAAAGCCAAAAGGACAGTCACTTTCCCACAAAATGGCCAATTGGCTGTCCAAAGCAAAATGATATAAGCGATACATATACTCAAAGACAAGACATAACAAAAATAAACCACGACAGAAGAACCGTCTTGGAACGGTCA
This sequence comes from Lucinisca nassula, assembly GCA_963580285.1. Lineage (NCBI taxonomy): Eukaryota > Metazoa > Mollusca > Bivalvia > Lucinida > Lucinidae > Lucinisca > Lucinisca nassula. The sequence continues at coordinate 10,953,379 of OY757012.1, read as the reverse complement.
GTGAAACGAATTCCACTGGGGGTGGGAATTTTACGTGGCCATAATCGTCGCCTTTACTCCTTACTTCCGTCGCGATTTAGACAAATAAATTGTTCAGTCGCATGAACCCCATTTTGATATGGTACAACTTGGGTTTACAGGGGTACACCTTATTTTTCTTATTTCTGTTCCAAAATATAGATTGTGGGTACTCGTTAGAACCGTTCTAACGATTACCCATCATCTATATTTTGAGCAGAAATAAGAAAAATGTCACAATTTTTTTATCTGAAAATTCTCGTTTTTTAGGCGGTAAAATTTGCAATGTATTTGACTTGGCTTGTTTTCATAATGACACGTCCATATTATAAATGCATTCTTCTATGGCTCTGAAGAGATTTTGATAAAAATTGTGAAAACTTTTTTATTTCTCTTTCAAACATATTTATATGAGTGACCCGTAAGAACCCCTCATTGAGGCAATTCTTGCGAGTAGTGCATGTTTTTGAGCTGAAAAAGAAATAAGATGTATACCAATGCAAACAAACTTTTTTCTATTTTATCACGTGAACAAGTCAGTGAAATGAACACCCAAATAAACCCCAATTTTATACACAGAAAATTGGATGTACATAGGTATACATTATTTTTCTTATTTCTGCGGTTCTAATGAGCACCCACAGCATATGTTTGCAGTAAAAAGCAAGAAAAAAATCACAGATTTTAATCAGAAAAGTAGCAATTTTGGAGATGTAAAAATGCACTATGTCGCATGTTTTAATCAATCAATTCAAACCGTGTAGATCCGTATCTACATTCTTTGCATAGGAAGGAGTTGTGGTGTTCAGTTTTAACAGACAACAGTAATGCGCTGCGTATATGTACCGAACCGACGGACAACTGTTTTTTCTAGAGCCGCATCCGTTTGACGGCCCGAACGCATCAGGACAACAAATCCTTGAAATGAAAGCCCCTCTAAAACCCACTTTACATAGCAGAAAACTGGGGTTTTATGGGGTAAACATTAAATTGCTTATTTCTGTTTCAAAACATAGGTTGTGGGTATTCGTCAGAACCGCCACACGAGTCGGTTCTAACGAGCACCCACAAAACACACAAAACCTATGTTATGAGTACAAATAAGTAAAATATCACATATTTTCACTGGTAAAGTTGCCATTTTGTTGATAAGAAAAATGCACTATGTCACACGGACGTTTTATCGTAATGTGGTCCCAACTACGCCTTAGACCCTTCCGCTGATTCATGAAGGGCAGTTGTCCGTTTCTGGCGAAAGAATGTGCACTGTACTGGTTAATAGCTAACGTATAAGCCTGCCCAGGAAAGTGTGGATAGGTGAACTGACCAGCTCAAAAATGACCTCAATAGTGTTGACTGGGCCGTAAAACTCCAATTCAATACAAACAAACAATAACTCATTCAGAGAAAAGTGCACCCGCCAATTGGGGCTTGAAGAAATATATGGGCTGCATGATGCTTTCACGCAGAGCTGAATCCGGCCCGCACACTAGTACTGGTAAACCGCTTAGAGGATCTAAGCCTGTCCAGGAACCGCGGTGCGAGGCGGACCGTCCATGCTAATAAACCCTATTGGTTTCATTGGGCGACAGGGCTTGAGATGTCATTTCATCTCAATGTCGGGTAAAAGTCCCTCAAAAATGGAAGCAACGTCTCCAAAATGACCTTTACAGTGTTGACGGGGACGTTAAACCATGTCGAACTTTAACGGACATCCAGGTAACTGCAGTCGGTTAAAGTAAATACATAGATTTATGTAGGAAATTGATAATAATTTCCCTATAAAATAAATAGTAATAGCAATATCTTTTCTGTGCCAACGGTTCATGATTCTGCATTCTTTTACGAATGCACACATGTATTTTTCATGAAGTTTCATCAACAACTTTTTGGTCCTTTTTACATATAATTGGAGGCACCCTCTAAATGTATAGAATATATAGTAAAACTACTGAATGAAGCGACAAAAACTGATGAATATAGTGTCATAACTTTTTTGCAAGTTGTTATTTTTATTCTGTGCAAGCGGGAGTATGTTGGCAAATGTATTGCGAACACGTCCATATAATTTTTGTAAAATAGAAATGAGAATAATTTGGTCCTTTTTGAAAATGAAATACACTACCCACCTTTTCTATTTCCAGTTTACCTTGGTAACCAGCAGTCAGCGGTTGTTACTAAGGTAAACAATAACAAAGAATATATTACGCATACGACGTGCTTCTTGAACTGTATGGTTCGGGATTTTTATTTATTTATTTCGAAAACAAAGACTTCATTACGCCTACGATATGCTTAATTATCAGTTTGAAATGGAATAATATGTTTGTTAATTTGGTTTGACCATCATAAAACACGCTGTATAATTTTGACCCCCTTAAACCCCACTTTTATGTCGTAAAACAGGGTTTACAGTTGTACACATTTTTTTCTGCTTAAAAACATAGATTGTGTGTACCCGTTTACAACGCCGAGAGGGTTCTAACGAGTACCCACAAACTATGTTTTGTGCCCGTTTGACCGCCTCATGGTTCTGGTGAGTATCCACAAACTTTGTTTTGAGCAGAAATTAGAAAAAAACGTATTTTTTAAACGATGATTTTCATTTATAATGATTTTGTTTGTTTGTTTGACTCTTTGTTTGTGATGGATTTCATGACCCAGTCAACACTATTTAGATCATTTTTAGTTAACCTATCTACACTTATCCTGGGCATGCTTTTACGTAGGCGGTTAACCAGTAGAGTGAACATTCTTCCTCCAGAAACTGTCAACTGCCTTTCTTGAATCATTTTAGTGATAAAATTATCAATGTACATGTGTATTTGAATAGGCCTGGTTTTGTCATTGTTTAGTTCCATTAAGTGACGTTCTGTTCTAAATGTGGCTCCAAATTGTATTAAATTATATTGAAGTAGATTTACCGACAGGGGCCAGAAAAGACAGATAATTTTATTGTTCTGAAAACTGTGAAGATTATGCAATGTTTTACAGACCTGTCACTTACTGCTCAAAACATTATCTAGTTTACACCTCGACAAACTGAAATCTAGTCAGAATGCTTTACAGATCATGATATTAACATTAAAACCGCCCCAACCTAAATACTACTAAAGGCTAGATTCTGCTAGGACTTTACATTTGGAGAAGTGGACCTTAAAAACTTGTCCTGGAGTGGATAAATATTTATTAATAAAGGACAAAGATCTCGCTCATGGACGTAATTTAACAGACAAACAGCTTTTTCTGGATTTATTTTGACCCCCTTTAACCCTCTTTTATATAGTAAAACTGGGATATATATGTTCTTATTTCTGCTCAAAAACCTTGATTGTGATTACTCGCTAGAACCACCTCGCCGAGGTAGTTCTACTATGTAGCCCAAATATATGCTTTGAGCAGAAATATAAAAAATATCAGATTTTTTCCGAAAATTTTCATGATTTGGTGGTAAAATGTTTATCGTATTTTTGCTCGTGTTACAAAAAACGTTTGAGTCCAGGATTATTCCCTGCAATCGTTTATTGTCCATTTATTGCCCTGTTGAGTAGAGCTGATAATTAAACATTTTCTTACACATCGACGCGCAGATTGGCGCGTGTCAAGCGGGCGCCTGTTAACAGTTTTTGTTCACGACTATGCAAACGTATTGGATGAATCATCACGAAAACACGCCTATATAATTTTTACCTTATTAAAACCCCACTTTTATTGAGTAAAACTGGGTTTTACAGGGGTAAACATTATTTTTTCTTATTTCTGCTCAAAAACATAGATTGTGGGTACTCGTTAAAACCGCCTAAATATGAAGAATACCATTTTTTTCTGTGGAAAATTTTAGTGGATTTTTTTCCAATATATTTGAATAGGCGTGTTTTCGAATTTTTTCTAATATTATTTCTAAAATATAGATTGTGGGTATTTGTGATAATAATATACTAATCAAAGTCAAAAAATGAAGGTAATGATAATGATAATAATAATAATAATAATAAAAATAATAATAATAGCAAGAATAATAATTCAGTCTTTTTTTTTTTTTTTTTTTTTTGTAATCGCCTCCCTGTCTGTCTCACTTTAAGCTCGGACCCATCAGATTTACTTAAGACTTTGATTTGATTATAAGGAGATAAAGCCAAAATCAATAGTGTTTTTTCGAGAAAATGACCTTGGCGTAACAAACCAATAATTATATTAATCCCTGTTAACCCTTTTTGTACCAAATGGAATGTTCCTCCTTATATATAGTACAAGTCCATTTCATGATTTAGGTTGTGTTTTCTTCAAAATTCATTTGGAAAATGACTGAACTTTTAGCAAACAGTGTAGGCCCTGATCCGGCGCCGCGTTCTGCGGCGTCTGATCTGGGCCTGCACTGTTTGCCAGGGTACCTGTTTTGGGGGTTTCCGGTACTAAATGGGTTAAACACCGCGTAACATCGCGAAGTCACGGGTGAACATCATTGGAAAGGTAGACTGAGGACCGCCCGAGGCATTAAGTATATAAGAATATCAACTATTTAATGAATAGACAGCAATCAATTAGGTTGTTTTTCTAGCATTGATTTATATTATCCTGGTGCTCTTGCCAAACGCGAATCGGATAGAGGAATACGAACAGGTGCAGTCTGATCTGAGTGAAGGGACTGTCATTGCAAGCAAAAACTAAATCATGGGTTCCGGCTCAATATTATGACCTTATTATGTGCAATAAACAACGACTGGGATCAGTTTGCGAATACACGCAGTCTGGTCCGAGTCTGTTTAATTCGCCTGAGGGGAGATGAGATTCTGCTACATACAGAGACCCGATGAATAATTTCACACAGATTGCGTCTTCGATTGATCGGCTAAATATGATTTATGATTTCATCGGAGTCTAACTGTTGGTTTTCTTTTGCTCCAGCATTTCAGTGGTTTCTTGCTGTCGAGTCCTCACCGTTGTCTCACCTCTGTGGTTCTTTGATTTCTGTGTTCACGGAGATGTTGCACTGATGAGTTAGGAGGCCTTCATGCGGACTGAACAAATTTTTGTCTAAATCGCGACGGAAGTAAGGGCGAGGATTGTGGCCACGTAAAATCGATTTAAGCCCCCCAGTGGAAATCTTCCACTGACCGTTCCAAGGCGGCTCTTCTGTGGCGATTTATTTATGTTGTTGTTTGTTACTTACTGTGTGTATCACTTGTGTCTTTTAATTTTGGATGGCCATATGGCCATTTTGTGGGAAAGTAACTGTCCATATGGCCTTCCTTTGTTTAGGTTTCCATTATGGTCTGGTCGCTTAATGTTTGTATTTCTTTCCCTTTGGTGTCTTTTATGGATGGAGTAAGTTAATTGTATCAATTCCTGATCTTTGTTTTACTTCTACTTTTAATGTAATAGCAACATGAACATAATGCAACATAGCATAATGTAACAGGGTGAGTTCCATTCAGGGATAATGCTATACTGTTCGGTTCGGAATACGGGTTCCGCTTTTAAGACTTTACATAATCTCGTTACTCAAAAGAATATTTTTCTTTTTTTCGAAAAACTAATTTCTTCGACTTCTATTAACTAATTGATAATTTGCTGTGGGAAATAATCAAATTGGGATGGAAAGTTAGGTGGTATCGAAGAAGGGGAAAGAAATGTAAATTTATTTAATTTTGGTAACGAGATTTTTTTTTTCTCGTCTGGTCGTTGGTAGAAAAGCACGCGTTCAGATTGTTTTTTTTTCTTTTTACGATTTTACAAAATAAGAGGGCAGTTACTCTTTGCCAATTGTTGGTGTTCACGGAGAACCTCTGAAGTAAATGTGAGATGTGCAAGGGAGTCCTTGCTTAGGACTTCCAAATGCTTAGTGAGAGATAATAAAATCAACCAGAACCTGACATCGTGGGTCGTTCCTTTTTATCATGTCTTCCACCCATCACATTTGGCGCTGCGAGCATCAACGTTGGTTTCTCTTGTGATATGAATGGTACCAGAATATCGAGGGCTGTCCGCAAAACTGCGATTGAACGAGTGACTACATTTCATTTGGATTCTACAGAATAAACAAATGACATTACATTCTACAGAATGAACGAGTGACATTACATTCTACATGACCTACCAGACTATCTACAGATTAGACAATTAGTGCCCTCTGTGTAGTGCAATTTTGTATGCTGTGCCAATTTTTGCCAGTCTGAGGCTATATAGCTTGTCCCATCAGTGTCTCCATAAGCAACTTCGATGTAGGTGTCCGATTTTCTGTCCGTATCATTTCATTCCCATTGTGTTATTCATTGTTGATTGATGTGCCTTGATAGGTCTAACAGGAAGTAAGGGTTACATTTTATCTTGACAGATTTTCCTGTTGGTTTTTATGGCAGATAAAGCGACTGTGTTTTTTGTGTTTTAATATGCTATAGTGCATTTCTATTAGCTCCTTTCGTTAGTTTTAGGGCTTAGTTCTTAAGCAGTTGTACATCTATGCATGTATTACAAATCTCAGTGTTTCAGACTCTGTTTGCCACTAATAAGTTTTCAGAAATAGTATATTAGGTTGAATGGCCTAATAGTATTTATGTCTTGTAGGCTTGTAGGCTTATTCTCCAGTTCCGGGGAAACTGGTGCTTCTTTCAGACAGCAAAGGTCGTTATTTGCAGCCTTTTTGTCCATCAAACTACTCAGTTGAATTTATATATCAGTCAGGACTAAGGCTAGCAGAGGGTTTATATAAGTTGCAAAGACGCATTGATAATGACAGTGAACGTAATGTCATAGTTTTTTTACTACGTATGGCTTGGTACTTGCGATGTTACTCTCAAAGCAGGTAGAGATATAAAATTAAGGCACCAGTCTGAAGCTGATTTTTTTAGTTACATAGCTGAACAGATTAATAGATACTACAACCTAGTAAGCCGTTATACAAATGTAAGATTAGTTTTTCTAGAAACTCCTCCATATTCAATTGTAGAATACAACCACACCAAGGGCTTGGCTGTAGGAACTTCAGAGCACGTTAAGGATAAGGAAATTTCGCGCAGAATTACGACTCTGAATGAGTACATCCGAGTGAAAAATGATATTTGTCACAATGTTCAGTCACCTCGGTTCAGATTAGATCTTTTGAATATACGAAAGAAGGAAGGCAAGAACCCAAGTAAGTCTTATCATTTTGGGCATTATCTAGATGGGGTTCATCCCAATGCCTTGTTGTCAGAGGTGTGGATGAGACGGATTCTTGATCGTCATTTTGTGAATTTTGGTGAGTAAGAATAAATTATTAAAGTAAAAAAAAAAAAAAAAAAGAAAAAAAAAACATGCCTGGGAGAGAAGACGAGGGTGCCACAGGGGGGCAGTCTCCATCTGGTGAGGGGAAGCCAGACGCAAAAATTTTGAATTTAGAGGCAGAACTGTTTAAGGTAAGGGAGGAACTAGCAAAGTTTAAGATTTCTGAAACCAAGACGGTTTTCATTAGTAGGGATCGTAAATTACAGAAGTTCAGTGGTAGACCCATACAGGAAACTGATCCCCAGGTTGAGGACTGGATCGAAGATGCGAGCTATCATATAAAGAATATCTCTGGTAAGGAGGCACAACTGGAGTTTCAGTTTGATCATTTACAGGGTCAGGCAAAGGATGAAGTAAGGGTTTTGCCGGAGAAGGACAGAAATACTCCAGGTAAAATATTGGACATTTTGCGTGTCCTGTTTCAGGATGTGGACACTGTTGCTCAGATTCAGCAGGGTTTCTATCAAAGAGTTCAACGCCCAGGTGAGTCTTTGCAACAGTATTCTTTGGCTTTAATGAAACTCATGGATAAACTGATTAAAAAGGAGAGAGGTGTCATTGGGGACAAGGACTTAATGCTTAAAGAAAGGTTTATTGATGGTTTCAGAGACCAGCAGTTGAAGAGAGAAATGCGTAGGTTCTCTCTGGACCATTCCGGTGTCACTTTCAGTGACTTCAGGGCAGTAGTGCTGAAATGGTGTGAGGATGAGGCTAAGGTAAGTCTGGAATCAGTTCACACCAATGAAATAGAGCAGTTGGAGGTAAGTGCTATTAAAAGCAATTCAGGCCAGGCAGACTTAATGAAGTTATTACAAAATCAACAAGAACTGCTAGAGAAGCAGCAAAGACAGTTAGATCATCTTTCCCAAGTATTAACCACCACCAATGCCAGCTCAAAGCAGGCATCTCAATTTGCCCCAGGCACACATAGACGCCCTTGGCATAGGGGTGGCTTCAGTGGTCGCCGTGGTGGTGGAAGGGGCGCATGTTATCGGTGTGGTAGTAGGGATCATTATATACGTGACTGTCAGGAGATTGCTGTAAAAGAGGGCAGCATGGTTGAAGGTAAGCCCGATGAAACTTCGTTAAACTTGTAACTCCCACTGTGGAGAGTCGCACAGTGGGGGTTCCTCTTGATACTAAAGGCTCAAATAGTACTCTTAGCAGTGCCCAGAGGTCGACTATAATTGATAGGGCAGTTGCATCTTGCCCAGAAGTGGACATTTTAATTGAAGGCATTCCGGCTCGTTGTCTTTTGGATACAGGTAGTCAGATTTCCACAATCACTGAAAATTTTTATCGTAAGCTCACTAACCATACATTGATTGATGTAAGTAATTGGATAATAGTTGTAGGAGCAAATAGTTTACCTGTCCCTTACATAGGGTACATTGAAGTGGATATGTCCATATCTGGTGTTCAACTTCCCAAGGTAGGTGTCTTGGTAGTGAAAGATCCTGATGACCTACAACATGGTGATCACAAACTTAGGCTGCCTGGGTTGATTGGTAGCAATGTCTTTAAGAAACTTCAGGAACTACATGGTTCTTCTCAGTCAGAAGAGGACAGTACACTTTCACGAATTTTATCATTGTATGAAATATCATGTAGTTCTCCGATGCCGGACAATGCTAGGTTAGTGAAGGTTTTTGGGCCTAATAGTATCAAGGTACCTGCATCCTCAATGGCGGTTGTCAGAGGCAGCACATTTCGACCGCCTGATGATAAATCTTATACGGTTGCCATTCAGGCTGCTGTTAATCCTAATGGTTCCCTTCCACGAAATCTTCTTGTAGTAGACACTTTTGCAGAAGTAGTGAATGGCATAGTGCCAGTGAGAGTTGTAAATATTGGCAGTGATGATATTTGGTTAAGGCCCAGGTCTAGGCTTGGTGTTGCACATATTGTGGAGGTAGTCAATGAAAACTTGAGTGCCCCTTCCTGTGAGGTTTTGGTTAATAATGATGAGCTGGTTGTAACTATAGATAAAATGGAGGTTGAACAAAGCTCACGGGAGGTGGGTTGTGAATCACTACATGAGCTTCCTTTTTCAGTTGATGTGGATTCTAGTGATTTTACACCACATGTGGAGAAAGCAGTTGCTAGTCTCTTCTATAGATATAGGGACTTCTTCTATCAGGATGATAGTGATAATCTAGGTGTCACAGAGTTAGTAACCCATAAGATCCCAACAGTGGACGATGTTCCCATTAAGTTGCCGCATCGTCGGGTGCCCCCAAATTTAATTCCAGAAGTGCGTGAGCACATTAATAAACTTTTGCATCAGGGTATTATCCAACCCAGTGTCAGTCCCTATGCCGCCCCAGTGGTCCTTGTAAGAAAAAAGGACAGCTCTTTAAGGTTGTGCGTCGATTACAAACGTTTGAATGATATGACAGTCAAGGATGCCTATCCATTACCAAGGATAGAGGAAGCCCTAGATACCCTGCATGGGTCGTGTTACTTCAGTTCCCTCGATCTGGCCCAAGGGTTTTATCAGGTCCCTATCGATGCACAAGATCGTCATAAAACTGCTTTTCGCGTAGGGTCCGGTGGTTTGTATGAATACCTTAGAATGCCAATGGGGTTATGTAACAGTCCAGGTACTTTTCAGAGGCTGATGGAAGCGTGCTTAGCAGAGGCTAATTTCGATATCTTACTGATTTATCTTGACGATATATTGGTCTTTGCGCGATCAGTGGAAGAACATCTTTCTAGGTTAGAGTTTGTCTTTGAACGTCTTAAATAAAAACCAAAACTGAGTTCCTTTAAGAGCAACGAAAACACCCACAAGAAACAAGATGGGTCATACCACGCAGCCTCGGCTAATAAAGCCTCACCAGCGACCCTGTAATGATCCGGCAACGAAAGCCTGGGGAAACATACTTCAATTTTGCGAATTTCGAATAAGCAGTCGATTCAAAGACCAACATAAATCAAAATGGGGTCCAAATAATTAAAAACCTGTCTAGAACATGAGTCTAAACCAATAATTTATTTCTGATTTCTCAGAATATTCACGCTGATCCCAAAGGACTTAAAGTAAAATATAAACTGCACTATGGTTGAAAGCCCACGGATTGAAGATGAAATTACGCAAATGTCATTTTTTCAAAAAGCAAGTAACGTTTTTGGGTCATCTTGTTTCAGGTCAAGGAGTTACCACTGACCCTGATAAAACAGCGGTAATAAGGGCTTGGCAACAACCACAAACTGAAAAGCAGTTGCGTAGCTTCCTTGGTCTGGCCGGTTATTACCGCCGGTTTGTTCGGGACTTTTCAAAAATAGCAGCCCCTTTGCATGGGCTGCTCACTAAGCAGGAAAAACAGGGACGTAAGAGGAAAGTACCTAAGGTTGCTGAAAATGGTAAGTATGATGGGCCCTTATCAGCCAGATGGACACCTGCTTGTAGTGAAGCTTTTGAGACTCTAAAATCTAAACTGGTTAGTAGCCCTATTTTAGGTTTCCCTGACTTCTCTAAACCTTTCGTTCTGGAGACTGATGCGAGTATGCAAGGGCTGGGTGCTGTCCTTTCTCAGGACCAAGGGGGGAAGGTAGTTATTGCATATGCCTCTCGCTCCTTGCGCCCTTGTTAACGCAATATGGACAGGTACAGCTCTATGAAGTTAGAGATGTTGGCATTAAAATGGGCAGTCACAGATAAGTTCAGGGATTACCTACTGGGAAGGAGGTTTACAGTTTTTACTGACAATAACCCGCTCAGTTATTTTAAGACAGCAAAATTGGATGCAACGCAAATGCGCTGGGCTGCACAGCTCGCACAGTTTGATTTTGAAATCAAATACAGGTCTGGTAAGTCAAATTCAAATGCAGATGCTTTGAGTCGCAATCTTAGCCCGCATTCAGAAGACACAGTATCTCCAGATATCCAAGTTAATCCCCTAGTAGATGGCACACATGTTCTTGAGGAAATCACAGCGACTACTATGTTAGACTTTAATATGCGCAAGTAGAAGTAAAACAAAGATCAGGAATTGATACAATTAACTTACTCCATCCATAAAAGACACCAAAGGGAAAGAAATACAAACATTAAGCGACCAGACCATAATGGAAACCTAAACAAAGGAAGGCCATATGGACAGTTACTTTCCCACAAGCCATATGGCCATCCAAAATTAAAAGACACAAGTGATACACACAGTAAGTAACAAACAACAACATAAATAAATCGCCACAGAAGAGCCGCCTTGGAACGGTCAGTGGAAGATTTCCACTGGGGGGCTTAAATCGATTTTACGTGGCCACAATCCTCGCCCCTACTTCCGTCGCGATTTAGACAAAAAATTTGTTCAGTCCGCATGAAGGCCTCCTAACTCATCAGTGCAACATCTCCGTGAACACAGAAATCAAAGAACCACAGAGGTGAGACAACGGTGAGGACTCGACAGCAAGAAACCACTGAAATGCTGGAGCAAAAGAAAACCAACAGTTAGACTCCGATGGGCCCGACCAGAGACAGAGCAGCAGGCACCAACCAACATTATCTCTTTAATTTTCAATAAGCCTTTACGTTGGAGCCGTCATAGAATCTGAGGCCTGACCCACCGGCGTGCAATTAAAGAGGGAAGCAAAGTTGCCAACCGTGATTGGGTTAACTACCATGCATGCAGTCTGTCGTATAATATCCATGTTGTACCCAATCTTTTTATATCGAAGAATGATTTTACGAAATTGGGTGCTGAAGTCATTGCGGTTATATATTTTTCTGAATTTATATACTAAGTCACCATAAAATTCGGGTCTTGCAAGATGCGACAATCGCAAGCAAGGTACCACAGGTAAGTATTTCAGAGTTAACAGCCATGTCCACATTTCCGTCCATTCCTAATGATGAATTGCAATTGAAGCTGTTGTCTGATTTTCACATTGCTCAGACTATTAAATGGGTTCAGAAGGGCACAAAGCCAACTGACAGGCAGATTAGTACTGAATCTTCGCAGACGAAAAAACTCTTGAAAAGGTGGGATAAATTAGAGCTGAAGGATGGCATTCTGTGGTACAAAACAAAGAATCTTGACTCGGAAGGTGATTTTGACAGACAGTTTGTCACACCTGATTGTATGAAAGCTCAAATCTTAGAGTCGTTGCATAATTGTTCTGGACACCAGGGTGTTGAAAGGACTATGTCTTTGGTTCGTAAGCGGTGTTTCTGGTTTGGTCTTGATAGTGATGTCAGAAACTGGATTAGAAACTGTGAGAGGTGTATTATTTCCAAGCAGCCTATGCCTACAGTACGACCGAAACTTAAAAGCCTATTGGCTTTCAAACCCTTGGAAAGTAGAAGTAAAACAAAGATCAGGAATTGATACAATTAACTTACTCCATCCATAAAAGACACCAAAGGGAAAGAAATACAAACATTAAGCGACCAGACCATAATGTAGTAGCCATTGATTTCACACAACTTGAAAAGGCAAGTGATGGTAGAGAAAATGTTTTGTTTAGGTTTCCATTATGGTCTGGTCGCTTAATGTTTGTATTTCTTTCCCTTTGGTGTCTTTTATGGATGGAGTAAGTTAATTGTATCAATTCCTGATCTTTGTTTTACTTCTACTTTGGTTGTCACCGACGTTTTCACCAAGTTCACATTGGCTTTGCCTTCCAGGAATAAAAAAGCACAAACAGTTGCAAAATTGCTAGTATGCGAATGGTTTTTCAGGTTTGGTATACCACATAGAATTCATAGCGACCAGGGTCGCAATTTTGAAGGTCATGTCATTCAGGAATTATGTCCACTTTATGGCATCAAAAAGTCCAGAACTACTCCCTATAACCCTAAAGGGAATGGCCAATGTGAGAGGTTTAACAGGACTATGCACAACCTTCTTCGAACACTTCCACCAGATAAGAAGAAGAAATGGCCTGATCACCTGCCAGAACTTGTCTACTATTATAACATCACTCCACAGGCCAGTACGGGTTATTCTCCATACTATTTAATGTATGGACGCGAACCCCGTCTGCCGATAGATTTTACATTGAATCTAGACATGGATCAGTCTAACATATCCACTGATGACTGGCTTGGCATCCATAGGAAGCGATTAATTGATGCACAAGCACTTGCTAAGCAGAATCTGGTGGACGCAAGCATGCTCAGAAATGAGCATTTTAATGCAACTGCTGCAGATAAACCTATCCCATTGGGTGCAACAGTATTGTTGCGCAACCATCCACTGGGTCGGCACAAGATCCAGGATTACTGGGATAGTACTCCATACAAAGTTGTAAACAAATTACAGGACAAGGTATATGTTATACAGCTGGCTGATAGCACTGGACCGTTGAAATCAGTGGGTCGCAGAGAGGTCTATGATTTAAGTGACAGGTTACAAGGTTCTGGCGATGTTGTTGATAATGAGGAGCCAAAGGAGACCCCCACTATCAACAGCTCGTTGCCACAAGAACCTATATTAAGTGCTAGGGATAGCACTGATTCAGAAGTGGGGGGTGAATCGGATGATTCACTGGGTGAATTTGACATACTTGAATTTACTAGAGGACCTAACGGAGAGTCAGATATTGAGGCATATGGCTCTGTCAAAGCAGGGAAGCCAACAACGTTGGCACTGCTGGATGCTCCTAAAGACTCAGATAATGAAAATCTGCTTAGGGAAAGCAGTACTATATCCAAAGCTGGTAACACTAATGAAGCAAAATGCTTATACAAACCTAGGTTGGTTCACCCATCAGGTGTCAAAGGTAGGTCAAGAACAGACGTTTCAGGAGTACAGGATTTGGATCAATCAAAGAAAATTGACAAAACCTTACCCGACTTAGAGGAAAGTCCAGTGGGAGAAGAGGGGTCCCGAGATGAAGCTTCGGAAGCTAGAGGGTTGAACCAGTATGAAGGTTTGACGCAAAGCGATTCAGATTCCGCTAGGATGAAACGGACAGGTAACTTGAATAGTGATAGTGAAGACAGTATTGAGGTTGAGGGAAGCGATACAAGGACCAATATAAAGGCAAGGAGATCGAAAAGGAACACAAAAGGTAAACATTCCAATCCACATAGACTTCCAACTTCTGCTTGTAATGTTGCAAATAAGTCTATGCGGACTAAGGACACAGGCACTATTGATACACGCTTTCAGAGTTTTGCCAATGTACTCCTTTCCGTTCACCAAGAACAATCTCAAGTCCAAGCTAAAATCGCCAATAAGCAGTTAGAGAGTACATTGTCAACCTTGCAGTTGTGTTGGAAACATTATTGTAAATTGGGGACCAAAGATGATAATGGCCTGTCGTCTGACAATGTTAGTGAGGACTGACTTCGCTGCGGCGTCAGACAACAGGGCATGTTCATTGTTTGAATCACTGTTTTTGAGGGAATATTGTTCATGATTGTTTGGATGGGAGTTTTTTGTGTGTGTGCACAATATTTTGATTTCATTAACTAGATTTTATTAGGGTGGCCTATCTGCTCTGAGAGTGCATGGTGGGTGGCTGGCTGCATATGGTAATATGTTAACAATGTGCACCCATTGGAGACTAGTCCATTTCGAAACTCTAGTCATGTAATGTCAGTTGCTTTTGCACATGGGCGAAAGTTGCAGGGTTATTCCTGAGTCGAGATTTTATGTCTTTCTTACCTTTATAAAGTATCTGTAGGCAAGTTTGCCTCTTCAGGACAAAATCCCCCCGGACATAATCCCCCCGGACAAAATCCCCCTTTTTGTAAAGGCGGACAAAATCCCCCCCCCCCCAACATTTGTTCAGGTGGCCAAAATTCCCCAGGACAAAATCCCCCCACCCCCCGGACATAGTCCCCCCTGCTGTTTATAAAGGTGGACAGTATCCCGCACACCTCCACATGCACAATTACTGGTTTTTGAAAATCAGTCTGTCGTTTTGAAAACTGCAGATTCCATAATCGATTTGGTGCAGTACTATCAAAGCTATATTGGTGCTCATGGAGAAATTATTGCCCGTCAACACTGTATAGGTCATTTTGGAGACGTTGCTTGTAAGATCAAAGTAAAAAAGACATACTTGTATTAACTTTTTGTAATTGTACATGTGTGCTTTGGGGTTTTATGGACCTCTCAACCCATTAGGATTATGTCTGGCATGATCAGTTAAATTGACATATTCCAATAACAGATTCCAATATTTTTCATATTTCTGCTCAAAAACATAGATTGTGGGTAGTGGAAGGATAATTAACTAGAACAATTTAGAGCAAAGGTGATTTTTTCGGGGGGATTTTGTCCAACCTGACATACAGCGAGGGGGATTTTGTCCGGGGGGGGTTGTCCGAGGGGGATTTTGTCCGCCTTTACAAAAAGGGGGGACTTTGTCCGTGGGGGGGGGATTATGTCCGGGGGGATTTTGTCCGGCTACCGAACAATACTATCTTCCAAGCTCTGGGAATCAGTAGCAGAAGACACTTTCAAATATTTTTTTCTTAATTTCCAACGCGAATAAGGCTTGACATTTCACGTGAATCGTTTGCTGCAGACGATTCACAAGTGATATGAAACATCATTTGGGCTTAGAATTAACAACAAAAATATTTTGAAAAAAAAAAAACAACAAAAAAAACTTGATAATTAGATCATTTTCGTCGGACTAGTCATGTTGTGTTTAACGTTTCTTGAGCATACGCTACTGATCGTTTTATTTTTTATTTTATTTTATTTTATCTTATTTTGTATAATATTTCATTTCAGCAATTCTTGAAAATTTATGTTGCACATTATAAAATGTTCAAAACCTTGTTGCATTTTACACTGTTGGCTTGTACATTTATGTATTTCAGACTGATTTATGTCGCTAAATACAATTGATATATTTGACACTGGAAGATACTATTTGTAATCATATATAATACATCATCTATGTTTATTCTTTTTCATTCAATTTTTTTTTCAAGATACACCATAACACAACCTCCACTTTCTTAAATTAAAACAGTCACCTATATAGTATATAAAAAGCGGTCCTAAAAATGTACGATTTACAATTTGCCTGAGGCAATTTGCACAGGAGGTAGTCGAGTCCTTGGGGAGATAACCATTTATTTTCTGTCTTGTTCGCGTTAATTCCCTTGATTTTCAGCACAGCTGAGAAAGGTGATGTCCGTATAAGTCCGGTATGCTCAAATCAAACAATCATTCAGGGAAAAACTGTATTCACAAGTGTCATTCGGGATGTAAATCGGTGGTTTTGCGATCGGAAATTTCGTTTTACGACAATGCGTGAGCGGAACCGTAAAACGCAATACATGTAATTTGTCACGCGGAACCGTAAAACGTAATACATGCGCATGTAATTTGCAACCGTACCTCACCAATTCACATCACGAAAATGTCCCTATATAAATTTGGCCCCCTTGAACCCCACTTTCGCATAGCAAACAACTGGGGTTTACATGGGTTAACCTATTTTTTTCTTATTTCTGCTCTAAACTATAGACTGTGGGTACTTTTACATCTCAAAATTTTCGGGGGAGGGGGGTCCGATGGTCAAGATTAGAATGCATTTATATAGGCGTGTTTTCGTAATGCGTGGTTAGTATTATGAGTAGCATAAAACCAAATGACAGCCAATGAAAAGCGACGTTATATGATGACGTCCTGTTTCCGTTAGTATGTCGCAAAATATACTGTCGCAACTATCAGCCGTCGCATTGCACTCGCGATAGATTTTGTTTGTTTGATTTGAGGTTTAACGTCCCCGTCAACACAGTATAGATCATTTTGGAGACGTTGTTTCCAATTTTGTGGGACTTTCACCCGACATTGAGATGAAATGACATTTCAAGCCCTGTCACCCAATGAAACCAATAGGGTTTATAAACATGGACTCGCACTGGGTAGGCTTGGATCGTCTAAGGGGTTCACGAGTACTCGTGTGTGGGTCGGATTCAGCTCTGCGTGGAAGCATCATGCAGCCCATCTATTTCTCCAAGCCCCGATGGGCGGGAGCCGACACTCGCAATAAAATGATATGTTCAGTTATCTCGTATTTCATAAACGATTATAACACCAAAAGACAAGGAAATATATAATTAACTTCTTAAAAATAAAACAAATAAGTATATATCAAAAAAACAAAACAAAAAAAAAAAACAGGCACGGAGAGAAAGAGAGGAAGATAGTCTATATGTAGTTTGGCCCACCATACAGATAGACTAACATATGCAGAAAAACATAAAAAGTATATTTTACAAGCGTTTTGCAACCAAGTGACCCTATGTTATGCGCAAAAAACAACAAAAGGATGAGTGTCGAGTTGGCGCGGACGTCCCCGACAGGTCAACCGAAGCTTTCCTGCAGAGGAGTTCCAATTGCTTTTGGCTCAATTGAATAGAACTTATTGAATCTATACCGACCGCACTACGGCTCACCCGACATTTCACAATCATTTTAACATATATAAACTATATCGTAAATATTGATTTTGTCTGGGCCAATTTTTTTTTTTTTTTGTTTTGTTTTGTTTTTCGTATCGCTATTTTCATTTTATTTTTATTATTATTTATTTATTTTAAAAATAATACATAATTTGCAGGCTAAATATCTCCACAAGAAAGAAGAAAATAAAATTATGTAAAGATGAACCTAAAAATAGAAATCTGCTTTTAAACTGTTCTTGACGTTTACTTATGGCTATATATAAATCGTGTCTTTTCGTATTTTCCCGCAGTACGACGACAACCATGTAAAGGATACGACGTCGTAATAAGGGCCCGACGTTGGCTCTGATGCGGCAACTGTTTAAAAATATTTGCCTCACTAAATAAAATCATCACGGGAACAAGTCACTGAAATGAACACCCCCATACACCCAAATATATATAGAGAAAACAGGGGTTTAAGTGGGGGTACATTATTTTGCTTATGTCTGCTCCTATACATAGGTTGTGGGTACTCGTTAGAACCGCCTCAATGAGGCGGTTCTAACGAGCACCCACAACCTATGTTTGGAGTATAAATAAGAAAAATTTCACAGATTTTCATCAGAAACGTAGCCATTTTGAAGAAGTAAAAATGCACTTTGTTGCACGGGTGTGTTATCGTAATGGGTGTCAGAACGTGCTGCAAACAGAAAGTCCCGGGAGTTGTCTCCCTTCTAGAAATGGCGAAAAATATGTAAGGTTTTGTTTAAATCGAGGTTTTACGTCCCCGTCAACACTAATAAGGTCATTTTGGAGACGTTGCTTCCAATTTTGTGAGACTTTTACCCGAAACTGAGATGAAATGACATCTCAAGCCCTGCCGCCCAAACAAACAAAAAGGGTTTATATGTATGGACCGTTAGACTCGCACCACTTTGCCTTGTCTAAGCGGTTTGCCATTACCCATGTGCGGTTGGTTTCAGCTCTGTGTTGAAGTATCATGCAGCAGTCCAATCTGTTTCTCCAAGCTCCGATGGGCGAGGGCCAAAAAATGTAAGGCATTTCCGTTCCTACTCCCAAACCCTATCTCCACTACTTCAACCGCCAACACTTCAGAAAAAAGGCTATTTTGGTATGATGGTATGTCAAAAGATACATAACCGCCTCAGCCGGCTGTTTTATTGGTGTCCTGGTGATTAGAATACATTACGATAACTCACCCGTGCGATATAGTGCATTTTTCACATATCCAAAATGGCTACTTTTCTGATGAAAATCCTTGATATTTTTCTTATAAATGCTCATAACATAGGTTGTGTGTGCTCGTTAGAACCGCCTCATTGAGGCGGTTCTAACGAGTACCCACAACCTATGTCTTGGAGCAGAAATAAGAAAAATAATGAATACCCCCGTAAACCCCGGTTTTCTCTATATAAAGTGGGGTTTAGGGGGTCTTCATTTCACGGACTTGTTCACGTGATGATAATAGCAAACAAAGGTTTAGTATACTATTTTAACCCTTTAATGACAAAATAGAATTATCCATCTAATAGCCAGGTCCAATTACAGTACAAGGGGTGTCAGTTATATTTCATTCATAATGTTTTACGCCAATTCCGTAGTTTAAAAAAAGACAGTAATTTGGAGACATTTATAGACTGTAGCAGTGTGTCATTTTGAAATATGAAAGGTTTTGCAAGGAGAATACATTATGATCACATCCCGTTTGACATAGTGAATGCATACATGGCTCCAAGCATGACATGTTTCTGGTGAAAACCTGTGATAATTTTTCTAATTTCTGCGGCAAAATAGATTGTTGGTGCTCATTAGAACCGCCTCAAAGAGGCGGTCTAAACGAGTACCAACAATCTCTGTCCGGCCCCCGCCCATCAGCCAGGGTATTCAACAAGGGGCAATTTTTGTGAACTTGGTGTTTTTGAAATAATACTTATAATTATGTTATAAACTACTGCCCTTTGACTTTCCGCTATTGATGTTTCGATTAAGGTTTGTTGTTTCATGTTTGTGTTTCATTCCCTTTGGTGTCTCTGATGGGAGCTGTGGGTTAATTGTATCGATCCCTGATCATTGCCTTCACTTCTATTTTACACAAACCATACTATACCGCAGTCAGCCACATTAAAAGCATCAGTAAAGTATTATTACACAGCATGACAGAACCATAATTATTGTATAATTTCACATTTTGCTGAATCAGGACTATCAATATTCAGTCTGTTTAAACAACATGTTACCGGTCCTCAGTTTTCATGAAATTTCATCTACAGATTCCTAAGATATGTAGATATGTTATGCGCTGAAATGGTGTCTTGATAAAGATTTGAACAAATAACATATACAATTTGAGTGAATTCAAAGCTTGCAGCTGAAATATGGGGATACCATTAAAGGGAACTGAATGCCCAGCTTAATACTAGGCACATAAAGCCATTCATATATATATATATAGTATCAACTAACTCACCAATGATATCTTTAATCCATAAAATATTTCAGATTTGGATTTATGAAATTCTGATTACTGTAGACGTACCATCTGGTTTGGTAGTGACATCGTCCATTACGTAATAAATTTACAATGGAATTGCATTTAAAAGCAAATGCATCATTATCACAAAGGTCAAACCATAGACTATTAGTGTGCATAATTTCATCAACTTCCAAGAGTGAGCAGAAACCAATGTAAATTTCCTATACCTTGAAAGATCCCTTTTCAATTCCAATTCTGTCACTCAATATATCGAAATAGCCTATCTAAAACGAAACATGGAATAAATCTCGTGCACCCAACGACATTGCTATCTATCTATCTTCTGATACTGCGTCGGTCACATTTGACCATTACCGCAGGTGTATATTACATACACTCCAGGTTTTGCAGGATGAAAGCCTACACAGTAATCATGTAATTACGGTAGGGATCTTTAACCTGCACAGAGGATGGTTCTCCCTGCACATGGGGCCTCCAGTTAACGTTCCGATCCGAAGGACGGTGCACTTTATGACATTCATCCCTGCAAATGATGCCAATGGAGCGTGTTCGGTCTGATGAAATGGGGATACCATTAAAGAAAACTGAATGCCCAGGGACTTTTACTAGACACATAAAGCCAGTCATAGCCATTCCTCGGCCAACAGAAGGGACGTTGTACAAAGCATTAGAGTGGACACAGTCAAAAGCATGAAATACGTTGTTTAAGTCGGCAAACCTTTAGTTCAGAGACAGTTCAGATCGTACACATTTGATCTATTACAGACAAAATATTCAAAATACTACCACATGCAATGCTACATTTTGTTTGACTCCGACATGGAGCCAACATGTGTACATTGTAAGCATGCATGGTATTTGATTGACACACATGCTGCTCAGGACATATCGACAAACCACACAATCAAGGCTGGACTTGTGGAAACAGAAAAGTTCGTACAAACTTGAAATTGTAGAAATTACCATCCCAGTACAGCTCTGCTCAGGTATCATAGGGGCATGAAACCTTTTTGAGAAGATGGCGGAGCTTTTTTCTGCAACTTTCCCGCTGGATGTGTTGGACAAAAATCTAAAATAAAGAAGTTATCGCCGAAAAACGCGGCAAATTTTTATTATTGTTTGCACTTGCAAATTATGTACCAGTAAAGTAGGTCCGGTCATTAGTTAGTATATGGTATGATTATAGCCAGCAGTTATTCGGTCCCCTTTATTTGGTTACTAAACATAAAAATATTATAGGGTACATAGATAGCCACTGCGTTAAAACAAACAGTTTGGGAGGCCGCTAATAACTAAAGTAACATAAATCTGCCGAATTCTTTGGAGTTATCTTTACTTGCGTCTGCGGGCAGAAAAAAATGCAAGTTTGCCTGTACGAAAAGCGAGGACTCTGACTAGACTGCGCACAGTCTAATCAAAATCTTGGCCGGTCGCTTGGATCATTAGTGGATCAAGGCAGAAAGTGTAGACCGTAACATAGCTGCATTGCAGACTGATTTCCATCTTTGCTTGTCAGCGGTCTTTAGTGTACACAGATGAGTACACTGAGCACTCGGTTCAGAGCACATGTGCAAAAGGTTATAAGAGATGCATATTGGAAGCATGTTTCCAGCATCTTTACCTTTGAAGATGATAATATAGTTCCCGATAGCCCCCAATTGAATATTAAAGTTATAAAGTTTTGGTCATTCGTAAAATCCCTGAAAAAGGATGCGTTTGGAATCACTTCGCTAAGGGAAAATGGAATTCTAAAAACAGATGCGCGCGATAAGGCTATTTTTGCAACAAACAGTTTCAATCAGCATTTACGCGTGAAACTGATGGTAAGCTACCATCTAAAGGTGGAAGTCCGTTCCCCTCTATGGGGGACATAACAGTTGACCCCAATGGGGTCGCTAAATTGTTAGGTAAGCTCAAGATACATAAGGCATCTTGGCCCGATGCCCTGAATGCCAGGGTACTTAAGGAATGTAGTGCTGAAATATCTCCTGTGTTGGCCCTTATCTTCAATGAATCACTTGCCCAGGGCACTGTACCAGATGACTGGCGACTGCCCAGGGCACTGTACCAGATGACTGGCGACAAGCAAATGTTACACCGGTCTATAAAAAGGGGGAAAAATATGATGCAGCAAATTATAGACCAGTGTCGCTTACATGCATCTGTTGCAAAACCCTGGAGCATATATTAGAAAGCAACATCAACAAGCACTTTGCCTTTGAGAGCATTCTTGCTGACTGTCAACATGGTTTCCGGAGTCAAAGGTCTCGCGAAACGCAGCTTGTTCAATTTTACCATGGCATTGTGAGCAATCTGGATGGGGCCATAAACCGTGGCCACAAACAGACTGACTTGATCATCATGGACTTCGCTAGGGCCTTTGACAAGGTACCTCACAGAAGGCTATTACATAAACTGGAGTACTATGGGATAAGAGGATCCACACATAGTTGGAGTAGCTCATGGCTCTCTGGGCGCTCACAACAAGTTGTACTTGATGACCAAGCGTCTTATCCAGTCCCTATTTTATCTGGATTCCCCCAAGGTTCGGTCCTTGGACCGGTCCTCTTCTTGGTTTTCATTAATGATCTCCCCGATAATATCAGGTCATCAGTCCTCTTTAATCTTCTTCTGCAAGATACACTCTGATTCAGTGTCTTATAATAAAGATAGGTACTTGACCCTTGTAACAGTGTCGACCCAAACAAGGGCATCAAAAGTAAACGACTCATAGTATCGTAGATACCAGTCCTATAGTGATGCCCCGAAGAACTCGTTCTTTCCTAGAACTATTCCCCAATGGAATAATCTTCCCTCCTCTGCGGTGAATGCCAAGTCTGCAGAAGAGTTTAAAGCCCGTACAGTGTAAGATTGAGACTCAGAGGTATGCTTTTTAGGATATCTCTGTTATGCAGATTGTAAATAGTTTTAAGGACGCATACAGTGCCTCTCTTTTTTTCAGCTAAATTCTAAATTTAGCCGCCCAATCAACTGAGGTAATGGCCAAATATGACCGACTCAGCATAAGAAGATAGATAGATAGAGTATAAATAGACGTGACTATTTACCGAGTATTTTATGTACCAATATATATGTTGTGATGGTTTTGAAATATCGGGATGAGCCATAGCGTGGTGGATTATGTTCACTTCTAATGAGCCGAAAGCATTGGGACTCCTCGGTAGTGACACTTCGGTCGAACTGTCGGGGACCACCTCGCCAACTCGATACTCAACCTTTTATTTATTTATTTTTATTAATGTTTTCTTCCATACTATAAAATGGCATTGTATTTTTCTCTTATTTATGCTTAAAGCATAGGTTGTGGGTGTCCGTTTCATCCAGCCAATTCTAGACGGTTACCATAATAAATGCTTTTCAGCAACATTTTAGAAATTAATTCATACCTTATCTGTATAAAGTGGGGTTTACATTACGATAAAACAACCGTCTGGAAAAAGGCGTCTCTCTTATCTCTGGAGTCGAAAATGTTTGATGATTTTCTTATTTCTAGTTCAAGTATAGATTGTAGGTGCTGATGAGGTGGTTCTAACTAGTACCCACAATCTAAGATTTCGAGCGAAATAAGGAAATAATGACTTCCCTCGTAAACCAATCTTATCTCTATATGAAACGGGTTTTTTGTTTGTTTGATTTCATGTATAACGTTCCCGGTCATTTTGGAGAACTTGCTTCCACTATTGTGGAACTTTTACCCGACATTGAGATGAAGTGACATCTCAAGCCCTGTCGCCCAATGAAATCAATAGGGTTTATACGCATGGACGCATCGCTTTGCCTGGGCAGCCTTAAATCCTGTAAATGGTTTACCAGCACTCGTGTGCGTTCGGATTCAGCTCTGCAATGAAGCATCATGCAGCCCATATATTTTTCAAGCCCCGATGGGGGGGGGGGGGGATCGAGAAACGGGTTTTAAAGGGATTTTTATTACATGGACTTGTAAAACCTGATGCAAGGGTAGTGACTGAATTCTGCGTCATGTTCAGTAACAGTCCAGTTAACATGAACACACATCACATCAGGAATACCATCACATGAACAAGTCCGTGGAATGAGCACCCCCCTAAATCCCATCTTATATAAAAAAAAAATTGGGGGTTACGGGGGGGGGACATAATTTCTCTTATTTCTGAACCAATACATAGGCTGTGGGTACTCGTTAGAACCGCCTCAATGAGGCGGTTCTAACGAGCACCCGCAATCTATGTTTGGAGTATAAATAAGAAAAATATCACGGATTTTCTTCAGAAAAGTAGCCATTTTGGAGATGTGAAAAAATGCACTATGTCGCACGGGCGTGTTATCGTAATGCGCACCAATGTGACATACCGCTGTCGGCCCGACGTTGGCCGGTCATTCTCTGCCGGCTGGGTGGGTCATTTTGTCTTGGCTCATTAAAATTGTTTGATATTTTTTTTACTTCTGATGCAAATATAGATTGTCTGTGCTCGTTAGAACCGTCTCAATGAGGGAGTTCTAACGAATATCCACAGTCTATGTGTCTTTGGGCAAAAATACTCTATATAAAACGGGGGTTTCATTGATTGATTGAATGATTTATTGATTGAATGAATGAATGGATGAAAGAATGATTGATTGATTGATTGATTGATTGATTGATTGATTGATTGATTGATTGATTGATTGATTGGGCGATTGATTGATTGTGATGCAGTTTAGTCTCACGTCAACCATTGTGAGTTAATCTGTGCCGTCTCCCAGAGAACGGGAGAAAAAAGACAGTGTAGATAGTACAGGGATAGGCGAGAAATGGGAAAATGACAGAAATTGAAGCAATAGAAGAAATAAAATTATTCCTCCTATATCCTAACCTGTTGCAGGGACAGCAAGCATTTCCCAACTTAAAGGCAAAGAAAATGCAATGTATTTTCGTAATGAGACAAAAGGTACATGGCACGTTCGCCTCATACACATGAATGAACTAGGGAAGGCAATATGATTCCATTACACCTTCTGTCCAAATGGAAAGAAGCACAATGTACAACATTACAAAGACAGCCCAAAATGGCAGTCTCTTTTCTCCAAAATGGGCCATAGGGTTATTTAAAATAAAAATATATAGAAACTAGCATTCGACCTTTCAGTATGTTAAAAACGCTTTCTGTTGCCGCCGCCCATCGGGGCTAGGAGAAATAGATTGGGCTACATGATGTTTCCACGCACGCAGAGCTGAAACCAAACGCACACGAATACTGGTAAACAGCTAAGACGGTCTAAGCCTGCACAGGTAAATTGGTGTAAGTCCGGGGTAAGTCGGTCCGTCAATGCGTATTAACCCTACTGGTTTCATTGGGCGGCAGGGATCGGGATGTCATTTCATCTCAATGTTTGATAAAGTCGCAAAAATTGTTTCTTATTTATATTGTGGGTGTCCGTTTCACCCAGCCAATTCTACGCGGTTACCATAATGATTGTTTTAAGCAACATTTTAGACTTTAATCCATACCATATCTCTATAAAGTGGGGTTTACATTACGATAAAACAACCGTCTGCAAAAAAAAGCGTCTCTCCTATCTCTGGAACTAGATTTTATAGCCAAAAATGTTTGATATTTTACTTGTTTCTAGTTCAAATCTAGATTGTAGGTGCTGATGATGTGGTTCTAACTAGTACCCACAATCTTTGATTTCTAGCGAAATAAGGAAAATAGTGACTTCCCTCTTAAACCAATCTTGTCTCTATATGAAAAGGTTTTTTATTTGTTTGATTTGATGTTTAATGTCCCCGTCAACACTATATAGGTCATTTTGGAGAACTTGCTTCCAGTTTTGTGGGACTTTTACCCGACATTAAGATGAAATGACACCTCAAGCCTTGTCGCCCAATGAAACCAATAGGGTTTATAAACATGGACGGTCCGACTCACACCGCTTTGCCTTTAAGCGGTTTACCAGTACAAGTGTGCGGTCGCAGCTCTGCGTGGAAGCAACATGCAGCCCATCTATTTCTTCAAGCCCCGATGGGCGAGGGCCGGTCAGTATATGAAACGGGGTTTAGAGGGGCGTTCATAAACATGGTCTGAACCTGATGCAAGGATATTTCACAACCAGTGGTGCAGTGGTAAAGTATCGGCCTCGGGATCGAGAGGTACCGGCTTCGAACCCCACGAGCGGCAAGTGTTGTTTCCTTGAGCAAGAGACTTTATCCACATTGCTTAGTACTGGTTCTACCCAGGAAAAGAGGGCCATATGGAAGATTAGTACTAGTTTACTAAATGTGTTACCCTCTATAAATAAGGTCGATTATTATTATTATTATTATTATTATTATTATTATTAACTGAATTCTGCGTCATGTTCAGAGATGAACACATATCACATTACGAATGCGCACCAATGTTGCATACCGCTGTCGCCCCGACGCTTGGTTCAATAAAATGGATTGATATTTTTCTTACTTCTGATACAAATATAGATTGTCCGTGCTCGTTAAAACCGTCTAAATGAGGCGGTTCTAACGAATACCCACAATCTATTTGTCTGTGGGCAAAAATAAGGAAAACAATGTTTACGTCAGGAAACCACACTTTTCTCTTTATAAAACGGGATTTTCATTGGTGCCTTATTATCGTCATGCGTTAAAAGTCAGTGTCAAATGTTTATGTGTGGGGTTGTCATTATTCGACATTTTGTTGTCGTATCAGAGAAACGAAAGTATGGGATCGGACAGTATGATACATTTAGAAGTACACGTACATTGATTGATTGATTGATTGGTTTGTTACATTGATTGATTGGTTGGTTGGTTGGTTGGTTGATTGATTGATTGATTGATTGGTTGATTGATTGATTGATTGATTGATTGATTGATTGATTGCGATGCGGTTCAACCACACGTCAACCATTTTTAGTTAATTTGTGCCGTTTCCAAGAGAAAGGGAGAAAAAGATAGTAGAGGCAGTGAAAGAAAGGGAGAGGCGAGAAACTGGAAAATGAAAGAAAATGAAGAAATAGAAGAAATGAATATATTCCTCCTATACCCTAACCTGTTACAAGGACAGAAGGCCTTTACCAACATTAAGGCAATATCATTTGAACGCCCAGGTCATCACGAAAACACGCCTATATAATTCTGCCCCCTACCCCACCTTGAACCCCACTTTTATATTGTAAAACTTGGGTTTACAGGGGTATCTCTTATTTTTCTTATTTCTGCTCTAAAATAAAGATTGTCGATGAGGCGGTTCTAACGAGTACCCACAATACATATTTTGAGCAGAAATGAGAAAAATATCACAATTTTTCATCTTAAAATACTTGTTTTTCAGCGGAATAATTTAAAATGAATTTGTATAGACAAGTTTTCGTAATGTGACAAAAGATACATGGCCCGTTCGCCTCATACATGAAGGCAATATGACTATATTTCACCTTCTGTCCAAATGGAAAGAAGCACACATTACAACGTACAACATAAAAGGGCAGTCTTTTTTTTTCAAACTGGCCATAGGGTTATTTAAAATAAGAATATATAGAAACTAGCATCGACCCCTTCAGTATGTTAAAAACGCGCTATGTTGTCCTCTCCCACCGGGGCTTGAAGAAATAAACTGGGCTACATGATGCTTCCACGCAGAGCTGAAACCGACCGCACACGAGTACTGGTAAACTGCTTAGAAGGTCAAAGTGTTGCGAGGACATGCTTATAACCCCTATTGGTTTCATTGGGCGGCAGGGACTGAGATGTCATTTCATCTCAATGTTTGGTAAAGTCCGACAAAATCGGAAACAGCGACTCCAAAATGA
Organism: Lucinisca nassula; assembly: GCA_963580285.1. Classification (NCBI taxonomy): domain Eukaryota; kingdom Metazoa; phylum Mollusca; class Bivalvia; order Lucinida; family Lucinidae; genus Lucinisca; species Lucinisca nassula. Next base: position 10,925,429 of record OY757012.1, on the reverse strand, counting down.
CCTAAATAGTGTTGACGGGGACGTTAACCTCAAATCAAACAAAAACAACGCTTTATTGATCTTCCTTAACAAACATATTTCTTAAAATAGACAAGATATAAATAACAAAACTTGAATTCACGTATCAATATATATGTTAAAATGGTTGTGAAATATCGGGATGAGCCATAGCGTGGTGGATTATGTTCACTTCTAATGAGCCGAAAGCATTGGGACTCCTCGGTAGTAACACTTCGGTCGAACTGTCGGGGACCACCGCGCCAACTCGACACTCATCCTTTTATTTATTTATTCATTTATACATTGTACCTTTACACTTTATTAGTTTAGAAAAAAAGACTTTATTAGTTTAGAAAAAACAAACAAACGAAACAATAGTTTTCAATGTCATTTTGATTTGTTTGTTTGTATTGGAGTTTAACGGCCCAGTCAACACTATTTAGGTCATTTTTGAGCCGGTCAGTTTACCTTTCCACACTTTCCTGGTCAGGCGTATACGTAAGCGGTTAACCAGTACAGTGCACATTCTTTCGCCAGAAACTGACAACTGCCCTTCTTGAATCACCAGTCAGACGCGCATCCGACTGAGCCAACGAGGCCGGCCAATGTCATTTTGAGGAGTTTTCCTTCTTACGGTTCAACGTAACCCCTTGAATCATGTATAGTCCTACTCGTTATAATCGACGCATTTTATCAGTTTAAAACTTAGTAGAGATTGATCATCAAATCTTTTCTAAGGTCATTCTCTACCTTCCGCTGTGTCAGTTTCTGGCGAAAGAATGTGCACTGTACTGGTTAACCGCTTACGTATAAGCCTGCTGCAGGAAAAGTGTGGATAGGTAAACTGACCGGCTCAAATGACCTAAATAACGTTGACTGGGCCGTTAAATACCAATACAAACAAACAAAAAATCAGTTAAAAAAGCTAAAAATTAGTGTACAGCGTTATGACGATACACCGTTGTGGTTTACATTACGATAACACACCCGTGCGAAATAGTGCAATTTTTACAACCCCAAAATGGCTACTTTTCTGACGAAAATCTGTGATATTTTTCTTATTTATACTGCAAACATAGGTTGCGGGTGCTCGTTAAAACCGCCTCATTGAGGCGGTTCACAACCTATGTCTTGGAGCAAAAATAAGAAAAATAATGTATACCCCGTAAACCCCATTTTTCTCTATATAAAATGGGGTATAGTGGGGTCTTCATTTCACGGACTTGTTCACGTGATGAATGATTTCCTTCATTTCGCTAAACCTGGACAGCTTGTACTTTTTGGATGAAAAAAGTGTGGTATTTTTCTTATTTCTGCAACAAACATAGATTATAGGTACTCGTTAAAACCGCCTCGGAGGTTCTAACGAAAACCGACAATTTATGTTGTAAAGAAAATGTATTCTCTTATAAACCCTAGTCTTCCATAACAAATTTGATTTATATGGTATTTATTTCTGGTTTTTCTGTTCCGTTACTTTTAATGTTAACCCTTATCTTGCTGTTCACGACAACCTCTATCTTTGCAAACAGTGTAGATCCAGATCAGATGGCACCTGAAGAAGCCATCTGATCAGGATCTACACCGTTTGGCATTCAGTTTATGAATTTGTAGCAATAAATTACATCAAGTAATTTGATTGGTTGATAGACAGAAATGGGTGTGGCTTAAATGAATATTCAGCAAGATAAGGGTTAACTTTTACATCACTCTGTTCGTCATAAGGACAACATCACGAAAACACGGCTTAATAATTCTGACCCCATTTAAAAATAGAAGTGAAGGCAGTGATCAGGAATCTATACAATTAACAGAGACACCAAGGGAAAGAAACGCAAACATGAAACAACTAGACCCTTATGAAAACAAAATGGCCAATTGGCTATCCAAAGCAAAATAATATAAGCGATACATACACTCAAAGACAAGACATAACAAAAATAAACCACGACAGAAGAACCGCCTTGGAACAGTCCGTGAAACGAATTCCACTGGGGGGGGGGGGGATTTTACGTAGCCACAATCCTCGCCCTTACTCCTTACTTCCGTCGCGATTTAGACAAATAAATTGCTCAGTCGCATGAACCCCATTTTGATATGGTAAAACTGGGGTTTACAGGGGTACACCTTATTTTTCTTATTTCTATTCCAAAATATAGATTGTGGGTACTCGTTAGAACCGTTCTAACGATTACACACCACCTATATTTTGAGCAGAAATAAGAAAAATATCAATTTTTTTATCTGAAAATTCTCGTTTTTTAGGCGGTAAAATTTACAATGTATTTGAATAGGCTTGTTTTCATAACGACACGTCCATATTATAAACGCATTGGTTCTATATATTTGAAGAGGTTTTAATAAAAATGATTGCGACAACGTTTTTTCTTATTTCTCTTTCAAACAAATATTATATGAGTGACCGTAAGAACCCCTCATTGAGGCAGTTCTTACGAGTAGGCACAGTGTATGTTCTTTGAGCTGTAAAAGAAATATAATGAATACCGTTGTAAACAAACTTTTTTCTATATCATCACGTGAACAAGTCAGTGAAACACCCCCAATAAACCCGAATTTTATACACAGAAAATGGGATGTTCAGAGGTATACATTATTTTTCTTATTTCTGCGGTTCTAATGAGCACCCACAGCCTATGTTTGCAGTATAAGTAAGAAAAAAATCACAGATTTTCATCAGAAAAGTAGCAATTTTGGAGATGTAAAAATGCACTATGTCGCACGTTTGTGTTATCGTAATGAATCCATCAATTCAAATCGTGTAGGTCCATATCCATTTGATCAGGATCTACATTCTTTGCATAGGAAGGAGTTGCGGTGTTCAGTTTTAACAGACAACAGTGATGCGCAAGACAACTGTATTTTCTAGAGCCGCATCAGTTTGACGGCCCGAACGCATCACGTTAACAAATCCGTGAAATGAACGCCCCTCTAAAACCCACTTTGCATAGCAGAAAACTGGGTTTTTGACGGGTAAACATTATATTGCTTATTTCTGTTTCAAAACATAGGTTGTGGGTTTTCGTCAGAACAACCACAACGAGTCGGTTCTAACGAGCACCCACAAAACACACAAAACCCATGTTCTGAGTACAAATAAGTAAAATATCACATATTTTCACTGGTAAAGTTGCCATTTTGTTGATAAGAAAAATGCACTATGTCACACGGACGTTTTATCGTAATGTGGTTCAAATTACGCCTTAGACCCTTCCACTGATTCATGAAGGGCAGTTGTCCGTTTCTGGCGAAATAATGTGCACTGTACTGGTTAATAGCTAACGTATAAGCCTGCCCAGGAAAGTGTGGATGGGTGAACTGACCAGCTCAAAAATGACCTCAATAGTGTTGACTGGACCGTAAAACTCCAATAGAATACACAAAAACAATAAATAATTCTTTGTAAGTTACTCATTCAGGGAATAACTGTATTCACAAGTGTCATTCGGGATGTTGATCGATGGTTTTGCGATCGGAAATTTCGTTTTACGTCGATGCGTGAGCGGAACCACAAAACGTAATGCATGTAATTTGTCACGCGGAACCGTAAAACGCAATACATGTTATTTGTCACGCGGAACCGTAAAACGTAATACATGCACATGTAATTTGCAACCGTACCTCACCAATTCACATCACTAAAATGTCCCTATGTAAATTTGGCCCCCTCGAACCCCACTTTCGCATAGCAAAAAACTGGGGTTTACATTGGTTAACCTTATTTTTTTTTCTTATTTCTGCTCTAAACTATAGACTGTGGGTATTCTTACATCTCAAAATTTTCGGGTGGGAGGGGGGGGGGGTCCGATGGTAAAGTTTAGAATGCATTTATATAGGCGTGTTTTCGTAATGCGTGGTTAGTATTCTGAGCAGCATAAAACCAAATGACAGCCAATGAAAAGCGACGTTATATGATGACGTCCTGTTTCCGTCAGTATGTCGCCAAATATACAGTCGCGAGTATTTGATTTATCAAATCAGACGTCACATTACACTCGCGATAGATTTTGTTTGTTTGATTTGACGTTTAACGTCCCCGTCAACACAGTATAGATAATTTTGGAGACGTTGTTTCCAATTTTGTGGGACTTTAACCTGACATTGAGATGAAATGACATCTCAAGCCCTGTCACCCAATGAAACCAATAGGGTATATAAGCATGGACTCGCACTAGGTAGGCTTGGATTCTCTAAGTGGTTCACCAGTACTCGTGTGTGGGTCGGATTCAGCTCTGCGTGGAAGAATCATGCAGCCCATCTATTTCTCCAAGCCCCGATGGGCGGGGGCCGACACTCGCGATAGAATGATATGTACAGATATCTCGTATTTCATAAACGATTATACCACCAAAAGACAAGGAAATATATAATTAACTTCTTAAAAATAAAACAAAAAGTATATATTAAAAAAAAAAAAACAGGCACGGAGAGTAAGATAGTCTATATGTAGTTTGACCCACCATACAGATAGACTAACATATGCAGAAAAACATAAAAAGTGTATTTTACAAGCGTTTTGCAACCAAGCGACCCGATGTTATGCGCAAAAAAACAACAAAAGGATGAGTGTCGAGTTGGCGCGGACGTCCCCGACAGGTCGACCGAAGTTTTCCTGCCGAGGAGTTCCAATTGCTTTTGGCTCAATTGAATAGAACTTATTGAATCTATACCGACCGCACTACGGCTCACCCGACATTTCACAATCATTTAACATATATAAACTATATCGTGAATATTGATTTTGTCTGGGCCGAAAAATGTTTTTTTTTTTTTGTTTTGTTTTGTTTTGTTTTGTTTTTCGTATCGCTATTTTCATTTTATTTTTATTATTATTATTATTTATTTATTTTAAAAATAACACATAATTTGCAGGCTAAATATCTCCACAAGAAAGAAGAAAATAAAATTATGTAAAGATGAAGCTAAAAATAGAAATCTGCTTTTAAACTGTTCTTATAAGGTCAAGGCAATGCTATTGACGTTTACTTATGGCTATATATAAATCGTGTCTTTTCGTATTTTCCCGCAGTACGACGACAACCATGTAAACGATACGACGTCGTATCAATATGGGCCCGACGTTGGCTGTGATGCGGCAACTGTTTAAAAATATGTGTCTCACTAAATAAAATCATTACGGGAACAAGTCCGTGAAATGAACACCCCCATTAAGGGTTTACCGAACATACAAAAAGTGGGTGGGGTACCCCTCAACATGACTTTTCTTTTCAGCCAAAACACTGAGTCGGAGAAAAAGTTTGAATATACTGGAAAGTAACACGTCTTCAAACATGACATTATCTAATAAGCAATTATCAAACAGCTTGTAGGTTTACACAGGCGATGCAAAAAATGAGGGTGACAGCATTTGCGCTCAAAGTCATATTTACCTAATTTTTCAAGACCTAAAATGTACAGTGTACTGTTCTTGGAAGGGTGAACTACAATGTCTTAGAGTATTACTAACCCAAATTGTCTCCTGTCTAAGAACCATTTGTGCCACCACGAGATATTTTTCATAAATTATTTGGTCGCCATTTTTCATTCATGGGATTTGTAAACAAAATATCAACACTTATTTGGAAACGCATATCGCCAAATCGGCTTGACGATGTAACATGACAGCTATGCGCCGTGAAACAGGAACCCTTCCTGCATATTTTTGTGCAAGTTGAAGTATTTTACAAACTTACGATTAATCATCCATCCGGTCAATTTTATAGTCATTTTTTAATCATATCTGATTCTGATTTTGAACAGCTGATTGGAAACATTTGTTGTTGAGCATGAGGAAGTCACGGCTTAACCACATAAATATTACTACGCCTCAAGCGGAGCTAGGACAAAACATCGGAAAAATTCCGATATGTCCTCAAAGTTTTTATTGTTTCATAAATCTAAATGACTTTTCTGCTTAAATTGCTTAAAATTGTACTTGAATAAATGGTAATTCTTCAAAAATATGAATATTTTGGGACTATATTTTTGCGTTCGTGTCACCAGATATGGAAGTCCTTAGGTGTTTCCGGTTTCATTGACAAGCCTTTGAAAAAAAAAATGCTAACAAATTTTACAAATTTTGCACTGTAGACATGTGAATCAAGGTAAGTAATTATATAGAGACTTAGATTATGGATTTTACTGTAAGAATGAATAGGTTCAAGAGTTCGATTGTCGAAAAAACATCACTTATTTGCGTTTCAACATCTCGTCTGATTTACGTTATTGATAGTAAATCAAAACCTCGTGACCAAATGTAAACATGTATGGTGGTCAATAGAAGATGCGCTCTCTGCAATTATTTTGTGGCATACTATCAATGTTGTTATAATTAAAATATGTGGCCCTGAAAAAGATACATAGTTCTTTAAGAAAAGAATTTGCTCCACAGTACCAAAATTGTTCCTTTTCAATTTAAACTCTTATTGATACGGGAGACAAAAATACTTTGGCTCCTTTGAATGTGTATCCTTTCTTTCTTTCTACTAAAACGGTGATCGGTCACATCTGACCATTACTCGCAGGTGTACATAACATACACACCAGGTTTGCAGGATGAAAGCCTACACAGTAATCATCGACCCCCCGCCCATCGGGGCTTGAAGAAATAAATGGGCTACATGATGATTCCACACAGAGCTGAATATGAAGGCACACAAGTACTGGTAAACCGGTTTAATAGAATATCTAAGCCTGCCCAAGAAAAACCGTGCAAGTCGGACCTTCCATGCTTATATATAAACCCTTTTGGTTTCTTTGGGCGAAAGGGCTTCAGGTGTCATTTCATCTCATTGTCGGGTAAAAGTCACACAAAACTGGAAGCAACATCTCCAAAATGACCTATATAGTGTTGACGGGGATGTTAAACTTCAAATCAAACAAAACAGTGACATGAAAACAAGGGAGACAACTAAAACTTCCAATGATTCAGGCAGACCGTCCATGCTAATAAACCCTATTGGTTTCATTGGGCGACAGGGCTTGAGATGTCATTTCATCTCAATGTCGGGTAAAAGTCCCACAAAATTGGAAGCAACGTCTCCAAAATGACCTTTACAGTGTTGACAGGGACGTTAAACCTCAAATCAAACAAACAAACAAAACAATGATTCAGTTGTGGTGGCAGTTATTGTCCACCATACCTTTTTTCTAGACTACTTTTCAGCAACAGATATGTCTGGAAATTGTATTTGTTTGATACACAGTATGGGCACAAATTTGCTGTATACTCCACTGTGGAATATTTTTGAGCAAAGACATTCTCACACATTGTAGCATAATAACGGATGAACCTATTTATGCAATTTTATTTGGCTGTATTGTCATGGAGAATGTGTTTGAACGCAAATGGATTGAAGCACATATAGAGAGGTATGTTTTTCTCAATAATTCCTGAATTAGTGAAAAAATTCTAATAGAACATGTGAATAAGTTGAAATAAATTATAGGCCAAGTAGCTTTTCAAAAAACTTGACAGTTTTGCAAAATTCAATTAAACAAATTTTGAACACCACACCATTACCCCACCCACTTTTTGTACATTGGCATCCCCTTAACCCAAATATATATAGAGAGAAAACAGGGGTTTACGGGGGATACATTATTTTGCTTATGTCTGCTCCTAGACATAGGTTGTGGGTACTCATTAGAACCGCCTCAATGAGAGGCGGTTCTAACGAGCACCCACAACCTATGTTTGGAGTATAAATAAGAAAAATATCACAGATTTTTATCAGAAAAGTAGCCATTTTGCTGAAGTAAATAACGCACTAAATTGCAAGTGTGCGTTTTTTTTTTTTTTTTTTGTTTGTTTTTTTTTTTATTTTTTTGGTTTAGCGTCCCCGTCAACACTCTATTGGTCATTTTGGAGACGTTGCTTCCAATTTTGTGGGACTTTTACCCGACATTGGGATGAAATGACAACTCAAGCCCAGTCGCCCAATGAAACCAAAAGAGTCTATAGGCATGGACGGTCCGACTAGCACCAGGTTTAGATCCTCTAAACGGTTTACCGGCAGTACTCGTGTGCAGTCGGTTTCAGCTCTGCGTGGAAGCATCATGCAGCCCATCTATTTCTTCAAGCCCCGATGGGCGGAGGCCGAGCAGGGGTGTGTTTTCCTAATGGGTGTGAGAACATGCTGCAGAAGCTGATCCCCACAAACAGAAAGTACCGATAGTTGTCTCCCTTCTAGAAATGGCGAAAAATATGTCAGGTTTTGTTTAAATGGAGGTTTTATGTCCCCGTCAACACTAATAAGTTCATTTTGGAGACGTTGCTTCCAATTTTGTGAGACTTATACCCGAAACTGAGATGAAATGACTTCTCAGACCCTGCCGCCGAAACAAACCGAAAGGGTTTATATGTATGGACAGTTTTGCTTCGTCTAAGGCCTAAAAAAATGCCGGCCCTGCAATTTTTATGGCCATCCAGAAAAAAAAATACAAAAAAATTCTTACCTATAGACCTTAATATTTTCTAGCGCCTTTGATAAAATATCATAAAATTGTCAAAAAAGCAAAACGTATACTAAAAATCCTGATATTTTACTTCCTTGGTGCTCTAAACCTCATTATTTTAATGTTTTCCGGTAATTTGGCTGGAATTTAGCCCTTTTAAAGAGTTTTGCTCTTTTTTGCATCTAATAAAAAGTTGACAAAAAATAACAGGTTTAATCGATCTACCAACCCTAATTTTTTTTCGGCATGTTAGCGGAAATACAGCTAGTTTTTAGGCCTAAACGATTTACCATTACCCATGTGCTGTTGGTTTCAGCGCCGCGTTGACATCACAAAAACACGCCTATATAATATTGACCCCCTTGAACCCCACTTTTATATAGTAAAACTGGGGTTTCCGGAGGTATACCTTAATTTTCTTATTTCTGCGCTGAAATATAGATTGTGGATACTCGTTAGAACCGCCTCGATGAGGCGGTTCTAACGAGTGCCCACAATCTATATTTTGAGCAGAAATAAGAAAAATATCACAATTGTTCTTCTTAAAATTTTCATTTTTCGGCGATAAAAGTGGCAATGTATTTGTATAGGCGTGTTTGCGTAATGGAAGCGTCATGCAGCAGCCCAGTCTGTTTCTCCAAGCTCCGATGGGCGAGGGCCCAAAATATGTAAGGTATATCCATTCCTACTCCCCCACCCCACCTCCCCTACTTCAACCACCAGGAGGTATGATTGTATGTGAACAGATACATAACCTCCAAGTTAACACTTCTTCAGCCGGCTGTATTGGTGGTGTCCTTGTGATTAGAATATTAATAGCAAACAAAGGATTTGTTTACTGTTTTAACCCTTTAATGACCAAATAGAATCATCCACCTAATACCTTAAGACAGGTCCAATTACTGTACAAGGGGTTATTCATAATATTTTACGCCAATTTCCGTAGTTTAAACAAACAGTGAGTGGTTCGAGCCTAGCTCGGGTCACATGTGAGACGCCAAGTTCTGAAACGGAAGGTCATGTGGTTTATCTCCGGATACTCCAGTTTTCGCCCACCCCTGATTAACGATCGGCTCGATATGGGTGAAACAATCTTGAAAGGGCCGTAAAACCAAATTAAAATGCAAGATGTGTTTGTGAAAAACGAACATGTCCCCGGGCATGGTCTTTTTTTATTCAGAGCTGCTCACAGTTCAAGATTTGTGTTGGTGTGGGAAGCCCTTGACACAAGAAACTTACATGCCAAATATGAAAGCTCTATCTTAAACGGTTCAAAAGTTATGAACAATAATATTTTTTCTTTAAAGTAGGTCAAGGTCAAAAAAATTCCATGAATGTAAAGCTCTTGTCACAAGGAACCTACAAGCAAAGTATTAAGACTCTATCTTAAACGGTTCAGAAGTTATGAACAATTTTATTTTTTCTTTTAAGTAGGTCAAAGGTCAAAGTCATGGTCCAAACATTTTGCATGAATGAAAAGCTGTAATCACAGGGAACCTACATGCCAAATAGGAAAGCTCTATCCCAAACGGTCCGAAAGTTATGACCAAAAATGTTTTTTTTTAAGTAGGTCAAAGGTCAAGGTTACAGGTCAAAATTTTTGCGTGAATGTAAAGCGTTTGTCACAAGGAACCTACATGCTAAATATGAAAGCTGTATCTCAAAAGGTTCAAAAGTTATGACCAATGTTAACTTTTTCTTTTATGTAGGTCAAAGGTCAAGGTCACAGGTCAAATTTTTTGTGTGAATGTAAGGCTCTTGTCACAAGGTACCTACATGCAAAATATGAAGGCTCTTTCTCAAACCGTTCAAACATTATGTCCAAAAATGTTTATTTTTTTAAGTAGGTCAAAGGTCAAGGTCACAGGTCAAAATTTGTGCATGAATGTAAAGTGTTTGTCACAATGAACTTACATGCCAAATATGAAGGCTGTATCTCAAACGGTTCAAAAGCTATGACCAATGTAAACTTTTTCTTTTATGTAGGTCAAAGGTCATGGTCACAGGTCAAAATTTTTTGTGTGAATGTACAGCTCTTGTCAAAAGGAAACTACATGCAAAATCTGAAGGCTCTATCTCAAACGGTTCAAAAGTTATGACCAAAATGTTATTTTTCTATTTTAAGTAGGTCAAAGGACAAGGTCAAGGTCACAGGTCAAATTTTTTGCATTAATGTAAAGCTTTTGTCACAAGGAACATACATCTAAATATGAAGGCTGTATCTCAAGTGGTTCAAAAGTTATGACCAATGTTTTTTTTTTTCTTTTAAGTAGGTCAAAGGTCAAGGTCAAGGTCACAGGTCAATTTTTTTTTGCATGAATGTGAAGGTCTTGTCACAAGGAACCTTCAGGCCAAATATGAAAGCTCTATCTCAAACGGTTTAAAAGTTATGGACAAAATGTTATTTTTTATTTTAAGTAGGTCAAAGGTCATGGTCAAGGTCACAGGTCAAAATTTTTGCATGAATGTAAAGCTTTTGTCACAAGGAACATACATGCTAAATATGAAGGCTGTATCTCAAGTGGTTCAAAAGTTAAGACCAATGTTATTTTTTTATTTTAAGTAGGTCAAAGGTCAAGGTCAAGGTCATAGGTCAATTTTTTTTGCATGAATGTAAAGCTTTTGTCACAAGGAACATACATGCTGAATATGAAGGCTCAAGTGGTTCAAAAGTTATGACCAATGTTATTTTTTTATTTTAAGTAGGTCAAATGTCGAGGTCACAGGTCAAAATTTTTTGCATGAGTGTAAAGCTTTTGTCACAAGGAACATACATGCTAAATATGAAGGCTGTATCTTTGTTTGTTTGTTTGATTTGAGGTTTAACGTCCCCGTCAACACTGTAAAGGTCATTTTGGAGACGTTGCTTCCAATTTTGTGGGACTTTTACCCGACATTGAGATGGAATGACATCTCAAGCCCTGTCGCCCAATGAAACCAATAGGGTTTATTAGCATGGACGGTCCGCCTCGCACTGCGGTTCCTGGACAGGCTTAGATCCTCTAAGCTGTTTTCCAGTACTAGTGTGCGGGCCGGATTCAGCTCTGCGTGGAAGCATCGTGCAGCCCATATATTTCTTCAAGCCCCTATGGGCGGGGGCAGTAAAGGCTGTATCTCAAGTGGCTCAAAAGTTATGACCAATGTTATTTTTTTCCTTTTAAGTAGGTCAAAGGTCAAGGTCACAGGTCAATTTTTTTACATGAATGTGAAGGTCTTATCACAAGGAACCTTCAAGCAAAATATGAAAGCTCTATCTCAAACAGTTCAAAAGTTATGGCCAAAATGTTATTTTTTTATTTTAAGTAGGTCAAAGGTCAAGGTCAAGGTCACAGGTCAAAATGTTTTGCATGAATGTAAAGCTTTTGTTTGTTTGTTTGTTTGATTTGAGGTTTAACGTCCCCGTCAACACTGTAAAGCTCATTTTGGAGACGTTGCTTCCGATTTTGTGGGACTTTTACCCGACATTTAGATGAAATGACATCTCAAGCCCTGTCGCCTAATGAAACCAATAGGGTTTATAAGCATGGACGGTCCAACTCGTGCGCACCGCTTTGCCTGGGCAGGCTTAGATCCTCTAAGTGGTTTACCAGTATTCGTGTGCGGGTGGGATTCAGCTCTGCGTGGAAGCATCATGCAGCCCATATATTTCTTCAAGCCCCAATGGGCGGGGGCCGGTAAAGCTTTTGTCACAAGGAACATACATGCTGAATATGAAGGCTGTATCTCAAGTGGTTCAAAAGTTATGACCAATGTTATTTTTTTCTTTTAAGTAGTCAAAGGTCAAGATCACAGGTCAATTGTTTTTGCATGAATGTGAAGGTCTTGTCAGAAGGAACCTTCAGGCCAAATATGAAAGCTCTATCTCAAACGGTTCAAAAGTTATGGCCAACGTTGAAGTTGTCCACGTACAAACCAACAAACCAACAAACAAACAAACAGACAGGGCAAAAACAATATGTCCCCGCTATCGCTACCGGGGACATAAAAACAGTGAAGATCCAGACACATATTCTGTAGCAGCGTGTCATTTTGAAACATGAACGGGTTTGCAAAGAGAATGCATTATGATCACATCCCGTTTGACATAGTGAATTCTTTTATGACTCCAATCATGGCATGTTTCTGATGAAAACTTGTGATGTTTCCGGATTTCTGCGGCAAAAATACATGGTTGGTGCTCATTAGAACCACTTCAATGAGGCGGTTCTAACGAGTACCGACAATCTCTGTTTCTCAGCACAAATAAGGAAAATAAGACACATGATAATAAACCCCATTTTCTAGCTGAAGTATGGTTTACAAGTGTTCATTAAATAACCTTCATCACTTAACCAAGTCCGTTAAATGAACACCTTCCTAAACCCCACTTTTTACAGAGAAAACTAAGGTTTACGGGGTATGCATAATTTTTCTCATTTCTGCTCCAATACATAGGTGTGGGTACCCAATGAGGCGGTTCTAACGAGCACCCACAACTTATGTTTACAGTATGAATAAGAAAAACAATCACGGATTTTCATCAGAAAAATAGCCATTTGGAGATGTGAAAAACAAATCAGGCCTCATACTGGCCACGCTTTTCCATGCCTGAAAGGCCTGATTTTGCAGCTTCAACCCTTATCCTGCTAAACAAGGCACAACTACATTACCTTTGCAAACAGTGTAGATCCTGATCAGATGGCTTCTGAAGAAGCCATCTGATCAGGATCTACACTGTTTGTAATGGAGTTTGTAAAAATATAAAGTAATTTGGCTGACTTATAGTCAGAAATAAGGGTTAAATAGTTTTTTAAACAGACTATACACACAAAAATCAGGATCTAAAAGCCTGAAATCAAGAAAAAAAAATCAAGCTCTAAAAGCCTGAAATCCTGCAAATGCCTGAAAAATATGAGGCCTGACAAATGCACAATGTGGCGAGGGTGTGTTATTGTAATGTGATAACTCTTTCAGGTTGCAAAGACAACCATTTCGAAAATATTCTATCTTTCATATCTTTCATATAAATAGGCGTCTACTTTTAAAGGAAACAAAATGTTCCAAAGGAGCTGTTATTTCCTCACGGGGACCTTTTTATACACATATGATGAATTTGTTATTGACCCTTATCCCGCTGTTCACGAAAACGCCTACCTTTGCAAACAATGTAGATCCAGATCAGATGGCTTCCGAAGAAGCCATCTGATCAGGATCTGCACTGTTTGTTATTTATAAATAATGTGAATTTGAACGAAAACATTATACAGTCCAGCCTGTGCTAAGCAAGCACCTCAGGGATGATCAAAATGTGCTTGCTTAAGACAGGTGCTTCCTTAATACAGGTGAATATTAATGCATTTTCCTTTTCGGAAACTAAATGCATGCTTGCTTAAGACTACTTGGCCACTATGACAGGTTTGACGGTATCGTGTAATCTGATTGGTTGATAGTTGGAAATGGGTGTTGCTTACTAAAATATTCAGCAGGATAAGGTTATTAACCGTGTCATCGTTCAATATCGTTACTTGACTGATGAACGTATGACCAAGAATTACATGTTTTGAATTCTCGTCATCCATGTCAATGTAAAGCTTTAGAAAGAATAATTCATCTGGCTCCCACTCGTAGTCATCGACTATTTCAACACAAAACTGTCGAAGTTTTTCTTGGGGGCTGAAAGAAATTTTGTTTTTCAATGGTTTGTAGTCTTCACCTGCCAAGGCGGTGCCCTGTACTGTTTCGACTCTGAAATGAAGAAAGACGTCTTCAGAGAGATGTTTCAGATGTGTTTCATTGCGCGACAGAACACCTCTCCATACTTTAGCATGGTACTGTTTATATTCTTATTGGGCCAATTGTGCGTCAATCGACCCAAAGTTACTAAGCACAGTGGCTTTACGCGTTACTGTCCACGAGACTATACCTGACTTTTAGGAGTGAGTGAGTGTTTGAGTTTTACGTCTCACCAACAGCTAACTTGGATGTCATACTGTTATGCATAAGAATTTATTTTTCTGATTCCCACTTGCACCCCACTGTGACCTAATAGTGCTATAAATATCTTGTTAATCTTCTTATAGAAGATTCTAGAAAACTGAGTCACAGATTAATTTCATTTTTGTAAACAACATGTTTACAAGGAAAAGTACTTCAGAACCTTCCAGAAAGTTCTGGGTTGCATTATTTTTAGAAAAGTACCTCATCTTATTCCACAGCCCTCTGGAATGTTCTAGAGAAATCTTAGGGTCTATAAAAGAGCTTGATTTTTCTCATTGAGGCAGACTTTGGAGTTTGATGTTTGGGCATTTAAGAAAAGTTATTTCTAAATTCTGTGTTGGATTGTTAAAGGATATTACTTTTCATTTTGGACTGTGAATTCTGTGGGATCAAGGAAAATAGATTCATTCAGGATATTTCATAACAGAGCTAAGTACATTTAATTTTCTTACTTCTACAGGTTAAAGTTAACTTGTAAATAAATTTTGTTAAAATTTTCCAAAAGGCTTGTTTGCTTTTTTCTTTCTGCTACGCCTGGCTCGTAACAGAAATTGGGGGCTCGTCCGGGATAAAACCATTTTAAGCATTTTAAAACCGACATTTCATGTGACGCAGGTAATTGTCATTTCTTATCAAATAGACTTTGCAGTTGCTTCACAGGATTGGTATTTCCCTATAGGCATATAGGGGATTGTCATTTCATCTGAACTGTCATTTCAGGTGAAATAGTACTTGTCATTTCATGTGAAATTCTCGTTGGGCTTGTCATTTCAAAAATAATAAAAAAAAAAATTTTGTCAAATTAACCTCAATCTGTATTTCCATAAATACTTTATAAAACAAACAAAAAGCAAACATGTCGTTTGATTTGAGAAGCTTTTTGGCTCAGCCTACTCAGGAGTTGTTTAATCTGTCCAAAAGGACAGATTTGCTAGAAATTGCTTCCCATTATGGGGTCACTGCTGTCAAAACAAGCATGAAGAAGCATGAAATTAAGAATATTTTGGTGCAGTTTTTTGTTGATGAAGAACTTTTCGATCCATCTGCTTTGTCTCTCATTATGGTTTCACATACTGAATTACAAATGAGACAAATTGAAATAGGAAGGCAAATTGAATTAGAGAAGTTCAGATTAGAAATGGAAGAAAGAGAGAAGGAAAAAGAAAGAGAAATGCAGAGACAAATGCAGATGGAAAGATTAGAAATAGAAGAACGAATTCGAAAAGAAAAATTAGAACAGGAAGAAAAACAAAGAGAAATGGAGGAACGCATTCAGAAAGAAAAATTAGAAAAAGAAGAACGGCTGGAGTTGGAAAAGGAAAAAATGAGATATAGTATTGAAGAAAAAGAAAGAGAAAGGCAGTTTCAGTTAAGATTGAAGGAAATGGAACTCCAGGGTCAAGATAGGGTGAAACATACCCCTGTTTTTGACTCTGGTAGTTACTTTGATGCCACAAAGCACATCAGATTAGTTCCTCCATTTCAGGAAAAAGAGGTAGATAAGTATTTTTTGCATTTTGAAAAAGTTGCAGAAAATTTAAAATGGCCAAAAGAGCATTGGACCTTACTTTTGCAAAGCGTTGTTGTCGGAAAGGCTCGAGACATTTACACTCAGCTAACTGTCGAGCAAAGCTCAGACTATGGTTTGGTTAAGGAGCTTATTCTTAAGGCATATGAGTTGGTCCCTGAGGCTTACAGGCAGAAATTTAGGAATTGCAAAAAAAAAAATTTCCCAGACCCATGTAGAATTTGCTCGAACCAAAGAACAGCTATTTGATAGGTGGTGTTCTTCTAAAAAAGTAGGCTCTGATCATGACAAACTTAGACAACTTGTCCTTGTTGAAGAGTTCAAACGGTGCATAAATTCAGACATTAAATCCTTTCTTGATGAGAGACAGGTTGCAACTTTGGAGGAAGCTTCTCGTTTGGCAGATGAATATGCTTTGACTCATAAAGTCTCATTTGTGAACAGGCCTTATCCTCGAAAACCTTATAATCCACAGACAGGTCCAAGATTCTATCCCAGTAATCCTTCTGGTAGTTATAGCCATACATCTAGTACTATGCCCAAACTTTCTGGTGAAATTAAAAGCCAGAATCCTTCCAAACCTTCTGGTGAAAACAGAAGCCCAAATTTTCCCAAACCTTCTGGTGAAAACAAAGACCAGAATCCTTTATCTCAATCTCAAGTAGTTTGTTATTATTGTAAAAATATAGGTCATTTGATCTCTGAGTGTTTAAAATTAAAGCGAAGGAAAGAAAGAGAAAGACAAGAGGAACTTTAGCCTACAGGCTTGACTTCTATAAGGCCAAAACCACAGTCTTGTGTAAGGGAGGAAACTCTTTCTGATACCAAATTATCTGAGACTGATACAGTTATGGAGTGTTATGAACCATTCTTATCAGATGGTTTTGTGTCACTAAATGGTGACAGTTATGCCCACCCTACCCCTATTAAAATCTTACGAGATACCGGAGCTTCTCAATCTCTTATTCTAGCAGATACTCTGCCTTTTTCTGAGAAGACTTCTTTGGGCCAAAGTGTCCTTATTCAGGGTGTGGAATGTGGATTTGTTAATGTTCCGCTCCATAACGTTTATTTGTCATCAGACTTGGTATCCGGTTCAGTGGCTGTTGGTATTAGACCTTCTTTACCTTTTAAAGGTGTTCATTTGTTGCTAGGCAATGACTTAGCTGGAGATAAGGTTGTGGTAAACCCACTTTTGACTACTAATCCTTGCATAGACCAACCGCCTGATCCCATTGAGCAGGAAATTCCTGATCTTTATCCATCTTGTGCAGTCACAAGGGCGATGGCACGTAAGGCCAAGCAAACTGATGGGAAACTGGATTTTGATTTAACTGATACCTTTTTGGGTCAGTCTTTTAATGACGAGATAACAAGGTCTCTGTCTTCAAGCCTGTCTGATAAGCAGACAGATTTTCATGAGAATAACTCATCTTTAGATCTAGGCCATGACATAATGTCTGGGTCTCAACTAGCTATAGAACAGCATAAGGATCCTGAAATTTCGCCTTTATTTGAAAGGGCCTTAGATGAGCAGGAAGTATCTCAGGTCCCAGTCTGTTATTATGTCAAAAATGACATTCTTATGAGAAAATGGCGTCCACCAGACGTCTCAGCAGAAGACGAGTGGACTGTCAACCACCAGATAGTGGTTCCACGGGTTTACCGTTCCCAAATATTAAACTTGGCACATGAAACTCCCATGTCAGGACATTTAGGTGTAAATAAAACCTATCACAAGATTCTTAATCATTTTTACTGGTCTGGGTTAAAATCAGATGTTTCTCAGCATTGTAGGTCCTGCCATACATGCCAAATGGTAGGAAAACCCAATCAGACTATACCTAAGGCTCATTTGCAGCCTATACCTGCTTTTGATGAACCTTTCAGTCGAATAATTATAGACTGTGTGGGTCCCTTGCCCAGAACTAAGTCCGGCTGTGAATATCTTTTGACCATTATGTGTGCTTCCACACGTTTTCCTGAAGCCATTCCTTTAAGAAATATCAAAACTAAGACAATCGTCAAGGCCTTAGTGAAGTTTTTCACATTTGTTGGGCTTCCTAAATCTATTCAGTCAGACCAAGGCTCAAATTTTATGTCTGGAATATTTCAACAAGTAATGCATGAACTTGGCATTGTACAGTATAAGTCATCAGCCTATCATCCTGAAAGTCAAGGCGCCCTTGAAAGATTCCATCAAACATTGAAAAACATGATAAGATCATATTGCTTTGACACAGAGAAGGATTGGGATGAAGGCATCCATCTCCTTTTATTTGCTGTTAGAGAATCTGTGCAAGAATCTCTTGGCTTCAGTCCATTTGAATTAGTATTTGGCCATACTGTTCGTGGTCCTTTGAAACTTCTCAAAGAGAAATTTCTCTCCAATGATGATACCTCCCTGAATTTACTTCAGTATGTGTCTGATTTCAAAACTAGACTTTCAAAAGCTTGTGAGGCTGCTCGGACCAATCTTCAGTCAGCCCAAAGGAAAATGAAACAGCTATATGACATAGGGACAAAAGAAAGGAATTTTAAATTAGGTGATAAGGTACTAGCTCTTTTGCCTATTCCAGGAAAATCGTTGCAGGCCAGGTATTATGGTCCATACACTGTAGACAAAAAGATCAGTGACGTAAATTACATAATAAACACTCCTGGGAGGCGCAAGCTAAAGCAGCTATGTCATATTAACATGCTTAAGGAATACATAGATAGGGACAATACATCTTTAACATCAGTCAATCTAGTTAGCTCTGTTCCACTTAATTCATGTGACAATGACTGTGAGGATATTAATTCAGTGAAGTCGGATCCCACATCATCAAAACTTCAGAATTCTGACATTCTACGGAATCTTGACCAGAAACTGTCACATCTAGAGCCAAATCAGCGGAATGAACTGAAACAGCTGATTTTTGAATATGAACAATTATTTCCTGACATTCCAACACGGACAGACAAAATATTTCACGATGTGGACATAAATGGGTCTAAACCTGTAAAACAACACCCATACAGGATGAATCCTGTGAAACAAAAATATCTTAAAGAAGAAGTTCAGTATCTATTAGACAATGACTTTATTGAACCAAGCCAAAGTGAATGGAGTTCTCCTTGTATTCTAGTACCAAAACCTGATGGGACATATCGTATGTGTACAGATTTTAGGAAAGTTAATTCCTTAAGTAAAACAGATAGCTTTCCTATTCCAAGAATGGATGACTGCATTGATAACATCGGGAATGCCAAATACATAACGAAATTCGACCTTCTGAAAGGATTTTGGCAAATTCCACTCACAGATAGAGCAAAGGAGGTTTTGGCATTCACAACACCAGACGGATTATTTAACTATAAAGTCATGCCATTTGGAACGAAAAACTCTCCGGCAACATTTCAGCGCTTAATAAACATGGTAATTGCGGGGCTGGAAGGCTGCAGGGCTTATATCGATGATGCTATCATATACAACGACCAGTGGAATCAACATCTTGGGACTATTCGAGCATTCTTTGAAAGACTGAGTAATGCCAAATTGACAATCAATCTTGCTAAAAGTGAATTCTGCCATGCAAGTTTGACATTTCTAGGTCATGTTGTAGGTCAAGGTCATGTGAAACCCATTGATGCTAAAGTTGAGGCTATCTCAAATTTTCCCGTACCCACGTGCAAAAGACAGCTGATGCGATTTCTTGGTATGGCTGGTTATTACAGAAAGTTCTGTAATAATTTCTCTGTCATTGCTGAGCCTTTGACAAATTTGCTCAGGAAAAGAACAAAATTCCATTGGAATGCAATATGCCAAAATGCTTTTAATAAACTTAAAGCCATACTCAAGAGTGAACCAGTTCTCTTAGCACCAAACTTTGAAAAGGAGTTTAAGCTAGCTGTAGATGCTAGTGACGTAGGTGCAGGTAGTGTTTTGTTGCAGGAAGATGAAAATGGTGTGGATCATCCAGTTTGCTACTTTTCCAAAAAGTTTAATAAGCATCAGAGAAATTACTCTACCATAGAGAAAGAGTGCTTGTCTCTGATTCTTGCTCTGCAACATTTCGAAGTTTATCTTACCCCTACTACTGCACCGATTGTTGTTTTCAGTGATCACAATCCACTGATTTTCATACATAAAATGAAAAACAAAAATCAGCGGTTGCTCAGGTGGAGTCTTATGCTACAAGAGTATAATTTAGACATAAGACATATCAGAGGGAGAGATAACATTATCCCTGATGCCCTTTCAAGAGCTTGAGCAGTGTCAGGAGTTGTGTTTTTCTTTCCTACTAAAGTGGATTGTAGATACATGTAATTTTATATGCTATGCTCAATATTTTATTATTCTTAAAGCAAAAGAAAGCTTTATTACATAAATCTTTCTTTTCCTCGAAGAGGGGGAGTGTTATGCATAAGAATTTATTTTTCTGATTCCCACTTGCACCCCACTGTGACCTAATAGTGCTATAAATATCTTGTTAATCTTCTTATAGAAGATTCTAGAAAACTGAGTCACAGATTAATTTCATTTTTGTAAACAACATGTTTACAAGGAAAAGTACTTCAGAACCTTCCAGAAAGTTCTGGGTTGCATTATTTTTAGAAAAGTACCTCATCTTATTCCACAGCCCTCTGGAATGTTCTAGAGAAATCTTAGGGTCTATAAAAGAGCTTGATTTTTCTCATTGAGGCAGACTTTGGAGTTTGATGTTTGGGCATTTAAGAAAAGTTATTTCTAAATTCTGTGTTGGATTGTTAAAGGATATTACTTTTCATTTTGGACTTTGAATTCTGTGGGATCAAGGAAAATAGATTCATTCAGGATATTTCATAACAGAGCTAAGTACATTTAATTTTCTTACTTCTACAGGTTAAAGTTAACTTGTAAATAAATTTTGTTAAAATTTTCCAAAAGGCTTGTTTGCTTTTTTCTTTCTGCTACGCCTGGCTCGTAACAATACGGAGACGGACCTCGGTTTAAATATTCATCCGAAAGTCTGGAGAAGCTCGATCCTGCGACCCCTGGACCAGCAAGTTTGCAAGGCGAGTTGCATAACCATTACACCACGGAGGCTTCTACCTGATTTTTAGGAAGTTCAGATAACGGTTATTTATGGAGTCATATCGCTGTGAGGTCAGAGTGTTACGTAAGAGGGTTATCTGTAAAATCTGGACTGGAATCATGTGTTGGGTTATGCAAACGGTGTAGACCCAGATCAGACGCTGCAGAACGCGGCGTCTGATCAGGGTTTACACTATTTGCTAACAGTACATGCATTTAAGGGTTATGCAAACAGTGTAGACCCAGATCAGACGCCGCAAAACGCGGCGTCTGATCAGGATCTACACTGTTTGCTTATAGTACAGGAATTTAAGGGTTAAAAGAAACAGTCTAAGTCCCTGTTCACGACCATTTTTCAGCCATCACGGAAACACGCCTATATAATTTTGACCCCCTCCAACCCCACTTTTATATAGTAAAAATGGGGTTTACAGGGGTAAACATTATTTTTCTAATTTCTGCTCTAAAATATAGATTGTGGGTATTCGTTAGAACCGCCGCGACAAGGTGGTTCTAACGAGTACCCACAATCTATATTTTGAGCAGAAATAAGAAAAATATCACAATTTTTCATCTTAAAATTTTCATTTTTTCGGTGATAAAGGTTACAATGTATTTGTATAGGCGTGTTTTCGTAATGCTACACTCAGAGACAGTCGACCCATCATTGTTGTCAGTGCTTTAGTTTCTATTGGAATCATTGAGCCAAGTTAAAAATGTTTGAAAATTATGAGGTGCCGTTTTACTATAAATCGCCTATTTTCTGATATCACTAAACCGATTTTAGTGATTTCACTAAACAGAGAATAATTTGCGATATCACAAAATGGAGTTAGTGATATGACTGAATCGATTAAGTGATATCACTGATTTGATTCAGTGAAATTCAAGTGATATCACCAAATTAACATTATTAAGAGATATCACAAAATCGAATTAGTGATATCGCTAAATATGAACGATATAGTGATATCAATAAATCGATTTAGTTATATCACTGATTATTAGAATCGCAAACAATGCACTGTTTACACCCTTATAAATTATTTGCCCCTGATATATGGCTGGCAGAGAAGGTGCCACAGACCAACGTCAAAGTGAAAAACACCCCACCCGACCCTAAACACCTCATAGAAAATCGGGTTGTGCTATAGTTGGTATAATCTATGTTCAAACATCATCTCTGCTAATGAACGTTGTCATGGACGGTGCGATTACGTTTCGAGACATTACTACGTCATATTACACGTCACAAACGGAAAATTATTTAACGACCGTTTGGCACTGATTACGACTTTAGTCCGCTTAGAAGGTCTAAACCTGCCCAGACAAAGTAGTGCGAGTCGGACCATCCTTGCATATAAACCATATTGGTTTATACCATGGGGCTTTAGATGTTATTTCATCTCAATGTCGAGTAAAAAACCACAAAAGTGGAAGCAACGTCTCCAAAATGACCTAAATAATGTTGGCTGGGAGGTTAAACCTCAAATCAAACAACGAAAAGACGATAATCATTTGATAAACTGCTTTCTTTCATGGCTGTTAAATGACTTTTTTCTCGTAAAAAAATTTGGTCAGATTTTACTTCTTCAAATGCTCATTGATTCTGAAAAATGGTTTTCTTATCATTAGGAAAACATGTGCGTAAGAAATAATGGCGTCCAACATGGTGTCAGAAAATGATAAATATTAGGTAAAAATTATAACATCTGTATTATTTCTGCTTTCAACATAGATTGTGTGTGCTCGTTAGAACCGCCTCAATGAGGCGGTTCTAACGAGTACCCACAAACTAAGTTTTTGAGCAAAAATAAGACAGATAATGTATACCCCCGTAAACCCCTCTTTTCTCTATATAAAGTGGGGTTTAGGGGGTCTTCGTTTCACGGACTTGTTAGCGTGATGTAGAGCTCCGCAAAGTGAGAATCGGTACAATTCCGGAGTTGTCTCTCTATGATTAAATGTGTTCATTTCGTCTTTCTGTCTGTCTGTCTGTCTGTCTGTCTGTCTCAGACTGCATACGCGGGAATGAATCCACACATGCAAAATCAATATGGATTAACGACCCAGTCAGTATTTATCAAGTTATGTCAGGACGTTTAGCTGAATTGAACTAGTCCTAAGCAACGAGGCTCAAAACAATGAGGAAGGACGCAGTACAGAGTCGCCAGTGGATACGAAATTTGGCTTATATTTTTCCAGCTTTTGTTTTTTTTTTCATTTTTCGTTTAATAAAGTTTATTTTGAAATCTGAGTGACCCTGAACCAAGGTAAATGAGTATCATTGACCTTCAGTACTCATGCAGCATCATTAACACATTTAGCTGATTGCATATACCACTTAACATCACGTGAACAAGTCCGTGCAATGAACACCCCCAATAAACCCCACTTCATGTAGAGAAAACTGGGGTTTACGGGGGTACACATTGTTTTTCTTATAACTGCTCCAAGACATTGGTTGTGGGTACTCGTTAGAACCTCCCCATCGAGGCGGTTCTAACGAGCACTCACAACCTATGTTATGAGCATTTATAAGAAAAATGTCACGGCTTTTCATAAAAAGTTGCCATTTTGGAGATGCACTATGTCGCATGGGTGAGTTATCATAATGAGTTAATAGGCAATAACAGTTTCCGAAAAGAATATTTATTTCCACATTAAATTTTGTCCCATGCAAAAGCCAACCGACAAAATTTGATCTTGGTGCAGGATGGGTCAAGAGGTCAACCCAGACCAATCATTGATTTCATATGAAAATTGGTCACAAATAGCCCTTTAAGAAATGCATTTTATTTTTCTGCTGTTCATGAAAGTATGAACGTAGCGGGTCGCGTGCAAAGAAAATGAACCCCGAAGTGGTTCATGTAAACTTTGCTAGCGACCTGCTTTCGTTCATACTTTCATGAAAAGCAGAGTGAGTGAGTGTTTAAGTTTTACGTCCCACTAACAGCTATAGTCATACGGAGACGGGACCTCGGTTCATGAAAAGCAGAAAAATTAAGTTTATTTTTTTTTTTTTTTTTTTTTTTATTCTGTGCCCGCCATCGCTTGGCGAAAAAAATGCTTATAGGGCAAACTTTTAAAGCTGAAAAACATTTACACGCTGTTTTTTCAACAAAGAGCGAAAAGCGTTGACGTAACCAACGCCTACAGAGAACCTATGCTTAGACTGACGTCACCTCACGTCACCTGACGTCACTGAAAATCACGCGACTCGATGCGTTCATGGAAGTATGAACTACATTGTCTTCTAAAGGTTTACATCAGACTTTACACTGGAAATGTAAATATATCTGAGTGACATTGGGCCAAGGTCCAAAAACGACTTTGACCTTGAATACTTATTTATTTCATTTACTCATTTACCCAACTGCAGACACCAAACTGCTATTGTATCCGAAAGATACACGCTTTTGACTTTCATTTTCACTCATCAGCTTACGCAAACAACATTGACCGTGGTCTTAAATAGTCAAGGTCACGCAGGGGTCATCATTTCAACAAGATATTAACGGCTAGCTCCCACTGCTACATACCCAGTTTCATGATAATCAGTCCACTTCTTCGAGATAAGAAAATTGATTTCTGAAGGGTATTTAAACTACTATTTACTGTTTACCTATATGGGAATGGCGCCCATATTGGTCACATGAACTAACATGTGGTTCCTAGAAGCTTTTAAAAAAGGTTACAATACGAAAAAATGTCCAATCAATACATTGTAACCCTTATCCTCACCCCCCCCCCCCCAAAAAAAAAAAAAAAAAAAAAAACATAAATTTTAAGATGAAAACAAATTGTGATATTTTTCTTATTTCTGCTCGAAATATAGATTGTGGGTACTGGTTAGAACCGCCTCATCGAGGCGGTTCTAACGAGTATCCACAATTCTAATGAGTATCCACACTCTATATTTACGAGCAGAAATATGAAAAATAAGGTTTACCCCTGCAAACCCAAGTTTTACTGTATAAAAGTGGGGTTCAAGAGGGTCAAAATTATTCAGGCGTGTATTCGTGATGGGTACAGTGGTTTCAGAGAAAAACTAGTTTTAATTTTCATGTGTAAATAACCTTGGGCTGAGGACCAGGGATGACCCAGACCTTGAATACTCATGGAGTTTAATTTACCCTTTTAACAAAGCAAACTGCGTCTACCAATTTTCAGATCACAGGTTACAACAGTTTCTGGAAAATCCATGGATTTGATTTTTTTTTTTCATACAAAAGCCTATGTGGCCAAATTTGACATTGGCGTAAAATAGGCCAACATCATTCCGCGATATCAGCAAACTATAGTTGGTTCGTGCCCCCAATGCTACATACAAAGTTTCATGATAATCGGTTCCGGAGAAGAAAATTTTCTGATGGATTTTTACCTTATATGGGCATGGCGGCCATATTGGTCATGTGACCAAACTCATATTAATTAATTTTCTTTTTGTTCCTGAAAAGCTTTCAATGAAATTTGGTTATCAACGGCTGAGTGGTTTCTGAGGAAAATAAATTTTAGTTTTAATATCTGAATGACCTTTGGTCAAGGTCAAGGGAAACGAAATTAACATGTCATGGTCATCCGAGTGTCTTTAGACAAACTATAATGGGTCTGTGTCCCCAATGCTACATACCAAGTTTAATGACAATCGCAAAAAGCTTTTAGAAGGACTTTTATCATATATGGGCATGGCGCCGCCCCCATCCCGCACCCCCTTGAGCATGTTACCTCGACACCGCGAACAAACTTTCGTTCCCCCATCCCAAGGATGTCCAACCTGAAATTTTACTTAAATCGACCCAGTGGTTTCGGAGGAGATGATTGAAAATGTTGACAGACAACAGACGACAGACAGTCAGGCAACGGAGCCGTTCCATACCCTATACTAAAAACACGAATTTTTATCCGAAACAAAAAGAGAGTCAAAAAAGAGTGAGTTTTGGAGATACGAAGATTAATGATAAAATACAATTTAAGGCATTACGATATTAAAACACCTGTGCGACATAGTGCGTTGTTTCCACATCTCTAAATGATATTTGTCTTATTAAATACATATAGGTTGTGGGCGCTCGTTAGAAACGCCTCGTTGAGGCGGTTCTAACGAGTGCCCGCAACCAATGTCTTGGACCAGAAATAAGAAAATAAAGTTTACCCCCGTAAGCCACAAGGTTCTCTATATAAAGTGGGGTTTAGGGGGTGTTCATTTCAAGGACTTGTCCACGTGATTGGGGAAGGAAACGTGTTCAAAAATATTTGAATTCCTTATAAACTATGCTTCTGAGAAACAATTTGCTTCGTATAATAATCTCAGTGGCATAAACACACATATTGCAACATTAAAAATGTACATCAAGAAAACACGCCTATATAATTTGCACCCCCCCCCCACCTTTAAACCCAACTTTTATATAGTAACATGGGGCTTTACAAGGGTATTCATTATTTTTCTTATGAAAATATTAGATTTTTTATCGGAAAAGTTTCGTTTTTTTGGTGGTAAAATTTTCTAATGTATTTGAATAGGCGTGTTTTCGTAATGAGAACCCACTTATTTTAAGGTTTGTTTGAAGTGTCATCACGAAAACACGCCTATATTATTTTGATCCCCTTGAACCCCAGTTTTATATAGTAAAACAGGGTTTCCGGGGGTTTACCTTATTTTTCATATTTCTGCTCTAAAATATAAATTGTGGGTACTCGTTAGAACCGCATCGATGAGGTTCTAACGAGTGCCCACAATCTATATTTTGAGAAGAAATAAGAAAAATATCACAATTTTTCATCTAAAATTTTTCATTTTTTCGGCGATTAAGGTAACACTGTATTTGTATAGGCGTGTTTTCGTAATGGAAGTTTTGAAGTTTGAAGTTTATTCAAGCCATTCAGTACATGTAACCATGTAATATGAGGATAGAATAATGAATATAACATTTGTAAGACGCTCAAAATTAACCACCAATTATAAATAATGATAATGATTAAGTAACTAAAAGATCTTTATGGTATTTCGATATCTATTTAAATAAAAACGTGTAATTAGGCAGGTGGAAGATCGTTAAAAGCCAAACTTGATAAATAATTCCACTTTACCTGAAAGCTAAAACTTTCATGGAAAATCGCATGTATACTATGAATATGTGCCTACTTTAGCTCGCAACCTACACCTAGCCAGTTTTTGGCCAAGTTGAAGTGTGAAATTGATTGTTAATCAAGTTAGTGATAAGATCACTGTAGCCTGCTAATAGCCCCATAAATCTCTTCAGAGCTACATGAGGTTTCAGTCACAACAGATGGATGCAGTTCTGAAAGAAAATACCTGTTGCTGAATCTTCTTGCTTACTTTTCAAACATAATTTTTCATATAGGCAAACTAAGTGGACCAGGAAGAGCAGTCTGATCTGGGTCCATACTGTTGGCAACAAAGACTTTTAAAGTAATCAACAGACAACAAAGCAGATGACAATTGTTGTGATTGGAATTTTAAGGGTTAAATATGAACAAAGTCATCCTATTTATGGCTTTTTTGTTATCATCCATTAACTGCTTAAAACACACACACACACACACACACACACACACACACTAACACACACTAACACACACACATTCATTTTAAACCTTAAGTATTGGGGCAAATATGCCTTTTCCAACAGTGTAGACCCAGATCAGACTCTTAAAAATGTGACATTTGATGAGGGTCTACAATGTTTGCCATATACACATATCAGTAATTTAGTCATCACATCAGGAAAACACGCCTATATAATTCTGACCCCCTTGAACCCCACTTTTATATATAGTAAGGGGTAAACCTTATTTTCTTATTTCTATTCTACAATGTGGAGTGGGGCTTGGAGAAATAGATCTGGCTGCACGATGCTTCGACGCAAAGCTGATACTGACCGCACATGAGAACTGGTAATCCGCTAAGAAGGTCTACGCCTGCCCAGGAAAATTGCTACGAGTTAGCCCGTCCATGCTCATAAACCTTATTTGTTTCATTGGGCGGCGGGGATTGTGTCATTTTTAATCTCAATGTCGGGTAAAACTCCAACAAAATTGGAAGCAATGGCTCCAAAATGACCTAAATAGTGTTGACGGGGACGTTAAACTTCAAATCAAACAAACAAACAATGTCGACTGTGCGTACTCGTTAGAACCACCACGGTGAGGCGTACTATACCCACAATCTCTAACATACTGTACCCACAATCTGTATTTTGAGCTGAAGTAAGATTTTTTTTTTTTCATCTTAAAAGTTCCGTTTTTAGGCGGTAAAATTTTCAATCTGCATGTATTTGTATTGGCTTGTTTTATGAACGGGTAGCAGAATGAACCCTTTTGGTTGGTTTGGGGCATGGCTTGAGATGTCATTTCATCTCAGTGTCGGATAAAAGTCCCCAAAAAACTGGAAACAGTGTCTCCAAAATTACCCAAATAGTGTTTACGGTGACTTTAAGCCACTTTTCAATCAAATTAACAAATATATTATCATGGTAGACCTTGCCCTACTGTAACCTACCCAGTGACGTAAGATACACGATATCTTAAGCAGTTGTCTTACCCTTAACATGCTCTGTAAAACAGCATTCTGAAAATGTCTGTTTTTGCCGTCTGCTTCATGGCCTTTCATTTTTTTTAAACATATTTCAGTGTGGATCCTGATCAGGAGCACTCTGATCCGGGTCCACACTGATTGCAAAAAATACTATCAAAGTTACAAGCAAACAAAAAGCAGACAACAGTTGTTATGATTGGCATCTTGTGGTTAAAAATAAAACTTAGTATTTTTCTGGCTTAAACATTCCCATCGGGACTTAGAGAATATGGGCTGCATGGTGCTTCTACACAGAGGTCAAACTGACGACACATGAGTAGTGGTAAACCGCTTAGAAGGCAAAGTGACGTGATAAGACCGTCAAATGCTTATAAGCCTTTTGGTTTTATTGTGCGGCAGGGCTTGAGAAGTCATTTTATCGCAATGTCGGGTAAAAGTCCAACAAAATTGGAAGCAACGTCTCCAAAATGATCTAAATAGTGTTGACGGGGACGGTAAACCTCAATTCAAACGCATGGTGAGCTACACCAAGCTGTTTGTGAAAGCCAATACTTCATTTGTTTGCTGATAGAGCAGATATAAACTGACAATGCTTTTCGATTTTCCTTTCTACAATTTCATGCAAATTATCTCCGCTGAAGACAGTTTGCATGAGATGTTAAATCTTGTTTTCTTGGAAAAATATTTTTAAAATATCATACAGCGTAGACACAAATCGGATAGACAGTACATTCCTTCTGATATTTGAACATGTTTTAGGCCATACAGAGACTCTGAATAAAAGCTGCAGGCACTGCATAATGCCACTACGGTTACATCAACCAAGTGCTATATCACAGTGAAAAAGGAATTCATTAACAAAGTTGACAGGAAAACATGACTGAGATGACAATTTTAAATGTTCAAAGAGCCATCTCATTTTTTCAGTTTTTTTTTTTTTTTTTTTTTTTTTGGGGGGGGGGGCGGGGGGGGCGGGGGGGGGTTGGCCAGTGCCCTTTTAAAATTAAAGTCAAGGTCTTCAAAATCTAGTCAGATCTTTGGTCAATTGCAATGAGCAGTTTTTGGGGATGTGCCCTTGAAATTAAGGTCGAGGACATCAAAATCTAATGGCCGTTTTTCCCCATCTTAGTGACGTAACCATGCCAGTTTGGTTAGAATCAATCATTAGGTTAAGGAGATATAGTGCTTCAAACAGACTACATGACAGAAACGACTATGTTCAATGTTCAAGGGCGATAACTCCAAAAGAAGGAAAATCAGAGTTAGTGAACATATGTTCTACAAGTAGTCTCATGGTGCTCTACATACCTGTGAAGTTTCATGGAAATATCTCAAAGGGTATCGAAGTTATGGAGCGGACACACAACTATGACAGAAATGGCCATGTTCAATGTTCAAAGGACAATAACTCCAAAAGTAGGAAAAGGAGAGTTACGGTTCATATGTTCTTCACGTCGTCTAATATAGTGCCCAATATATCTTTTAAAGTTTCGTGAAAATATCTCAAATGGAATAAGAGTTATGGAGCGGACACGAAACTGATAGCAAAAGCTATATTCAAAGTTCAAAGGGCAATAACTCCAAAAGTAGGAAAATCAGAGTTATGGTTCATATAATATGCACGTCATCTCATGGTGCTTTACAACTTCTGTGAAGTTTCCTGCAAATGTCTCAAACGGTATCGAAGTTGTGGAGCGGAGACGAAACTATGACAGAAATGGCTATGTTCAATGTTGGAAGGGCAACAACTCCAAAAGTAGGAAAATCAGAGTTACGGTTCAAATGTTCTGCACGTCGTCTTATAGTGCTCTACATATCTGTGAAGTTCTATGAAGATATCTAAAATGATATCAAAGTTATGGAGGGGACACAAAACTATGAAGCGCTGACGGGCGGAATGACGGACTCTCAAAGCTTCGGAGGGTATAACATAATACCCCGCAAATTTTTAGTGGCGGTGCATAAAAAGTGGGGAGGGTTGCGAATTTCAGGTAATTTGCAGAGGACAAAAAACTGCATGAATCTGAGAATCCCCCCCCCCCCCCAAAAAAAGGGGGGGGGGGTGTTTGCACGTCTCTGCACCCTGTGTGCGGGTCTGCATCAACAGGTAGAATGAACCATCTTTGAAACATACACATGTATCACTGAAGGGTCTCTGTTTCTGATCACTGGTATTCAGGAGCTGGAATGCAGTGGTGGGACTGAGAGAGAGAGAGAGAGAGAGAGAGAGAGAGAGAGAGAGAGAGAGAGAGAGAGAGAGAGAGAGAGTTGAAACTATGACCGGTGGGACTGAGAGAGAAGAGAGAGGGGTTGAAACTATGACAAACATTGTAGACATCGATGGATCTACAGCTTGCAGCTTGATAAAATGTTATAAATGTAGCACAGATTGCGTTGCATATGAGGTTAAACATTATCAAGGAAATATTGTTGGTTCAGAAAGATGAATTTGGAAAGATCAATGTTGGAAGTAACTCTGATTTTCCAACTTTTGGAGTTGTTGCCCTTCCAACAACCTTTCAACTTATGATCGAGAAGTTGTGCGTTCGAATCCGGCCACCGGTATCGAGGTGTGTCCTTGGGCAAGACACGTAATGACACTGCCCCACTCCACCCAGGTGTAAATGGGTAGCAGTGGTGTAAAAGGCACTGCCTCTCTCTCACGCGCGCGAGAAAACACCCGGAATGAGTGTTCGAGAGCGATTCAATAAGCTTGAAGCTTTCATCGCAATCGAACTAAAATAAATTAGTATAAACTAAAGATGAATTTGCTGTGCTGTTTGATTTTGTTTGTTTGTTTGTTTGATTTGTAGTTGAATATATACGTGTATACAGAAGGGAGATAATTAAACACATTAACAAATGACAAGTAAATACATGTAATTTGGAAAAACTTTGACAGACAAAATGTACTAAATACTTCCTTATAATGAAGCGTTTTAACGAGTACCCACATTCTACGTTATACCCACAGTATATGCTTGCTACTGGTCGCGTGATTATCACTGACCATCTGACTGTCGCCGCCCCTGAACAAAATCAAGTTTATATCATCGATAGTCGCCTCCCTAAGACGTCAGAGCGCTGCGTTAAAAGTAAATTCTGGACTGTGCTCGTGTACTTGGGCATTGGCAAACAGTGTATACCTAATCAGACGCCTTATAACTGTCTGATCAGGGCTACTGTGTTTGCTTAAAATACTTGAATTGAAGGGTTTTCTGTTTGTTTGATTTGAGGTTTAACGTCCCCGTCAACACTGTAAAGGTCATTTTGGAGACGTTGCTTCCAATTTTGTCGGACTTTTACCCGACATTGAGATGAAATGACATCTCAAGCCCTGTCGCCCAATGAAACCAATAGGGTTTATTAGCATGGACGGTCCGCCTCGCACCGCGGTTCCTGGACAGGCTTAGATCCTGTAAGCGGTTTACCAGTACTAGTGTGCTGGCCGGATTCAGCTCTGCGTGGAAGCAGCATGCAGCCCATATATTTCTTCAAGCCCCTATGGGCGGGGGCCAGGAATTTGAAGGGTTAAACGAACAGTTCAATTCTCAGTTTTGAACTATTTTTCCAATTACTCCACCAGTACTCTCAGTGCTTTGATAAAGTCTCTCACTCTCTCTCTCTCTCTCTGTATCTAGAGACAGGGGTTATGAACTTTCTGATAAGGAATTGCTAACACACAGACAGTGTTTATTGGTTTGGTCGCCATGAGGCGGGCAAACCGGGTATAATGACCAGATTGTAGCTGTTCCATGGAGGGGCACGTGACGCGATCAACCAATCAGCTTAAACGATGATGCAATACTATACTGCAATTACAGGAAACAGCCTGTCTGAATAGCGAAACAGACCGAAAAGCAAGCGTTTCAACTCCAACAACAAAAATATCTTAAGGGAAATGGATACACCTGGCAGGTGTGGCAGTTAGTCTACCAGTTTTACCGTATTTCGAAACACACGTATTCAAATACATTGCCATTTTTTTGGCCAAAGAAAAAGAAATTTTAAAAAGAAAATTGGAATATTTGCCTTTTTTGCTCAAAACATAGATTGCGGGGAGTCGACAGAAACGCCTCGACGAGGCGATTCTAACGAGTACCCACAATCCAGTGTCTCAGAGCATGAATACGGAAATTAATGTATACCCCTGCAAACCCGAGCTTTACTATATAAAAGTGTAGATTATATTTTCTTGTCCTTTGGGATCATTGATTCCAATGTGGAATTTTGACAATATCTGAGGGTAACTGATGAGGCCTAATTGGCCGAAACTAGCTAGTCTGGCCCAGAAAACACGTACACTCCATATTTTTCAGTTCTATGGTGTATCCCTTGCTTCCAAAGGATAACCCTTTTATAGAACACATACTGTAAATGGCCAATTAATTCGAACAGTAAAAAAAATAAATACTGATCTGGGTGTTGGAATTATTAGAAAATATCAGATTGGAAATTTATCAGTGTTAGAAATGTTTGATCTGAAAGAATTCCATACATTGGATCAGGCTGTGTTCAATATTTTGTACAACTACGTTTTTTCCCGTGGCCCTGTCAATCCGCACGTGATTAGAAGTTATAAATATCACTTATGCAGTGCAGAAATGTTTGATCTATAAATAAGTCAGTGTGTGCAGGGGGTCTTTGAATGCGATACACATTGTCATTAATGACATTTACACCTATTGAACTATCACTATTCCCTTTAAAATGGGCGAGTCAATTTGTGATCTCAGGAATAACAGAAATTGATTTGATTGGAGCAAATTCTTTTCTTAAGAGTAGCCCATATCTAGGAAAAAGAGGATTTTTCAAAGAATTTCCTTATAGTCTGTAATTTTTTTTTTGTTCCGGCTACACCGCAGCAGACAAAGTCCAGCTACATGTATATATGGGATGGGTTGTTGAAACCCGCACGTGCAGCTACCCAGTGGAGCTAGGCGCATATATACTTCACCCCCCCCCCCACACCCCCACCGATATTGTTTAAGCGCATAGTGAAGCGAGACTGCGCAGCCTTGTTTGTGTATTCCCTGTTTACTAATAAGCAGTCTCAAATCAGCGTGAGCCGGGGGCATGTAGCAATTCAATGCCCATCGAAGTAGTCCGGTGAAGACTGATTAGACTGTGCGGATGCAAAACCATCATGTTATTTAGATAGGCAAGTACGGCCCCCGCCCATCGGGGCTTGAAGAAATATATGGGCTGCATGATGCTTCCACGCAGAGCTGAATCTGACCTACACACGAGTACTGGTAAACCGCTTAGAGGATCTGAGCCTGCCCAGGCAAAGCGATGTGAGTGTCGGACCGGCCATGCTTATAAACCCTATTGGTTTCATTGGGCGACAGGGCTTGAGATGTCATTTCACCTCAATGTCGGGTAAAGTCCCACAAAATTGGAAGCAACGTCTCCAAAATGACCTTTACAGTGTTGACGGGGACGTTAAACCCCAAATCAAACAAACAAAGATAGGCAAGTAACAAGAAAAAGAAAATGCGGACATCATACACAAATTTGATCTTCACTTTATGCGCGATGAAACATTTCAAACCTCTTGAACATTGAAGACACAATCCCGATTGCACAACTGTGCAGACTTATCAGTCTTTTCTGTACGCACATGCGCAATAAGTATTGTTGCGTGTCCGAGCTTTAGCAGCCGAGGACTCCGTCTGTTTATATATATAGCTGCTAACTTGGCACCAAGCTGGCTTCAACTTAGCCCAAGCTGCTGAAACGGTGCGCTAAACCTTGGGTCTAGGCCTCGTGTCGAGGGGGTAAAAAGGGTGAACTTCAGAATAGGAAAAGAAGACAATGAACAAGATATGATTTAACAAATTTCTCCCTTTTAATATTGCATGAAACTTAACGAAATGAAAGACTTGTTGACTAGAATTAACTCATGAGGTAAAATGATATGAAAATCAATGCCAAGTCTGTTTTATGTTATTAATAAATAAATGCTCCACTCTCACACAGTGATCAAACCAGCCAGGCCCAGTTGATGAAACAAAACATGACAAAATGGTGAGGTAAATGGGGTTTATGACCTTGATTTACTAATACAATACGATGAGACAGCTTCTAGGGACCTTCCCTATACTGAGTTTTACTGACCCTGAGTATACACTACATTTATGCAAATGATGGAAAACATTATGGGACTGACAAGGTCAAAAGCAGAATTTTCTTCCTTAACACGTTAAATAAAAGACCCCTCTTCAAAGAAAGGAAAAAAATAAAATGTTCTTTTTGCTTAACAGTTGTTTTGAAAGAAAATCTAAGCAGGAACCAAAGGAAAAGAAAAATAAATTTACAGCCAAAAAATATGCGTCTGCACTCTACGAAAGCCAAGAACTGAAGTTGTTTGGGAAAAGTGGGAGAGTGCTTTTATAGCCCCGCTTTCCCAAATCCCCCATCCCGCGGTTATTCTGCTATGGGATCGAACTTCCCACGGCTCTGGTGCAGTGGGAAATCCCGATCCACAGCAAAAGAACGGTGGGACCACGTGATCCCCGGCCAGAATACCGGTGGGAAGTAGCCGGCGAAAGTTACGATGTCCGCCATTTTGGATGGATAGATAGAAATCGTAAGGGTCATTAATTTTAAACGGCCGACAGACAACTTTATCAAATTAAAGGCAGATTATTATTATCACCAAAATGACCCTAAATGAATGGGGAAAATGACTGTCACAATTAGAAATTTTATTCCTGTACCGATTGCCTGGAAAATGGTGTTGAATCTAGCATGACTGGCTTTGACAGTTGCAGTTTGACGTTTTACACTTGACCGCGCAAACACACAAACAGTCCCGGCAACCTTTGCTTACACAATCAATACACATCCAATATGGAGGACACAGGTGGCAAATTCAACTTGACGTACATAAATTTATCAAAAATAAAGTTCCCAAGACCACCAGTAAGGCTAATGATGGCTAGAAACTGAAGGTAAGCGGGTTTCTATAGAAATTGTCAAGTGGCAATTCTGTACGTCAAGGAACAAGTCGGTATTGATTGCATACAGCACAAAAATAAACAACAGCTGATTTGTAAACACATGTAAACATTGGCGAAAATTGGGTTGAAAGAGGCCGGGTCACTACATTACCCCCCTCCAGGGTCATTTAAGTTCCAACATATGACCCTGAATAAAGGTCTCACAATACCCCGGTCTCTGAAACACAATTTTCAGTACATACCTAACGACAATAATACGGTATCCTGGTTACGGCACCAAAATTAACATGAACAAAACAATATGTAAGTGCCTTACCATGGAACAGATAAAAATTACTTTAGACTGTTACATTTATTTAAATTGACCTTAGGTGATATCTGCAGAAAGGTGCACTACATGTAAGAGACGGTCATAATTGTGAAATGTTAATCTGAATAATGGCTATATTTGAACACATATGACTTGACAGAATAATTGCATTCGGTCGGTCCTCCTTACAGAAAATATAAATGCCATAATATTGAGTGAAAGGTAGCTATTGATCAAATGTTAACATTTGAGAAACAGCCACCCTTCAGACGTATATGATGCCTCTTACATGAGAAAACCTGGATTACGAACGACTAATTATCATGTTTGTTAGTGGAAAAGTAAATAGCATTTGGTCATTGACATGAAATTTATACATTTTCTGAAACTAACACTTTTACATGTTTCATGACAAAGCTTTAATATATGTGAAGGATAGAATTTGTTAGATATGTTACCTTATTGTATAAGATTAACAGATTAAAATAGAAAATCTGAAACATGTTGTTAATTTATATCCCCAAATCAGCATTTGGTAAATTGCTTGTTTCAGCGGGAATTATGAAGGTCAGTAGCACGTGCTAGAAAACCTTACAATTAAACGCGACATCTCAAGTCATACACGCGAAATTAGAATTACAAATTGTTATTTAACCGACCTCACAAGCAATTTACCAAGCAGACTGAGTCTCTCTTATCCAATTGCCATCATTCCTTCCAAAATCCCCTAAAAACTTGTTATTTTAACTATCTCTGTAACTGCACCCCTATAAACACTGTTTTGCTTTTTTTTTCAACTAAATATTCACTAAACCCTTCCAACTCTGTAGAACCTCATATATAACTGCAAACAGAGTGGATCCGGATGAAACTGCTCAATGCTGAGCCGTCTCATCAGGATGAACACTGTTGACCATCCTGTTTATGATTTTGATTAAGCCCCTTGTATATCCAAGAAAGGGCTCAACCAAATTCAAAGATGGAAGACTCCAGAAACTCAGGGGTGCAAGGGTTAAAAGTTTACCAATTGACGCTTTTATATCACAGTCCTTTTCACTTTTTACACAGTCCTTTCCTTGATTTACTTATTGATTTAAAGGTGATTCTATAATATGTATGAACAGTCCTTTTCTACACTTTATTCACTGTACCCCCTCAACTCTGTGGACCAGTATAGATATATATATGCAAACAGTGCTGATCCGGATGAAACTGCTCATAATGAGCCATCTCATCAGCATAAACACTGTTGGTCATCCTGTAAATGAATCCGATTAAACCCCTCTTATTTAAAAGAAAGGATTTAACCGAATTCAAAGATGGAAGAGACTGTTTCAGAACCTCAGGGGTGAAAGGGTTTGTTGTACACTATTTATGTTATTATTACCACAGTCCCTTTTGCCTTATGCACAGTCCTTTAATCAAAATCAACCCAAAGGTTCACTGTTTCAGAAATATGTATAACAGTCCTTTCCGAACTTTTCACTATAAATTAACTACATCTTTTTTATTTGAAACAAAGTCCCCCTCGTAGCTATAATTCACTACTATTTCAATGTTTCACTAATTTAGTAAAGCCTATCTTCGTTATCATTGTCTTTCCTTATTGAATTTATTTATGGTATGTCACTGTTCACTTCAGTCCAACACAATGAGTGCATTTTAGTTCCTTTTACTAAGGTCTTTCACGCTGTTCTCGGTGTATGACTTTCCCAAGACAGACTTTAAGGTTCTGGAATTCTCTTTTCCCTCCTTCTTCTCTCCTCTCGACTCCTCCTTCTGTTCTATCGCCTTTGACAGTAGTCTTCTAATTTCATCTCTTTCTTTCTTCTCAGCCTCTCGTCTCCTCGTCTCTCTTCTCTGCTCAGCCTCCATGTCCTTCCTCCTTTCCTCTTCGCGCTGTCGTTCCCTTTCCAACCACCTTTCCTCTCTCCTTCTCTCTTCTTTACCATTTTCTTCTATCACATTCTTAAGTCTGCATAGCGTGTCCGCAACTTTACCCAATGCACATGTTGTCTCGACAAGGGCCTTCTCTACTTTCTCTTCACTCTTCTCGCTTCTCTTCATCTGCCCTGTTAGCCCTTGGATCGCTGTAACGAGACTGTTAACAGCGACCAAACTCACTCGGACCGTGTCCTCATCTTCAGTGCCCTCGAGGCGCCTCCTCTTTGTTGCCTGGCTTTCCTCAGTTTCTCCCTGCTCTGCTTTCTGCTTCGGTCTCCTCTCTTTTCCTTCTTCACTGGCTATTGACATGTCCTCTGTGGGTAGGAGTTGTGGCATTAGGTTTTCGGCAATATCCGAATGGATTTCTGCTTGGTCAGTCGGGTCCTCTGCCTGACCTATCTTCAACGATACCTCGCCTTGTCTATCTTCGGGTTGAGTCACAGGTATTGGCTGCTCAGGAAGACTCACTGCCCCGCTCTCAGCCAACGGTTGCTGGTTTTGGTGGACTTGTTCGGTCAGGACCGGAGTACTCATCCTGCTGTGGCTGTGGGCTGGAGGCTCAATATCTCCAATCATCAATGGCGTGGATGGGACATACGACCCATAGCTCCGATCCAGGACAGAAAAGGATGGTGTAGAGTCCAGTCTGGTTCCAGGAACACCAAGGATTGGAATGCTTGCTCCTCGTACCAACTCGTC
Source organism: Lucinisca nassula (assembly GCA_963580285.1). NCBI lineage: Eukaryota > Metazoa > Mollusca > Bivalvia > Lucinida > Lucinidae > Lucinisca > Lucinisca nassula. The sequence continues at coordinate 10,886,912 of OY757012.1, read as the reverse complement.
CGACAGTGGGGTAGTGAGGACGGCCGTTGGTTGAAAAAGTCCAGTTAGACTTTGGCTTGGCATGGGTTGTTCAGCTGCCGTGGACTTGGTGAAAGCCCTTGAGGTAAAGGTTGGTAAGGTTGTCCCGCTTGTCGACATCTCCGTCCGTGGCACTGCTTGAGTAGCAGTCGACATCATCGCGGGGACTGGTAGGACCTGATGCGGCTGAACCAGACTTGTTAGAGGTCGACTCTGCATTGGTGATGCTCCTGTCATGGGTTGTGTCAGGGTTTGTGGTAGAACCGGTGTGCTAGAGGCTGCAGTCTCTTGGCTAGGTCTTTTCGTCTGGACACTATCTACTCTGGATTGCGGGGTCCCTAAGTGCGAAGGAATGGCAATAAATCCCGCCTGCAGGGTTTCCTGGCTTATGTCATTCTCCAGAGTCCCATTGACGAGCCTTGCCAATGAGCCTTCCACTGCTGATGACCTTCCTGACCGTGCCGACCTCTCAAGAAAGAATCTCAGACTCTCCTCAGGTGATAGCTTGAAGTAGTCCAGTTCAGAGATAACATATGGGTTCTCACTGCTGCACAACCAGGGCTCGTGGTTTATGATATTCCTCCCTGCGGCCATTGTCACGTGTCTTGCATAGTGGGAGACATGCCGGAGCAGCTGGTCCCGTCTCATGCACTTAAACATACAAAGTTGGCATGTAAAAGGTATCCGTTCCTTGGGGATGTGCATCCTGAGTATATGGTCCTCCAACTTGCCGATCTCATCAATCCATCTCTCGCCTGTCTTAAAATGGCACGCCAAACACTGATAAGCCCGGCCCCGCTTCTTTGCCTTCTCTATCGCCACCTGGTCGTACATAGACAAGCTCATCTTTGCCTGAAGCTAGAAAATTATGAAACACCTGTTAGCTCCCCGAAAAAACCCCTGGAACCTGACTGGTTTACCAGTGATCACGGCTCATCCACTCCACTTCTCACTTTCCCATCCTACGTTTTGGCTATTAAATACCACCCACCACATAATGCTATAATGATTCACTCAGTTTTCTCAAGACAACAACAGCAAAACTATCAAGATTCTCTTTCGCATCTCAAATCGCAACCAATAAACTTTGTGAGTAGGGGACATCTTATCCAACACACCTACTGGTCTTCTTTTCTTCTCCCGCTTCTGTTCAAAGTCTCTCTAGAAACTACCGAACTGTACGTCCTTCTCTACTCCAAAACTGCGCGTACAACGCCAACATAGTAGAGGTCCCGTACTCTCTTATCTTTAGATCTACCTGCATTCTTTACCTACTTAGCAACGCCGAACTGTGTGGAATCCCTTATCCCCTTTCTTACCCACTTCTCATCAACTCTTCCTAGAACCTTCTATTTACTGCCCTCTCGTTGTCTTCTGTTCAAAACTCTTATCGGCGTCGACTTTAGACTTTAAGCTCCCTTGCCATCATCGCTTCGACCTTATTCTATGACATCCCTCCCCAATTAATTAAGAAAACAAATATACTGTATTTAATCATTTAATATGCTTTCAAGATACATATTGGTGTGCATGTCTATGTGGAATATTACTGTGATGATAAAGCACGTTCAAGCCTCTTTCTTGCCTTGACAATCCATCTTGGTGAATGAACGCCCTCATATGGCTTAAGTTTGTTGTGGTGTACCGGCCTCTCAGTTCCTGTGTTGTCCAACTGTAGCACAAAGTCGATTTCTGACAGCTTCTTGCTGATCACGAACGGACCCTCATATGCAAATTCTAACTTTGGTGTAATTCCGACCTTTCTCACTTCCATTAGGCACCAGACCACATCTCCTGTGTTGTACTTACGGAAAGCTACTCTTGAGTCATAAAGATCTTTACTTCTCTTGGCAGCCACGGACATGTGCTTTCTGGCAACTTCATGAGCATACTGCATTCTCGCCCTAAGGGTGTCCACGTAGTCGCCGTAAGTGGTAATGTCTTCCCCATCAAAAGTAGTAGCACTGTTGTACACCAACTCGGCTGGTAGCCTAACCTCCCGTCCCATCGTCAGGAGATGGGGTGTCATCTTGGTTGACTCGTTGGGTGTGGACCTGTAGGCCCCAGCCAGGCAACCTAGATGTAAGTCCCAATCTTTTTGTTCACCACGTAGGTAGGCCTTGATCATTCTTAACAAGGTGCGGTTAAAACGCTCAGCTTGTCCATTTCCACGAGGGTTCCGAACACTTGTTCTTGTTTTCCTTACCTCGAGCATCCTACACAGCTCTTTGAAGATCTTGCTCTCGAATGTTCTTCCCTGATCGCTGTGAATAGAAAGAGGGCAGCCCCACCTAGAAATCACCTCGTTCAGGAGCTTCATGGCGCAGACCTCTGCGGTCATGTCACTTACCGGTATAATTTCAACATTTTTGGTGAAATGATCTGTAAACAGAAGTATGTACCTGTTACCTCGATCTGTTATGGGGAAAGGACCCAAATAATCAGTAGCGATGCAATCACCTGGCGCCCCACAACGCAGACTTCCCATAGGTGCTCGCGGTGTTTTGTTAGGTTTCTTGTCAGCTGCGCAAGTATCACACTTCTGTATATAGATGGCTATATCATCTTTCAATGAGTACCAATAAAACCTTTGGAGGATCTTTTCTTTAGTCTTCTTAAGCCCCATGTGTCCCGAGATCAAGGAGTCGTGCATTTGAAAAAGGATCTCCTTTCGCATGGCCATAGGTACGATAAACTGCAGGTATTCACCTGACCCATCTTGTTTAAGAAATTTCTTCATTAGGATGCCATCTTGTAACATTAGTGAATCCCATAGGATCCAGTAGTGCCTTGTGGCTGGACTGCATGTTACCATTTCTTGGCTGCTTGGCTTCTTACCTGCAATTTTAGCTTCGAGAACTGGTGCTATATCATGATCTTCTCTCTGAAGTCTGCGTAGGTCTTCAGTTGACCTGGTGCTAGCCCAAGTAGTGAATACACTGTCTTGCTTTACCTCGGCGGCCTCTGTGGTCTCAGGCGAAGATGGTCCAGCTTCTGATGTCTCTGCTAGGGCCTTAACCACCACAGCATTGCCATCTTTGATTTGTGTGCCAGCAGACTGGTTTTCTTGAGCGACTGTGAGTTCTTGGTAGAAATCAGTGTGTACCATGTCTTGGGCTCTTTTGATGCACTTCTTACAGGGTCCACATTTAAGGGGTTCACTAGTATCTTGCTCTGGGCATTCACAATCTCTGGGATTTTCACATCTGGAAAGGGCATCGCAATGACCTTGCTTTTTGCCTGGTCTGTACTCAACGGCAAAGTCGTATTGACTTAGTATTTCCAGCCATCTTGCGATTTTCCCATTTGGTTCTTTCAGACGAAAGATCCACACCAGCGCTTGATGATCACTTCGCACCCTAAACCTTCTACCTAACAGATACTGCCTGAAATATTCAATAAAATAACGTACCGCTAAAAGTTCCTTCTCGGTGATACAGTAGTTCTTCTCTGCTTTGTTCAATGACCGACTGGCATAGGCTATCACCCTCTCCCGATCTTCTTGTACTTGGTGTAAGATTCCGCCTATCCCTATGTCTGATGCATCAACATCAAGAATGAACTCGCCACCTTCATTTAATGGGTATCCCATTACATCAGCACTCAGCAGGACCTTCTTCATCTGTCTAAATGCTGATTCGCAAGCTGCTGTCCACAAGAATTTCTTACCCTTTTTGGTTAGCTCTACCATGGGCTTCACAATACTGGCGAAGTCTTTTACGTACCGCCTATAGTATGAACCCATCGCAACGAGCTGTTTAACTTGCTTCGCAGTTTTAGGAACTGGCCAAGACATGATTTTCGCGATATTGGTTGGGCTTGGTTTTACACCCTTGCCGGACACCACGTGACCCAGGAAAACAACTTCCTCCTGAAGCATTAAACACTTCTCTGGCTTAAGTTTAAGACCAGCAGACTTTATTCTTTCTAGGACTTCTTCTACTCTACTCAAATGTTCTTCGAAGTTCTTGCCAAACACAATTATGTCGTCTATGTATATGAGGCAAGTAACCCATTGTAGGCCTTGTAGTGCCAGCTCCATGGTGCGTTGAAATGTCGAAGCAGAGTTGTTCAAACCGAATGGTAAGCGCAACATTTCAAAGTGTCCGTACTTACATACGAAAGCACTTTTGGGTATGTCCTTCTCTTCCAGCGGTATTTGAAAATAGCCACTCAACAGATCAAATGTACTGAACAACTGTGATCCAGCCACTGCATCAAGGCAGTCTTGTATTCGAGGTAAAGGGAAACCATCTGGTTTTACTAATTCATTTACCCTTCGATAGTCGACGCAGGGTCGAACACTACCATCCTTCTTTTTAACCAAAACAATGGGACTGGCCCACGGACTGGTACTGTCGCGAATCACCCCTTTAGCCTTCAGGTCTTCAATTGCCTTCTTTTCGGCCTCAGCGTACGCCATCGGGACTCGTCTTGGTGGAAGCTTGACTGGCGCCGCCCCTTCTGTTTTGATTGCATGAGTTGCTAGATGTGTCAGTCCCAAATCCCATTCATCGCGAGAAAAGCTATCTTGAAACCTGTGTAATATCTCTGCTACTCTCAGTTTCTCATCAGTACTCAAATTCTTAGTAGTCTGCTGGTATAAGTTTTCCAAATGGCTTGGAATTTCGGGGCTTACCTTATGGGTAACGGTATTGACTGTAGTCGGTATTGACATGTCTTCTGTGAGGAATTTGACCCTTCTCACAGACATCCGATTTGCCACCTCACTAGCATCTTCCTCACTGGCAATTAAGAGAGGTTCGCCGTCTATGGCTTCTGCCTTCCCTATCACTGCGTCCTGTTTAATTGATATAGCAGTGGGGAAAGGGTTAAGAACTCTGACCTTGCCGGTGCAGGCACCATTGATGTCAACTAATGTAGAGGCCATTTGCAGGGGATACTCTGCTGGAAAATGTTCTGAGGGCTCAACGATAAAATCCTTTTCGCTCGAAAAGTCGTCATACTCATGTCTTTTCAGGTATACGTCAATTATGCATTCACTCTGGGCAGGTATGATGAAATGGTCGGCAGCTGTTACTTTTCTAACACGAGTTTTCATTCCAACTTGTATTATTGGCACTTCCGTCTTATCAATAACTAGAACGCCCTTACTAAGCATTATATCGGCTGGACCTCCATTGCCATTTTGTAGGACATCGACCCCCAAGAGGCCGTCATCATCAATTTCTGCCACTATAGCTTCCACTGTCATTTCTATTGCGCCCAGTTTAATAGAGAAAGTACCCTTACCTCTTTCTTTTATACTAACGCCGCTTGCGCCCACCAGCTTTGAAGTCTTCATCAGCGCTGGTCTGTCTCCTGCTTCCATGGCATCATACAGCCGTGTAGAAATTATAGTTTTTGACGCCCCAGTGTCTGTGGTGAACAAAAGGGGGTAACCCTGAACTGTTCCCCGTATGTACACCCCGTCTGGTAGCTTTCTTTTTACCTTGACTGATTTTATAACGTTTTTATTACTTGTTTCTTCCTTATTAGACAGGCCTTTTTCTACCGGACAGGCTTCTCTGCGGCCTCCAGAGACAGCCTGTTCTAGTTTAAAGGTTTTGTCTGTTGCTCTCTTGCTTGCGGCTGGGAGGTTGACTTTCCCCTGCCGCTTGCTGCCTTACTTCCTGACCTGTCTGACTTTGGACAATCTCTAATAATGTGTCCAAGCTCCTGGCATCCGTAACATTGGATTTTCTTTCTTCCAGAAAACCCTGCATTTTCTTGTTGATGATTCTGCTTACTTCCGGTAGTGCTTGTCTGGTTCTTTAGCTGGCTCACTAAAGTTTGTACTAAATCTGTAAGTACTTTCATGGAGTCGTTTGACTCTGCTGCAGTACTAGTACTACTAGCTTTTCTCCCTGTTGACCACCTCTGTTCATCTTTTTTAGACTGAGGCTTTTCGTTCTTTGTAGGTACTCTAAGGGCTCTGTTGTCTTCCTCTTCTGTTTCGTATGCCGTTTCTTCTTCACTCGGGCTGTCGTACTCGAAAGCAGTCCTTCTGGCATAACGTTTTAACCTCTTCTCCCCATAATTTTCAGCAGAATTTCGCCGTCTCGTCTGAATGAAGTTGACTGCGTGGTAAACAGCCTCATCTATGTCGTCCGGCTCTTTATGAAACTCTATTTCAAACCTGGCTTCATTGTCCTTCATGCCGTCTAGGAATCGCCGAACCAGGTCTTCTTGTTTGGTTCTACTGTCCCTGTTTTTGTATGCTTTTGCATACAAACGTTTGAGATCAGCTGCAAACTCTTCTGCTGTCTCACCTGCTTTTTGGACCCTTGTGCTAAATTTAGCTGCAAAGGACTTTTCTGTCTCAACCACTCTAAATCTGCTATTTAGCTCCTTTACCAGCTCCTCGTAAGAACCTAAAACATCTTTGGATAGCTGGGAGTACACAAACTCACCTGCCTTACCTTGCAGCTTTGGCAGTAAGTTATCAAGCTTCGCGTCCTCGCTCCACCTTCTTCGTTCCGATATTGCTTCGAAGCGATTAATCCAAATTTTCCAATCTTCCTTGCCGTTGAACGGCGGAATTTTCAAGCCGTAATACTCTGGCGAGGGCTGTCTTCTATTTGTTGGCTGTCTGTAACCATTTCGTGGTCTGTTAAAACATTGAGGATCACTAACCTCTGGTCTTCTATCAAATGCAGAAGTTTCGTCCCTCTCATTACTTCTACTATATCTGGGTGTCTCGTAAAATGTGACCCTTGGTTGGCTTGATTCAAAGGGCTGGCTCGCATAACTTTGATTACCTGTACTATACCCCACACCCTCATTTGTGTAACCAGATCTTGCTGTTGCATAGTCCCTACCCGTCTCTGTTGGGCGGTCGTTATATGAGGTGGATTGGCTCACATAACCTTGAGAAGGGCGTGTCTCCCAGATATGGTTCTCTGATTGCCTGTTTACAGTTGTTAAACAAGTTTGAGATTCATCAAAAGAACCAGAGTTTGTGCACGTGAAGTTGTTTGTTTGGTGGGGCCCATAGTGGCGGTCTATATTATTGCTCGGATTCGTGCTGTTTGATTGACATTCAGTACTCGGCCCAGAACCCCCGCTTGTTGTGTTATTTAACAAAAAGGACACAGAGTGTCTCCCTACCCGTTGGTTGTGTCCAATCCGACTATTGTTGTGTCCACTGCCACTATACGCATCAGAGTGACAGTCTGTGCTACTGTTTTCTGCGGGAGGTGCACCTTCATTATTTTGGTTAGTCCGACTTGGTTGAGGTGCCCGATGGCCATCTTTAAGGTCTTGTAGTGCTAACAAGACTTGCTCAAGTGTACCAGTTATGCTCTCTTGTCGTGTGTGTATGTTTGCGTGTTCCTGCTGTATACTCATTTGCCCCTGTTGCAAGCTACCGATTGCATTTGCCAAACCCCCGATAGTGTTCTGTATGTTAGGCTGGGAGTAAAGGAAGGGATCATGCGCCATGTTTATGCTTCCTGTGGTGCCCGCAGCATTGCTGCTTGTGTACAACTGGCCGTCCCATGAGGCTGTGCGAAATCGCTCACCATCGCCGATCCCATTTAACATTCTGCGGCCAAACCTAGACTGGGTGTTGTCCGTAGGGTTGGCGGTGTCATCAGGGCAATTTGGAAATGTATTATTGTGGAGCTGTAATAGTGTTGATGCAGCCGTCAGTTGGGGGTTTGTCTGCACTACAGAGACTGCACAACCTGTAGATGCCATAGTTTGTGTCTGTGCGGTTGACAATTCACCACTGTCCTGACCGTCGACAACCGCGGCATCACCTTGACTGTCCTCGCTGCTCATGGTTCGAATCTCTCAGACTAAGATATAAAACTCGATCTGCACCGCTGCCACCACTAATTATGTTGCGTGTCCGAGCTTTAGCAGCCGAGGACTCCGTCTGTTTATATATATAGCTGCTTACTTGGCACCAAGCTGGCTTCAACTTAGCCCAAGCTGCTGAAACGGTGCGCTAAACCTTGGGTCTAGGCCTCGTGTCGAGGGGGTAAAAAGGGTGAACTTCAGAATAGGAAAAGAAGACAATGAACAAGATATGATTTAACAAATTTCTCCCTTTTAATATTGCATGAAACTTAACGAAATGAAAGACTTGTTGACTAGAATTAACTCATGAGGTAAAATGATATGAAAATCAATGCCAAGTCTGTTTTATGTTATTAATAAATAAATGCTCCACTCTCACACAGTGATCAAACCAGCCAGGCCCAGTTGATGAAACAAAACATGACAAAATGGTGAGGTAAATGGGGTTTATGACCTTGATTTACTAATACAATACGATGAGACAGCTTCTAGGGACCTTCCCTATACTGAGTTTTACTGACCCTGAGTATACACTACATTTATGCAAATGATGGAAAACATTATGGGACTGACAAGGTCAAAAGCAGAATTTTCTTCCTTAACACGTTAAATAAAAGACCCCTCTTCAAAGAAAGGAAAAAAATAAAATGTTCTTTTTGCTTAACAGTTGTTTTGAAAGAAAATCTAAGCAGGAACCAAAGGAAAAGAAAAATAAATTTACAGCCAAAAAATATGCGTCTGCACTCTACGAAAGCCAAGAACTGAAGTTGTTTGGGAAAAGTGGGAGAGTGCTTTTATAGCCCCGCTTTCCCAAATCCCCCATCCCGCGGTTATTCTGCTATGGGATCGAACTTCCCACGGCTCTGGTGCAGTGGGAAATCCCGATCCACAGCAAAAGAACGGTGGGACCACGTGATCCCCGGCCAGAATACCGGTGGGAAGTAGCCGGCGAAAGTTACGATGTCCGCCATTTTGGATGGATAGATAGAAATCGTAAGGGTCATTAATTTTAAACGGCCGACAGACAACTTTATCAAATTAAAGGCAGATTATTATTATCACCAAAATGACCCTAAATGAATGGGGAAAATGACTGTCACAATTAGAAATTTTATTCCTGTACCGATTGCCTGGAAAATGGTGTTGAATCTAGCATGACTGGCTTTGACAGTTGCAGTTTGACGTTTTACACTTGACCGCGCAAACACACAAACAGTCCCGGCAACCTTTGCTTACACAATCAATACACATCCAATATGGAGGACACAGGTGGCAAATTCAACTTGACGTACATAAATTTATCAAAAATAAAGTTCCCAAGACCACCAGTAAGGCTAATGATGGCTAGAAACTGAAGGTAAGCGGGTTTCTATAGAAATTGTCAAGTGGCAATTCTGTACGTCAAGGAACAAGTCGGTATTGATTGCATACAGCACAAAAATAAACAACAGCTGATTTGTAAACACATGTAAACATTGGCGAAAATTGGGTTGAAAGAGGCCGGGTCACTACAGTATTTTACTCGAGATAGGAGATCTGAACAGACTGATCCTTGCACTTGGTAGCTTAGGATGTGTTTGCAGATTGGGCCGGTCAAATGTACACGCCGTCGTTTTAAGCCGGCGCACGGCGAAAAAAAAGGTTTCAAACGAACGACCAGATTAGCCTGCGCATCTAGCCAATGTTGCCATAGTTTTCACCTGTTGTTCTTTGATTAGCACAGAGGCCATGGTAGGCACATACGAACAACGAAGACTATTCAGACTGCATGGATGTGCAGGCTGACCTGAGTCTTCCCACCACACCGAATATGACTTATTTTCTTAATCATGTTCCCCGAAATTACTTCCAATAAAACCTTGTCACCGTTAAATAAATGGGCATCTTCACTTGCTCCTCAGAAAACCAGGGTAGCCCAACCAGGTAACCTGAATTAAACTACCTTTTTGCATGCAACAACCATGAATTTCACTCGCACGTGCTAAAAGACGTTCTGTGGAAAAAGGCGGGAAACTCTCAATTAATATTATAGGGGCGCTTCTGCTATCAAAGAGGCATTGAATCAATGCCCCAGCACATGGAAAAAGGGTGACACTGTCACACAAATAATAATGAAAGCTGAAGCTACGCTCCAAGTCTGAGAGCAAAGCGAAAACACTTGCATATGCATGGTGATCCAAGCCTTTGTAGGCAACAATGCTACATCACCGACTAGGATCAGCCTGAACATCGATGCAATGTGATCAGTCTTTACTGAACCCTTAAATCTTACGAAGTCACAAGGCTAAGTGAAACCCTTTGCCTTGCATACCGGTTGTGGGTGCGCATGTTCAGTGTTTGCAGGTCGTTGAGAAACCAGCGAAGACACATCTTAGCGTACTCATTCATGCAATCCGATAAGAGTCTTCGCTGATCGCATGAGCCTGATGCAGACGATGGGATTTTCACAACATAAAGTAAGCGAAACTCATGTGGCTCATTAAGGGTGATCTAAGCACTTGCAGCCTGCGTTTCTCGCAGTCTAATCAGTATTCGGTGAGGGTATGAACCTTCCACTACCACAGGGCTATCGAAAGTGAGAGAAGCGAAAACCATTTGCCTTACAGAGTGCATGTTAATCCGAGTCTTTGGAAGTCGCACACATTTCATGCTAAGTTTTCTTTTTTTTCGTGCGCTAGCTCATATACGACCAGTACGATGTTGTAATGATAAACTCGGGAACGGTCCGAAATGTTTGTTCTGGGTGCATTTTTCGGCATTTTTTGTGTGTTCGAAGTATTAAAAATTCTGATTTCTGAAAAATTTGGGAGTTCGAATTAAATGAGAAAGTTTTCAGCCACAAATTCGAAATAATTTTGGGTGTTCGAACTGCTAGGGTGTTCCAATTAATTGGTCACCTACCGTATTTTACTTCACTACAACTGGTGTGTGGGAATGTGTGGCGGCGGTAAAACGTCTCCCTGCCCTACATCATAGTGTAGATTATATTTTCTTGTCCTTTGGGATTATTGATTCCATTGTGGAATTTGGAAAATATCTTAGGGTCACTGATGAGGCCTAATTGGCCGAAACTAGCTAGTCTGGCTCAGAAAACATGTGCACACCATATTTTTCAGTTCTGTGGTGTATTCTTTGCTTCCAAAGGATAACCCTTTTATAGAACATATTAAAGGGGATCACAATTCTATAGGCATGATTTCGTTTGCTTCTCAAGGGGTCTACTCTAAAAGGGGAGAATTTGCTCCCCAGGAGCAAATTCTTTCCTTTAAGAGTATACCCTTTAGACATATCCAAAGAGAAAGTACTTTTGCAGGAGAAGCAGTCATTTTCGCAAATTTTACGTCTTGCAATGCCATTATGGAGTAAGTCCATGGGGCCATGGAAACGAAAAACAACAGAACATAACTACTACTACTCACAAAGTGTGGCTGGCTGTGGTAGCTCAGTCGGATGCAGTCTGACTGGCGATAAGGAAGACTCGGGTTCGATACCTACCGGGGTCGGCAACATTATTTCGTGGAGATTATAAAATCTTTTCTATGGTCATCCTCTCCCTTCCGCTGATTAAGGAAGGGCAGGGGTCAGTTTTTGGCGACAGAATGTGCACTGAACTTGTAAACCGCTTACAGATAAGCCTGCTCAGGAAAAGCGTGGATAGGTACACTGACATGCTCAAAAAGACCCAAAATCAGTGTTGACTGGGCCGTTAAATACAAATAAACAAAACTTGCAAAGTTTACTTCACACAGATAGGAACAGATTTATATATTCTGAATATCTTTCGGTACGCTCTAATAATAAGTATATGTAAATGTTGGAAAGACAGAACGTTATTTCTCCTCATTTATAAAGATCGCTGGGTGTAACGGGCCTCCGTGGCCTAGTGGATAAGAGTGCTGACTCTTAATCATTAGGTCTCTCAACGGTGTATGTTTGAGCATGGTTCAGGTCACATAATGAGAAGTTCTGCAACGGAAGGTCAGGAGGTTTTTCATCGGGTACTCTAGTTTTCACTCACCTCCGATTAACGATCGGCTTGATGTGAGTGAAATAATCTTGAAAGGATCGTAAAACCAAACATAAAAAGATCGCTGGGTGTGTAAAAACAATTTCATGTCTTTGCTACTAGAATTAACGTCAGTGCCAAGGTCGAAGGTTCTAACTCTTCCAAATATATAAAATATTTAGGGAGCGAAACAAAGTCATAACGTTGATGGGTCGCTGTTTATTGTTCTTGAGCCCAGCACAGATAGCAATAGTTTCTTTTTAAAAACTTCATGACTACTAAGTGACCTGCCACCAGTTACAGACTGAGTTGTTAAAAGACTTTTTGGCGCATACGAATGGAGCTATTGTATCTGATAAGCCGAGAGTGGTGTTCTTTATTTCCACTCAATACTTGACGTTTTACTAATCAGTTTCTTTTACAATTGAATTGTGATCCAGAAAGATATACAAAAGGATAGCAAATTTCAGGTTTTTGCGGAGGTACCGCTCAAAGAAACTGCCGAGGTTTAAGATACAGTCTGATTCGCAGCACTTTGTCTGGGCAGGCTTAGATCTTCCTAGGCGGTTCAGCAATACTTCAAAGTTCGGTCGGTTTCAGCTCAATCAGTCCAATATATTGCCCCAAGGTCTGATCGGCCCCCGTCCATCGAGGATTGAAGAAATAGATTGGGCTGCATGATGCTTCCACGCAGAGCTGATACCGGCCGCACATGAGTAGTAATAAATCGCCTAGAAAGTCTAAGCCTGCCCAGGAAAAGTGGCTCGAGTCGGATCGTTCATGCATTTCAACCATTTAGTTTCATTGGGTGACAGGGCTTGAGAAGGAGTTTTATCTGCCTGTTTTATCTCAGTACTGAGTAAAAGTCCCACCACATTTGAAGCAATGTCTCAAACAGACCCATACACTGTTTACAGGGACGTTAACAACAAATGAAATAGATAACCAAGGCCCTACAGAAGGCCTGTTGACTTAGGAAAAATCTTTTCATATGCCCGTTTGAAAAACAACAATAACAAAAAAAAAAAAATCGGTCGTATTAAGTTACGGGGTTGGTGTCCGTCCGTCCGTTCGTAAACTTTTTTCGTTTCCGTATAAATCCTACTACACAGTTTTCATCCGATCAAGCCTAAAATGTGTATGTAGTAAGGCTAAGATGTGAAGATATGCCACCAAATATTAACAGAGTTATGACCCTTTGAAAAATTCGGTTTACATTTTCGTTTGGTTAAGTTTTGTGCTATACATGTGCAAACCATATGTACGTTACATTAAGTTTATACTTGTCATGGCGTTAAACAATTTACCACAGAATACTCATCACTACCTACCCTTCCTGATACCAAGGTCACAGACTTCGAAATTTTATATACACGTTTTGTATCAAAGTTTATTTTTTTGTATTCAAAAAAATGCACTAAGTGGGATAATGATATCAGCTGGCTCAAATCAGAATGTAGACTGACAAGACCAAACCTATTGGATGCTTTTTGAAAGCAGCCAACTTGTTTTTGTAAATAGTCTGTGAAAAATTATAACTGTTAAGCTGTCATTAAGCCACTGGCTGTGGTAAATTGAGCTTTCCTAAGAAATAGGAGGAATCCTGAGGTTGCGGTATATAGCATCCGCGCAGTCTCGCCAGAACCTTCGCTGCTCGCTCATACAAGCAGTGAATCAAGAGGAACCCTCAGACAGAAAGCCATATCACTGGCCCCTCTGAATGGTTGGGCATGCGCAGTTAAAATTTGTTATGACGGAATGCTCGAAGACACAAATTCGCTTGGCGGGGCTCACATGATTCTGAACGGTGGCATAGACTGTTAATGATTCTCTTAACCCTTACATTCCTGTACTGTAAGCAAAACATGTAAACACTTACCACACTTCTGCCGCATATGACCCATAAGTTCATGTACTGTAAGCAAACATTGTAGACCCTGATAAGATGCCGTGTTCTGTGGTGTCTGATCTGTTGATCTGCCAAACTCAACACATGAGTCATGATGGGTAATATTCTTTGTGGCTTGACCTCAGATAGAGACCGCCGATGACCGACTTCACGGTAGAGGTTGCCGCATAGAGAATGCCCGCGAAGGTGAGACAATCCAGGTCTCGAAACAAACAGAGGCAGCCGGTCCTTTAAACATTACTCTACATTTTGATGTATGCGCAGCTGAATATTGAAGATGGCCGGTTTGTCTCTGCGATATACTGATCTCCTGCTGTGGTTGGCTCATTCGGCGGTAATCTGCGGACAGACGGGATGCGGGAAAAAACAACATATTTCATCCTGGATCTTGTCAATGATCCCAACCGGAGGTTATTTCGACACATCGTGGTCCTATGTCCAACCATGAAACACAACGAGACGTATGAACAGCGTACCTGGATCTGAGCAGACCCTGATGTCTATGTCCTAGACCCCGGCGAGCGCCTTCATGATTACGAGCGTTTCACCAGTTGTTCATGGTCGAGCCCACCTTGTACATTGTACTGTACGTATATTGTAGATGACTGCTCGGCAACGAATGCTTTGACGAAAAAGAAAGGCTTGCTTTCTCGGGCCGCCATGCCGAGCAGAGCGTCTAGATCCTCACCCAGAAATACAACTCCATCCTGAAGGACATGGGCCAGCAGACGCACCGGGTGCCACCCTACCATTATAAGGACCGTGATTCATTCGAAGATTGCCTGTGCGAGAATGACGTTATCTTCACACGAGAACAGCGGCCGTCGGTGAGGCAGCAGCTAGCCGAGACAAAGCTTTTATTAATGGCTGACCACCCGGCTGCTTATATGGTTGTTAGTAATGTACGAAGTAGCTGAAGGACTGGTGATCACCGTGTTTGGCGCGCATCTGGTACTGCTGTTTTTCATTGTTTGGCTGCATGTGTTTTATTGCGCAGTTAACCCTTTTTGTACCAAATGGAATCTTCCTCCTTATATATAACAGGAGTCCATTCCACAATTAAGGGGTGTCAGGTAGTGTTTTCATCAAACTTTATTTGGAAAATGACTAAACTTTTAGGAAACAGTGGAGGCCCTGATCAGACGCCGCGTTCTGCGGCGTCTGATCTGGGCCTGCACTGTTTGCCAATTACCCCTTTAGGGGTTTCCCATATTAAATGGTTAACACACATGCACATGCACTTTTCAGCCAGTGTATTCGAAATTATATTATACAGCCCCGCCAACTCGCAATAGCTATGGACTGTGACGCTGCTGACGCATGGCGCTGGTGACAGTTCCGGAGCAACGGTGTTGCCAAGGAAAGCCCCTACCAGGGCTGGCAGGAGGAACTGGTACAAAAACACCGTGAAAGGCTCGCTGCATTGGTAGCGGGAGGCCAAGCAAAGACGTATGGAAAAGCATTCACCGCTCATCAGATTGACGCTCCGGAAAATAGCGAAATCAAGAAGCTGTACGCCCGGTACGAAGCAAGGCTTGGGGCGGCGATGACGAAGACGCTGGGGCCTGCAGGGCTCGAGCTTTATATGGGGCTGGTTGAGTTGTTCGTCCCGATCCTGAACCAAACCAGGGCTCACTCACGATTTGGAGAGCGAACCGTTTGTAGGGCACGCACTTAACAGTGCTGCCTGCGAGCTCTATCACCGCTATGGCGCATAGAAGAAAGATAGGCAAGGTATCCCTTAAAAAAAGAGGAGGGAACGGGGCCGCTGAATCGGACTCTGAAAGGGCAGAGGAATTGGTTGGTCAATTCAATGATTAATTTAATAAAACTGAGTTCAACGAGGTTCCATTGACTGGAAGATCGGCCCCTTTCATGAAAAATATTGTTGTATCCTCGGCGGGAGTGATCGAGGTTTTTCAAGGCTTGAACCCGTCTAAAACTTCATCCTAGAGGTCCTGGAGGAACTAGCAAATGAGTTAGGTCCACTGTTTGCTCATCTTTTCCAACAATCTATTGATACGGATGAAATTCCCAAAGAATGGCTCCTAGCGAACATCTGTCCACTTTTCAAAAAAGGAGACAGGGCTCTTGCTCGTAATTATCGCCCGCTGTCACTGACCTGTGTTCTATGTAAATTGCTTGAACACATAGTCTGCTCAAACACCATGGCCTACTTGGATGAACATAAACGTTTTTCAGACAGATAACATGCATTTAGGAAAGGGCAGAGTTGCGAAACTCAGTTGAGCACGGTTATTAATGATTGGGCAAAAATCTTGAACAAAGGGGGTGCAGGTGAACACATTTATTCCGGACTGCGAGAAGGCTTTTGACACCCCTCCTCAGGAACTACTAAAATCCAAATTTCTTGGTTATAGAATTGGAGGGAAGACTCTCAAATGGATAGATTCCTTCCTTTGCTACAGAAAACAGCGTGTTGTTGTTAATGGTGAATCTTCAGTGTGGGCGCCAATTTTTATCTAGGGTCCCTCAGGAGACTGTTTTTGTTCCGCTGCTATTCTCCCTGTACATCAATAATATTTCCACTGACATTGACTCGGAAATAAGACCTTCGCAGACGACTGTGTTTGCTATCGGGAAATCAGAGATACTGAGGACTCAATGAAACTTCAGAAGGATATAGATAGATTAGGATGTTGGGCACGAAAATCGGGCATGAGATTTCAACCCGTTAAATGCAATATTTTGCAGATTACAAGGAAGAGAATAAATAAAATTGAGGCTTCCTACACCTTAGAGGGATGTGAATTCCATTTAATGTGTGTGTGTGTGTGTGTGTGTGTGTGTGTGTGTGTGTGTGTGTGTGAATTCGGGTTTAACGTCGCTTTCAACAATTTTTCAGTCATATCACGACGGTGAATTCCATTAAATACCTTGGTGTGACAATCACTCACGATTATAGACGGAATGCACATAATTTTTATTAGCAACACGTGTGCAAAGGCAAATAGAACACTTGGTTTCCTGAGGCGAAATCTTCATTAGTGTCCTCAGGATGTGAAAGAGGCAGCATATAAGGGACTTGCTCGCCCAATGTTGCATCTGGGACACAAGCTGAGTGGTCCTTAATAAAGAAATTGAAACAGTTCAGAATAGAGCTGCAAGATTTGTAACAAGCAATTACTGCTTTGAAACCGGGAGCATGACTTTATTTCTAGGAAAATTAAGATGGGAGTCTCTCAAAAAAGGAGAAGAGACAGTAGGCTCATACTCTTATACAAAGGTCTAAAGCGTGTTGCTAGCATTCCAACAGAGGACTTTGTTCCCCCAGCTAGACACTGTAGAAAGCACCATTCCATGACGTTTCAGACCCTTACTGCAAAAACTGATATTTATAAATAAACGTTCTTCCCCCGAACCATTAGAGATTGTAATGCCCTTCCCGATTCGGTTATTTCGATGGCCGAAGTTAACTGAGGATTGTGTAGCTAAGTTAACCTGTTTGGTTAGAGCTAGGGATTTACTTTCCATATCACAGCTCCTGGTGTATGATTTGTTTGATTTGAGGTTTAACGTCCCCGTCAACACTGTAAAGGTCATTTTGGAGACGTTGCTTCCAATTTTGCGGGACTTTTACCCGACACTGAGATGAAATGACATCTCAAGCCCTGTCGCCCAAGTCCTGGTGTATGAATGTCATTTGACGTGTCACCAGTAACCATTCTGATTCTGATTCGTGCATGGCACCGCTTACCGCCGGGCTCACGATTATGAAGCACTATCAATTTGGACATCTATGTCGTATATATGGGCCCCGTCAAGCGATTTTGGTACTTATCGCCTATGCGAGCAGCGAAGGTTCAGGCGAGCCTGCGCATCCGCGCAGTCTCGCCAGAACCTTCGCTGCTCGCTCATACAAGCAGTGAATCAAGAGGAACGTTCAGACAGAAAGCCATATCCCTGGCCCCTCTGAATGGCTGGGCATGCGCAGTTAAAATTTGTCATGACGGAATGCTCGAAGACACAAATTCGCTTGGCGGGGCTCATATGATGTCGGAGAAGCAGATGGTGGAGAACCAAGAGACGCTGCAGGTCAACTAAGCGGGCGGAAGAGCCTTAAAGATTCAAGTAGAGAAATTTACGGAGCATAAAATTAAAACTAAGGGCCCGAAGAAAGTAGCGGCGGGGAGGGCCGGCGCTGCCGCCCGAACGGCTTAGCAAGAACATCTGCTTGAACAGCTTCGGACAGCCAAGTAATCATTTCATCCCCCACACCCCCCCCCCCCCCTGCTGGTGGGGTCAGTATGCTTACAAAGGAGGGAGTCTCGAAACCGCGAAGGAGTAATTGACTCGGCCCCTTGGATCATTGGGGCTTGTCAGGCGGGTAGTGCGCTCATCTTTCGTCCGCGCATGCACGCCACACAAGTGTCGCAAACGCCACAAGTGGCACCGCATCGGTGGCGGCAGGCCCAGTGGACTCAACGCCCAAAGCAGCCTGTGAATAAGTCCTCCCACCGCCACGCCCGTCGGGCTTGAATAAATAGATGGGCTGCATGATACTTCCACGCAGAGCTGAAACCGACCGCACAAGAGTACTGATAAACTGCTCAGAGGATCAAAGTCTGCCCATGTAAAGCGGTGCGAGTCGGGCCGTCCATGCTTAAAACCCTATTGGTTTCATTGGGCGACAGGGCTTGAGATGTCATTTATCTCAATGTCGGGTCAAAGTCTCACAAAATTGGAAGCGACGTCTCCAAAATGACCTACACAGTGCTGACGGGGACGTTAACCTCAATCAAACAAACAAATAAGTCCTCCCCGCAGATAGAGACTAGATATCCATACAATAGCGAATAAACACTCATGACAACCCCAGCAACTGATGGTAAAATGCTACATCACAGCGCGGTAGCCTCTGACATCACTGCGGGATATGCTCGGCTTGGCAAGATGGCGATAGGGGAAGTGGGATGTATCTCCCCGAAGCTACACTTTACACCCCGTGATGTGAGCATGGTAATTTTAGTCGTCGCTGTCGCCATGGCGACTAAGGACATGCTAATTTAACAGGGGGGTCATTCTTGCTGATATCATGAAGTGATGGCAAGTCTTGCAATGCTCGTTGGTGGCGCCCTAGCGTTCTCGGGGTCGAACTATCTCTTCTCCATGTTGAGGAGCTCTGGCGACAACAAAGAGCGCAAGCGTCATGATAAGGCAGCCGAACAGCAAAGGAAAATTTACAACCTCAAAATCAAAAACATCGCGTTTATCATAAATTTTGCAGGAAACAAACCCACCTACAATGTAAATCTGAAAACGGGGCCTAAGTATCAGAATAATTTGCGTTATTTAACTAAAGTCGTGTGGGGGAGATGTAAATTTGACTGATCAAACCTTCGAAATAGGTATTTAATAAATCATCCAAATATCTAGAAGTCGAGCTAAAGGCTTCAATGATTTCAGATTGGCTTTCAACCGAAGGGGACATACATGTCTTTATTCTGTTTTCAAATTATTTGCATTTTCAATAAACTTCTTAAGAAATTATTAATATTAATTTACCATTTGGATTCATACTTGCAATAATTTATAAAATAAATGCAGAAAATTTTAATTGTTCCTACTTTGCCCCGATTATCACTTTGCGCAGGGACAATTCCGGAAGGTAGGAATTCTCACTTAGCGCAACAAAGTTAGAATTCATTACGAAAAGACGCCTATACAAATACACTGTAAATTTTGTTGCCATAAAAATGAAAAATTTAAGATAAAAGGTGTGATGTTTTTTTCATTAGAGCAGAAATAAGACAAATTAGGTTTACCCCTGTAAACCCAAGTTTTACTGTATAAAAGTGGGGTTCAAGGTGGCCAAAACTATCATCACGACAACCTGTCCGTGAAAAGAACACCCCTTACGCCCCACTTTATATAAAGAAAACGGGTTTACGGGGGTCTACATTATTTTCCTTATTTCTGCTCCTAGACATAGGTTGTGGGTACTCGTTAGAACCGCCTCAAGAGGCGGTTCTAACAAGCACCCACAACCTATGGTTGCTTCTTTAATCAGGAAAATATCATCGATTTTCTTCAGAAAAGTAGCCATTTTGGAGATGTGAAAAAATGAACTATGCCGCACGGGTTTGTTATCATAAAGATAGAAATGTTTACCTGATGCCTATTATGCGCAGGACAATTCCGGAATATTCCTACTCTGCGCACTTCAAATATAGATAGTTGCGCGTCTAAAGAGTACCCATAATCTGTTTTTGAGCAAAATTAGAAGAAAAAAATATCGATAACATTTAAAAACCCACTTTTCGCTTTATTAAGTGGGTATGGGAACACCTTCAGGGGAGGCAACTCCTGCAAAAGTGTTTTTTTTTTTTTTTTTTTTTGTCTGAGGAGCAAAATCTTTCTTTTAAGAGTAGAACCCCCTTTCAATGGGACAGGCTTTACAGAAAAGCGAACAAGAAGTCCTGAAAGTTATCTCCCTTTGAAAAATGGCGGAAAAATCTTCCGGTTGTTCCCATTCCTGTAACGGATTTACGTGGGCGTGTCATCTAAATAATACAAATAGTGTTGATGGATTGTAAACAATGCACTTTTATTACACAGGCACGTTACATAAATAGCTGAAACAACGTTGATGATATCACCAATATGCTGTTGAATCGGTAATAAATGTATTTGGGATTATGTTGATTGGGCTATGAAACATAATTTGCTTTTACAGTTAGAAAATTGAAACGTTTTTACCTTTCACATATTTTAATCCATTCTTTCTATAAAATAGCAGCACAAGATACATACATGTTTATATTGGAGCATATTCAAATCCACTGACATTTAGATGTCCTCTCAGTTATCCATTACGTAGATAACATTTGCTGTTATTCAAGTACTTTGGCGGGAGAAAAAACAAGTGCAGCTTACATAAAAGCTAAAATGTATCTACAAAACGTCAACCATATGGATGCATGTTGCCGGTTATGCCAATCAAGTGGGCATATTAGGCATTGTCTGAGTGCATAGCTCTAGCGAATGATAGACAGTTGGTATAAACAGAAACTGTGTAAACGTGAGAACAAATACATGTGGAATGCTCTGAAACATATAAAACGTCCAGTTTGATCATGTCAAATCAGTCAGGTATTCAGTTATGTAGCAGTCGTGTTCAGTGGGCATATCGGGCTAGATCTAGTCCTGAACACTACCTGTCTCAAAGCGTTCGATTTTCGATGTATTATAATATGTAACATGGAAACTAATAATTAATAGACCAGTTTAACTTGGTCAGAAAATAAAAAGAAACACTGAAAAGTTATTAACTTTGATTATTTGCGAATTACTAACTTTCATAAAGTAAAACCACACGATCATGGTTAAATCCCACTTTATGACGTGTCGAATTTGTGCCGTGACCAGGATAGACTTTGTTGTGCGCTGACCAGTTAATAATTAAAAAAAGGAAAATGGACGGATCACAGGAAATCGTCACTTACAAAATAGGGTGGAACACTTTACTTCTACTATGTTCGGGTTCTAAATGTTGGTGTGAAGTTAACCAATTATGAAATTGTAGTCTTCCTTGAGTTAATTATATTTAAGAGTAATTAAAGAAAATTAATTCAAATTAATAAAAATATAATGAAACCTTCTGACAAATATCTGTGTTTTGGTATGTAAGTTAACAAAGTAAATAACTATGTGCAAGAAATAAAACTTTTAAAAGCAAGTATATAGTTAAACTCTTCTATCATGTCTTAACAAGGTCGATCTGAATTTTTAGACTTAATGGGACGTGTATCTCCAAGAGTCATTAAAGAAATTCTGAATTTACATGCAAGTTTACAGTAGCAAGGTGTCTCTGCTGAAGTTGTAAGGTGGTACCATAGAAATCAGCAAGCGTTTTTAGATTGTTAAGAAAATTAAGAGAAAATTCATTATGCGTGTCTGTTTGTGATTATATAGGAAATTGTAAATATGAAGTAGTCACTCCACCTCAATATCAATAAGTATTAAGACATTCTAAGACATTCTAGTAAACAAATGCAATTGTGAGTTCGCAAATGGTAATAATGACCGCTTATGTAAGTCTATGGTCGTTTTCGTTCTCTTTTATTTTCAAACACTGGTAAAAGTAGGAAATATGGTGTCCACTTCTAAAAATGATAATTGACGCTTTATTAATGAAGCGTTATTAAGGAAACCTGACCAACTGACCAGGTATTGGTCAATAATGTTGTAACATTTGTGCAACCTTTTTGAGGTCTACGTTTTCAGGAACGAGATGAGTCATTAAATATGACAGCTTCTCAGGTCATTGAAAAAGTATAGGCTAAAATGACTGTTTCGAAGTGTTACTCCAACTTTCATGTCAGAAAGTGTGTGCATCTCTCACCTTTCTACTTGCCAATATTTACATAAGATTTGGTACTAAGTTATTTAGACAATTGTGGGTATTCCGATGGGTACTAATTGCGAACCACTTGTGGCTGATTCGTTTTTGTTTTGTTATGAGAGAGACTTCATTATGTCCCCTTCTGCTAAAAACCAGTCTGAAATCATTGAAGCTTTCAGCTCCACTACTAGATATTTGGATGATTTATTAAATATTGACCATGCCTATTTCAAATGTTTGATCAGTCAAATTTACCCCCCCCCCCCAGACCTTCAGTTAAATACAGCAAATTCTTTTGATACAGAGGTCCCATTTTTGGATTTACATCTATCTATTGTAGATGCGTTTGTTTCGTGCAAAATTTATGATAAACGCGATGGTTTTGATGTTGAGATTGTAATCTCTCCTTTTTTGGATGGTGATGTTCCTCGTGCGCCATCCTATGGCGTTTATATTTCGCATTAATTCGATCTGCTAGAGTGTGTAGTCATGTAACTGACTTCAGCACTCGTAATAAATTATTAACGGCTAAACTTCTTAATCAGGGTTATCGGTAGCATAAACTACGCAAAGCCTTTTCAAAATTTTATAGACGCCATTCTGATTTAATTTCAAAATTCAATATTGGACTTAAATCTCTTCTGCAACAAGGTCTATCGGAACCCGAATTTTATGGTGACTTAGTATATAAATTCAGAAAAAAATATATAACCGCAATGACTTCAGCACCCAATTTCGTAAAATCATTCTTCGATATAAAAAGATTGGGTACAACATGGATGCTGCAACGTAAAGGCTTATTGAGAATTAGAGAGATCTAATTATAGGTAATGTTGGTTGGTGCCTGATGCTCTGTCTCTGGTCGGGCCCATCGGAGTCTACTGTTGGTTTTCTTTTGCTCCAGCATATCAGTGGTTTCTTGCTGTCGAGTCCTCACCGTTGTCTCACCTCTGTGGTTCTTTGATTTTTTTGTGTTCACGGAGATGTTGCACTGGTGGGTTGGGAGGCCTTCATGCGGACTGAACAAATTATTTGTCTAAATCGCGACGGAAGTAAGGGCGAGGATTGTGGCCGCGTATAATCGATTTAAGCCCCCCAGTGGAAATCTTTCCACTGACCGTTCCAAGGCGGTTCTTCTGTGGCGGTTTATATATGTTGTTGTTTGTTACTTAATGTGTGTATCACTTGTGTCTTTTGGTTTTGGATGGCCATATGGCCATTTTGTGGGAAAGTAACTGTCCTTATGGCCTTCCTTTGTTTAGGTTTCTATTATGGTCTGGTCGCTTAATATTTGTGTTTCTTTCCCTTTGGTGTCTTTGATGGGTGGAGTAAGTTAATTGTATCGATTCCTGATCTTTGTTTTACTTCTACTTTACGATTAGGAATAATGATTTGGATACATATTTGGGCTACTCATAGTACTCGTAGTACTCATAAACTACGCAAAGCCTTTTCAAAATCTTTTAGACGTCATTCTGATTTAATTTCAAAATTCAATAGAAGCCTCCGTGGTGCAGTGGTTACGCTACTCGCCTTGTAAACCAGGGATCGCAGGATCGATCCCGGGCTTCTCCAGACTTTCGGATGAGTCTTTAAACCGAGGTCCCGTCTCCGTATGACCTTAGCTGTTGGTGGGACGTAAAACTAAAACTCACTCACTCACTCAAAATTCAATATTGGATTTGAATCTCTTCTGCAACAAGGTCTATCGGGACCCGAATTTTATGGTGACTTAGTATATAAATTCAGAAAAACATATAAACGCAATGACTTCAGCACCCGATTTCGTAAAATCATTCTTTGATACAAAAATTTTTGGTACACCATAAATGTTATACGACAGACTGCATGCATGGTAGTTAAGCCAATCACAGTTGACAACTTTGCTTCCCTCTTTAATTGCACGCCGGTGGGTTAGGCCTCAGATTCTATGGCGGTTCCAACGTAAAGACTTATGTTGGTTGGTATCTGGTTGGGCCCATCGGAGTCTAACGGTTGGTTTTCTTTTGCACCAGCATTTAATGATTTCTTGCTGTCGAGTCCTCACCGTTGTTTCATCTCTGTGGTTGTTTGATTTTTGTGTTCACGGAGATGTTGCACTGATGAGTTAGGAGGCCTTCATGCGGACTGAACAAATTATTTGGCTTAATCGCGACGAAAGTAAGGGCGAGGATTTTGGCCACGTAAAATCAATTTAAGCCCCCCCCCCCCCCCCCCCACACACACACACCCTTGGAATTCGTTTCCGCTGACGTTCCGTGGCGGTTCTTCTGTCGCGGTTTATTTTTGTTATGGTCTGTCTTGGGGTGCTTGTGTCGTTTATATTATTTTATTTTGGATAGCCTATTGGCCATTTCGTGGGAAAGTAACTGTCTTTTTGGCTTTCCGCTATTAATGTTTACATTGTGGTCTGTTGTTTCATGTTTGTTTGTTTTTTTTTTTCCCTTTGGTGTCTCTGATGGGAGCTGTGGGTTAATTGTATCGATTCCTGATCATTGATATGAATTGTTTACATATGTATAAGTTAAGGTAAATATGTCATAGACTGACCTCCTTATACATATGGCTTGAAGTAATTTGTACATTACTTCGTTTGTCTCATTGAGGTACATTGTATGATTAAATTACCTCATAGACGAGATTATGTAAATATGTTTTATAAATAATTTGTTGTCAAATGCTTTCGTTCTATCAGATGAAAACAATGTATTTTACGCATTGCTGAGGGTCATTGCTTATCAGGTAGTCTTTTGGCTTCATTATGCCTGAAGACAAATGATTTTTGTTATAAATGACACATACAAATCGATGAAATTTGTCCATGACTAAAGGGACAGTTAACTAAACATTAAGCCAGTGGTATTAAAGTAAAGATATGTCTTGTTAAACAATAAGTGCAAAGCATAAAATTAATACTAACAGCTGAGTATTTTTATTTATAAAGTGTTTAAAAGAGAAACCATTGGATAGATGATTATATAGATGCTCATTTAATTATTGTCATTTTGATAAAATATTGTTTGTACCTTTACAAGTAAAAGTAGATGTAACTTCAGTCAAATAATTGTCGAACGGCTTGCTAATATGTATGACCTTGGGAATATAGATATGAAATACATGTATTTTACTTACTATTATGTTTGTGATGGTGAAGAACAACGCACATGACTGTGAGGCAAATGTGAATCAGTCACGTTTGCACGGTGCTGACGGTGCTCAAACTATTCAATTTATCGTTAGAACAAGGGACATATCCACGAACATGGAAATCGGCAATCGTTATGCCAGTATTTAAAAAAGGTGAAAAATCCGAAACCTGCAATTATAGACCTATTTCATTGATAAGTTGTGTTGGTAAATCCTTTGAAAGAGTAGTGTTTAAACATATTTATAACCATTAAACTTCAAATGCTCTTATATACAAATACCAGTCCGGTTTTTTACCAGGACACTCTACAGTACACCACCTAATTGAAGTAGTTCATCGTACGTGTTTGGCTCTCGAAAATCATAAAATTAACTGTCAAGTATTTTGCGATATTTCGAAAGCTTTTGATAGAGTTTGGCACCGTGGTTTAACATTGAAATTAGAGAAATATGGAATAAGTGGAAATCTTCTCGCCTGGTTTAAAAATTATCTTCATATGAGGCATCAAAAGGTCTCCATAAACAATACATGCTCCACATACAAGTACATCACAGCAGGTGTTCCTCAAGGCTCGGTGCTTGGACCGATGTTGTTTCTTATATACATCAATGATATATCAGAGACACTGACAGGGTCAGCCCGCCTATTTGCTGACGATACCTCACTTAGTTTTCCTTCTGCAGATCCTGCTGAAATAGAAACCGTTCTGAATGAAGACTTAAGCAAACTTAGTAGTTGGGCCAATACTTGGTTAGTAATATTTAATGCATCAAAAACAGAAGTGATGATCACATCGAACTTTCATTTTGACTATGACATCCAACTTATAATGGATAATACTATTTTAAAAATTGTAGAGACTCACAGGCATTTAGGAATAACTTTAGCTTCAAATAACAAATGGTCTGCTCACATTGATTCAATAATTCAGTCTGCTGCAAAACAAGTATCATTCCTAAGAAAATTGAAGTACAGATTTTCAAAAGAAACTCTAAATAAAGTATACTGTGTATACATAAGACCTCTATTGGAATATGCAAGTGAAGTTTGGGATGGGTGCAATCAGACAGAAGCTGATAGACTAGAACAAGTGCAGTTAAATGCTGCTAGAATTGTAACAGGCCTACCCATCTTCTCTTCGAGAAATTCGTTATATTATGAAACAGGCTGGGACACTCTGGCAGAAAGAAGGAAAAATAAGAAATTAAGGTTAATGTATAAGATTGTCCATAATGAAGCCCCAACTTACTTATCAGATCTTCTTCCACTTCGCGTAAATGAAGCTTCAAATTATAATCTTCGTAACAACCAAGATTACCAAATACCCTACACAAGACTTTGCTCATATGATTCGTCCTTTTTTCCCTCAACATTACGCCTATGGAACGATTTAGATATGAGAATTCGAACTTCTAGTACAGTGTCCGAGTTTAAATCGAAATGTAGAAACCTAAATGACAAAGCATGCGAATATTTAGGTATCGGTGATAGAAAATTCAACATTATTCTAACAAGAATTCGCCATAATTGCAGCATTTTATCTGCAGATCTACATAGGGTTAACATAGCACCATCTCCCGCATGCAGATGTGGTGCAATAATCGAAAATGCTCAACACTTTTTCTTCGAATGTAGACTTTACGAACCACAACGACAAAACCTTGAACGATTTTTGAGCTTCATTCCTGCCCTAACCTTAGACACAATACTGTACGGAAATACAATGTTTGATGTTCAGACTAACAAAAATATAATAATTGAGGTATTAGCGTACATCCGAGATACCCATAGATTTGACTAGGCGATGCTTCATGTAGTTATCTTTTATTCCATGTGATGGAAATCAAACCTTTGAAAGCCAGAATTATCATAATTCGCCTTCGTTCATGGCCTACAAGCAAACAAAATGTTACGTTCACATTTATAAAATGTTTCATACTTACCACTGTACCATTTGAAAAAGTTTGTAAACTATTGGGGAGAGGACTATCTAATGTTGTATAACTTGTGTCCAATCCCATTGTTATAAAATGCAATAAAATATGTTTAATCTGAATCTGCTAATGGTGATATTGAGATGTCATAATGGAGAATAGGGACGTCCATAACGAGCCCGAGGGACAAAGACAACCCCTTAGGCAGACGGATGCCTTGTTGGCATGGAGAAAATAGCTATGTAGAAGAAAATTAATTGGATCCTGAGTAAATTTCATTGTAAATAACGTAAGTAATTAGAAGTCCTAGGTATGACCCTTAAGGTCATGCTGATGGTGAAGAATAGTAACATGACATTTTAGTTTATTAACTTTATTATATTTTATCATATGACGTCGCGTCTGAGAGTGTAATAACGTCATGCATTATTTTCGATAATCCACTAGTGGATTAAATATGCAAATTAGCTAGATACGTCCCGTAGCGTTAAATGTACAACGTCCTTAACGACGTCGCATGTACAAATGGCGGCATATTGACATTTTTGTAAACAATCTTGAATAAAATGCGTTTTAAATGTCATATGATAAATAGAATCTTGCATTTGTGCTCATGTATTATTGACTTTATTAAACTCGTTGAGGAAAAGGGATAAAATGCTCGGCAAAGCCTCGCATTTTATCCCTTTTCCTCAACTCGTTTAATAAATTCAATAATACATGAACACTCATGTAAGATCCTCTATATACATAAAACACCTACATGTAGTACATGTAGGTTTTAACCCTTTAGGTTAAGCTGATGTTGACGACTGATCGTAAACGACAAGTAGAGTTTTTGAACACACGCACTGTATCTTCATTCCAGTCATCACCAACATATACAAATGACATGTCAGTAATGAGGGAGTTTCTGTACAAACGAGATCTCCCCCTGTTCCAGTATACCTGATAGTATGCAGTACGCCCAACGTTCGTCACATGATGACAGCTTATTTGTACCCAATAATAGAATTTCCATGAGTCCTATACCACAGAAACCAACGAACAACGAGGAAAGTGCTAAACAATAAACTCTATCAATTTGTTTTAATGGTTTTAGAAACTACTTAGTATGACCCATCTTCTTTCTTATGAATATTTTCATTGCTCTTAAAGGAACTCATTTTTGATTTTTATTTGCCTTCACTGCAGCTGGTGTTGTGCCGTGTGGCGGCCTTAAAACGTCTCCCCGTACATCAACCATAGTGCAGTTTGTATTTTACTTTTGGTCCTTTGAGATCAGCGTGAATATTCTGAGAAATCAGAAATAAATTATGAGTTTAGACTCAAATTCTAGACAGGTTTTTAATTATTTGGACCTCATTTTGATTTATATCAGTCTTTGAATCGACTGCCTATTCGAAATTCGCAAAATTGCAGTATGCTTCCTCTGGCTTTCGTTGCCGTATCATTCAGGGTTACTGATGAGGCTTTATTAGCCGAAACTACGTAGTATGACCCATCTTCTTTCTTATGAATATTTTCATTGCTCTTAAAGGAACTCATTTTTGATTTTTATTTATTAATAAATATTAACTGTACTGAAGTAGACTGAAGGTTTAAATCTTCAGAAAACATTCACCACATGGAAGTGAATAAACATTTTAGCTATGGGACTAAATGACATTAGATATTGTTTTCAAATTATTTCAACATGTTATTTTTAGGATAACATAACTTGTTTGCTAACTATCAACACTACCATTGATAGTTATTTTTTTTTAATAATCTTTGTTTACTTCATATAGGATTGTTGCATTTTATGCATGTCTATCCTATATGATCATATAAGATTAATTCAGCTTATGCAGAATTGTCTTGTATGATTAACTAACTTCTTAAACATTGTTTAAGGAAGACATGATCATTTGTACACATGTATATAAATGAATATTTAAATTAAATTTATTAAGAAAATTAATTTTATAAAAATGGGAGATGCGTAACGTAGTTACGTGGGCGTGTGATATTAATAATCCAAATAGTGTTGATGGATTGTAACAAATGCACTTTTATTACACAGGCATGTTGAAACAACGTTAATGAGTCTTAAGTCTTAGTGTTTGTGATGCTTATATTATTTTATTTTGGATAGCCTATGGGCCATTTAGTGGGAAAGTAACTGTCCTTTTGCCTTTCCGCTATTGGTGTTTCCGTTAGGTCTGTTGTTTCATGTTTGTGCGTCTTTCCCTTTGGTGTCTCTGATAGGAGCTGTGGGTTGATTGTATCGATTCCTGATCATTGCCTTCACTTCTATTAAGAACTTCATATCATCAATATGCTGTTGAATGGATAATAAATGTATTTGGAATTATGTTGATTTGGCTATGAAACATTATAAGCTCTTACGGTTAGAAAATTGAAAAGTTTTTACATTTCACATATTTTAATCCATTCTTCCTATAAAATAGCAAGTGTAGCTTACATAAAAGCTAAAATGTATCTACAAAACGTCAATCATATGTATGCATGTTGCCGGTTATGCCAATCAAGTGGGCATATTAGGCATTGTCTGAGTGCATAGTACCCTGCAGGTGTGGGATTACATTGCCAACAGATATAGAAATACATGTACTTTTAATATTTTAGCAAATGATAGACAGTTGGTATAATCATAAACCGTGTTAATATGAGAACACAAACCTGTGGAGTGCTCTGAAACATATAAAACGTCCAGTTTGCTCATGTCAAATCAGTCTGGTTTTCAGTTACCTAGCAGTCGTGTTCAGTGTGCTAGATCTAGTCATGAACACTACCTGGCTCAAAGCGTTCGATTTTCGATGTGTTATAACATTGAAACTTATAATTAATAGACCGGTTTAACTTGGTCAGAACATAAAAAGAAAACTGAAAAGTTTTTGACTTTAATTATTTGCGAAGTACTAACTTTCATAATGTTAAACTATACGATCATGGTTAAACCCCACTTTATGGCGTGTCGGTTACGTCATATTGGGGTTTGTAAATTTGACACTTGTAGTAAACAGGGTAATCTTGTCGTTATACACACCTAACAGAAACTGGCATTGATAGATTTCCGCTTCGTTTTAGCCCGATTCTGACTTTTCCACTGTTTTCTAGTGCAGGCACGGCCGGTGCGTCAAACTGCACTACTGACATCACTTCATTTTCCCCTTTCTTCCTCTTCATCTCTTTTATTTTTGCATCATTTCCTTCTTCAACACCTGTAGATATATATTCTTAACCTCTTTCGCTCCTAAATGTTGAAGTTAACTTCTCCGTGTATGAATTTGGACACGTCATTACCATCACGAAAACACGCCTATATAATTTTGACCCCTTGAACCCTACTTTTAAACTGAGCTTTACAGGGATAAACCTTTTTTTTTTTCCTTATTTCTGCTCAAAATATAGATTGTTGTTACTCGTTAGAACCGCCTCATCTACTCTAAAATATAAAGTTTGGATATTCGTTAGAACTGTCTCTATAGTTTGAGCAGAAATAAGAACACTATCACAATTTTCATCTCAAAAAACGCTTTTTCGGCCGTAAAGTTTACAATGTATTTGTGAAGGCGTGTTTTCGTAGTGCGAACGCATGCCTATTCAAACATATTGAAAGTTTGACCAATAAAAATTGAAAATTTTCAGATAAAAATTTGATATTTTTCATATTTCTGCTAAAAACATAGATTGTGGGAGCCCATTAGAACCGCCCCGGCAGAACCGCCTCAAACAGAAGTACGAGGTATAACCCCAGTTCTACAATATAAAAGTGGTGTTTTAAGGCGTGTTTTCGTGATATATAGTCCTGTAGATATGGTATATACTCAAAATCATTTACAGGATCAGTGTGGTTCCTGATGAGAAAGCTCTTGATGAACAGTCGTCTCATCTTGGTTTAAACATATTTTATTACTGTAGCAAAAACATCATTACAACATGTGACAAATGATTATATAGTTTGGGATTAGAACGAAAGCACAAGTACTTATGTAGTTCTTCTCCCAGTCTCATCTTGATCTACCTTGTATGCATACATATACCAACGGTCTACAGCGTTGAAAGGGTTAAAATATCTCAATGTAAAAATGAACCGCAATGCAATCTCTTCGTACATGCTTGGACAATGACAACATATGAGGACAATGTAGAAAAAGATGAACATTTGTTCACAATTTACGGCGTATGTGAACTATGAAGGGCATCGTCGACAATGGAAGAAGTATATGAACAATGAAGGACATACGTAATAGGCATACTAAATGACATATGCGGACATGGAAGGACATATACGGGCAACGAAAGATTTATATTTACAATGAAGGGCTTACATGGCCAATGAAGGACGTACATGGATAGTGAAAGACGTATTTGGACAATTAAGGACATCACAGAACAATGATGTTATATGGACAATGAAGGGCGCATATAGACAATGAATGATTTATATGGACAAAGAAGCAATACTATGGACAATGAAAGACGTGTAGACAATGACTTCGAAGGACGAAAATGGATAGCGAAAGATAAATGTGGACATTGAAGGTATTTGTACATATGTGGAAAATGGAGGACGTACATTTACAACAAAGGACGCATTTGGACAATAAGGGTGCATATGGACAGTGAAAAACATATACTCGTACAGACAAAGAAGGACGTATATGGACAATGAAGAAAAGTGTGGACAATGGAGAACGTTTATGGACAGTGAAGGATATATGTGGACAGTAAAGGACGTATATGGGCAATGAAGGGCTAACTTTATGTGCACAATTAAGTGGTAACGGAAGAACGTATATGGGCAATAAAGGTTGTAAAGGGACGCTGAAGGACGTATATAGACAATGAAGGCGTATGTGGACAATGAAGGACACATGTGTTTAATGAAAGACATATTTGGACATTGAAAAACACATGTGGACAATGAAGACCCGGATAGAGCCTGCGCGCACGCCTATCTATAATACACTGTGGGGTGAACCTAGTATCAATCAACGGACTGACAGCAGCACTGGCAGGCCGACTGTCATTGAATGTACACAGGCTTGTAAAATTGTCCAGAACCTGAATTAAGACGTTTTCGTTTTGCATGTAAATTCCTCTACTTGAAGTCAACAGTGGAGAACCAAATCAGACTGTACGATTTGCGGCGTAGGATTCCATGTGTGTGTTTGTGTGTGTGTATGTGTGTGTGTGTGTGTGTGTGTGTGTGTGTGTGTGTGTGTGTGTGTGTGTGTGTGTGTGTGTGTGTGTGTGTGTGTGTGTGTGTGTGTGTGTGTTTATTTATGTTATCTTATCACTGTTTCCTTAATGGTGCTAAGAATAGTGCGGCTGGAAATTCGTGCCATAACGAAAACACATTATAGAATTCGGACTCCCTGAACCCCACATATACATGGTAAAACTGGGTTTTACGGGGGTAAAACTTATTGTTTTTTTTTTTTTTGTTTTTTTTTACTGCTCTAAAATACTGATTGTGAGTACTCATTAACACCGCTTCGATGAGACGGTTCTAATGTGTACCCACAAGCGAAGCGGTTCTAACGTGTACCCACAATCTATATTTTGAGCAGAAAAAAAGAAATATTTATTTTCTTACGTCTTAAACTCTTCATTTTTTTCGGCGGTAAAATTTACAATGTACTTGTATAGCCGTGTTTTCGTATATAGCCGTGTTATCGTAATGAAGCACTATTTACGCGGTTTAACCCTTATCTTGCTGAATATTCATCTAAGCCACACCCATTTCGTTATATCAACCAATCAAATTACTTGATGTAATTTATTGCTACAAATTCATAAACTGAATGCCAAACATTGTAGATCCTGATCAGATGGCTTCTTCAGAAGCCATCTGATCTGGATCTACACTGTTTGCAAAGAAAGGGGTTGTCGTGAACAGCAAGATAAGGGTTAACTTTATCGATCCGTCATAATGAAGCATCTGTAGTCATGCGGTAATTTCCATCGGCGAGTTCCGATCAACCATGGTCATGATCATGGTAAACGCGCCAAACTTGTTCGGGTGACTGAAGTTACACCCCACAGCAAAACTATAACTTGGGCTTGGAGAAAGGGCTTGGGCTGCATGATGCATGAGTACTGGTAAAGGTGGCACTACAGTAAAAAAAATCCCCTTACTCACAATGTAAATTGGGGCATATTCCATGTTCTACCACATTTCAGCAGGTCTAATGCTTCCACTATGAGGCATATAATATGACAGGCTGACCATTTACCTTCCAGAAGCAGCTAAAAAATATGGGTGCTATGCGGCATATTTTGGCCTTTTTGGCAGCCAGTGTCAACCAACCCATACCGCAGCCAATAAATCAAGGCATTTCCAGTGGCCAGTCATCACAATTTTCTGGTTCAATTTAAATCAGCTGCATTTTACAATAGCAAATACCTACTAATATTTCTTCTAATAAACAATAATACTTCTCAGAAAAATAATGACTTAGCACCAAATCCAATCAGAAGCAGCAGAATATTCAATTCTGTACTGAAAGCTCTCCCCAAAGCAAGTGCAGCTTTCATAAAGACCAATTATTTACTGTAGTGCAACCTATACCAAACCCTAATTTCTTTATGATCCCCCAAAAGAATTGCCAAACACAAGTTTAGACCATATCGAATAATATAGTCATGCATAATTAATGTTCAGTGACAAAGAATCTTTAAACTTTGCGGAAAAGTTATCGCTTCCAGATTCTACGATGAAAGCCGAACAAACCATGTTTTGTGAAAAAGCGCAAAGTTTACCTATTTCCAGAATGGAACCCAGAAACCGGCTTGCATCAGTGCTTCTTCTCAGATGTCTTTGGAATACTTTAATCCTAAAATGCACTTAATCATGTCCTATTAGCACCCATGCTAGAAATTTTGGCTGTTCTCACACCTATACCCCCTAATTTCAGTAAAAATTGGCATTTTGAGGATATTTTGGGGACAAAACTTTGATGAAAATGATTATAAATGCCTTAATGCCATGAGAAATGGCTGACTATATCTATTCCAATCTTCTAACATGAACCCAACCAATAAGAACTAACAATGGCTGAGAAAACTCATTGCGATATTGCAGCGGGCTGTTCGGAGAGACAATTTTGAAATTTTGCATTGGCTTGAGACCCTTGCCTAATGCCAAGTAACCTCAGTGTTATATTCAATATGGAGTATTTTCTTATACTTGTGTTCCTGTTTATCCATTTACTGCAAGTCTGCTTTCCAAACAGACCAATGACAACTGATTTACATGGCTTTGAAGTACCCCCACCCCCTCCAATTACATGGAACAGAAGCAAAAACTGATAAAATACACCCAGTTAGTCCTAAATTAGCACTAAACTTACAATTTGTACAGTTTCTGTGACAAAATACATGCCAGGAAGATCCACTTTAAGATACAGAACTGGAGGGAACCTATTATGTGTGAAAATATTATGTAATGAATGAAATTATTAGAGTGAAGCTGATTTTTCTACTTTCGGTTTAGGTGGCACTACAGTAAAAAAAATCCCCTTACTCACAATGTAAATTGGGGCATATTCCATGTTCTACCACATTTCAGCAGGTCTAATGCTTCCACTATGAGGCATATAATATGACAGGCTGACCATTTACCTTCCAGAAGCAGCTAAAAAATAGGGGTGCTATGCGGCATATTTTGGCCTTTTTGGCAGCCAGTGTCAACCAACCCATACCGCAGCCAATAAATCAAGGCATTTCCAGTGGCCAGTCATCACAATTTTCTGGTTCAATTTAAATCAGCTGCATTTTACAATAGCAAATACCTACTAATATTTCTTCTAATAAACAATAATACTTCTCAGAAAAATAATGACTTAGCACCAAATCCAATCAGAAGCAGCAGAATATTCAATTCTGTACTGAAAGCTCTCCCCAAAGCAAGTGCAGCTTTCATAAAGACCAATTATTTACTGTAGTGCAACCTAAACCACTTAGAAGGGCTATTTGTGCGTTGGACACAGCAAAGTGGTGCGTTGGCCACAGCAAAGTGGTGCGTTGGACCGTCTCCATATATAAACCATTTTGTTTTATTTGGGCGGCAGGGCTTGAGATGGCATTTCATCTCAATGATGGGTAAAAATCCTACGAAACTGGAAGCAACGTCACGAAATGACCTAAATAGTATTGTAATTCTCAATTCAAACAAATCACCTTACACTGTTTAGATAGATCCGCTTTACTGTTTTGCCAAGAAACGATGTTTATAAATGAAAATATTTGTTTGAATTGTGGTTAAACGTCCCTGTCAACACTATTTAGGTCATTCTGACGACACTGCTTGGAACTTAATTATTAGCTCTCTCTCTCTCTCTCTCTAGCTCTCTCTCTCTCTCTCTCTCTCCCTGATAATGATTATAATTCCCTCTATAATGGACACCCATTTCTGTCTATCAACCAATCAAATTACTTGATGTAATTTATTGCTACAAATTCATAAACTGAATGCCAAACATTGTAGATCCTGATCAGATGGCTTCTTCAGAAGCCATCTGATCTGGATCTACACTGTTTGCAAAGATAGGGGTTGTCGTGAACAGCAAGATAAGGGTTAACTTTATCGATCCGTCATCTGCAAGAACATGTGAAGATATATACATCTTTCGTTTTCGGAGATTCAAATATGGACTCTAGAACGAGGTTGAAATAACCTTGGTTAATGATCCATCGGTGTTCGAGCTATCGAAGTTTGTTTCACTGTATCACGATACCATACCCGTGCGACATAGTGCATTTTTACACATCTCTAACATTGCTACTTTTCTCATGAACATCTGTGTTTATACTGCAAATATAGGTTGTGGGTGCTCGTTAGAACCGCTTAATTTTGGGCGCTTCTAATGAGTACCCAGACTATGTCTTGGAACAACAATAATAAAAACAGTGTATACTCCCGTAAAGCCCCGTTTTCTCTCTATATAGTAGGGTTTATAGGGATGTTCATTTCACGGACGTGTTTACGTGATGGTATAACGTAAAGCAACAAGAACCGCGTCATGACAAATTCTGTCTTCATGGTAAGCCAGAGGCCAGCCTGCTCAACTTTTTGAAATTGCAAATACAGAAACTAGAGATGTGAGCGCCTAGCTGCTGATCAGACTGGGCGGCTGCTATTACGCAAACACGCCTATACAAATACATTGCCACCTTTATCGCCGAAAAAATGAAAATTTTATGATGAAAAATTGTGATATTTTTCTTATTTCTGCTCAAAATATAGATTGTGGGCACTTGTTAGAACCGCCTCAACGTACCCACAATCTATATTTTAGAGTAGAAATAAGAAAAATATGGTATACCCCCAGAAACCCCAGTTTTACTATATAAAAGTGGGGTTCAAGGGGGCCAAAGTTATATAGGCGTGTTTTCGTGATGGAATGGCAAAAACACTTTTTCCACGACGCAGCCCATTTTATAGTCATGTAATATCATACTGATCCTAAATATTGGGACAAACAGGCCTAAGCAAACGGCGAAGACCCAGATCAGACTGATCCTGGTCAGGGTCTTCACTGTTTGCCATTGCGTCTGCACCTTTTGGACTCTTTGCTGGGTCGTGGAATAAATTGTCAACATTTTAGGAGAACTTAAAGTGCTTGAATAGTTGGAATTTTTTGCGGTAGTTAATGCTCAACAAAAGTAGCAATTAGAAGTAATGCACTGGTATTTTCTGATATTTACAATGATAGTCATTGTAAATAACGAATGCGATTACCATGTGGGCCCCGTCAAGCGATTTTGGTACTTATCGCCTATGCGAGCAGCGAAGGTTCAGGCGAGCCTGCGCATCCGCGCAGTCTCGCCAGAACCTTCGCTGCTCGCTCATACAAGCAGTGAATCTAGAGGAACCTTCAGACAGAAAGCCATATCCCTGGCCCCTCTGAATGGCTGGGCATGCGCAGTTAAAATTTGTCATGACGGAATTTTCGAAGACACAAATTCGCTTGGCGGGGCTCATGTAGACAAAGAACTAAAACTGAAGCTGTTACTACTTATTATAACTATAGGCTTACATTACGAAAACACGCCTATTCAAAAACTTTGTAAACTTTATCGCCAAAAAACAACGATTTTCAGATCAAAAAGTATGATATTTTTCTTATTTATGCTCAGCTCAAAATATAGATTGTGGGTACAAGTTTTAGAACCGCCTCGTTGAGGCGGTTCTAACGAGTACCCACACTCGATATTTTAGAGCAGAAATAAGAAAAATAAGGTTTACCCCTGTAAACCCCAGTTTTACTACATAAAATTGGGGTTCTAGTGGGTCAAAATTATATAGGCCTGTTTTCGTGATGTATGTACAATATGGATCGCTTATAACGTCTCTACATTTCATTACACGTGCATTTCTTATATTTGTTCCTATTTCTGTTTACTGTAAAATTGCATCGGTTTGCCTGAATTTTTTGTTCAGAAATTATAATTCCCAGACAAAATGAGTGAGTTGTTATCATAATCTTAATGTATCATTGGCCAGTGGTAAACATATCAGACGTGCACGGAACAACAGCTCTAGGAAGGAAAAGACCCTCTTCCATACCCCCTACCCCATCCCTTGGAGCTTGATCTATGTTTTGAGCAGAAATATGAAAAAAGATCTTTTTTTTTTTTCATCTGAAAATTTTCATTTTATGGTGGTGAAATTTTCAATATAATTGAATAGGCGTGTCTTTTTGCAGTCTTGCAAATTACATTACTGCTTATGAAGACTCTCAATTAACCCTTTTTGTACCAAATGGAATCTTCCTCCTTATATATAGCAGGAGTCTATTTCAAAATTTAGAGGTGACAGGTTGTGTTTTCATCAAAATTTATTTAGAAAATGTCTGAACTTTTAGCAAACAATGGAGGCCCTGATCAGACGCCGCGTTCTGCGGCGTCTGATCTGTGCCTGCACTGTTTGCCAGGGTACCCGTTTTGGGGTTAAACCGAGTGCCCGGATGTCTCTCTGCAGTGTGTTCTTTGTTAGTTCACCTGAAGCAGTGTTCCGGGTCTGCTTATGCCGTGGCATGTTCTCTGTTGTCCGTCCGTCTGTATGTCCGTCCGTCTTTCCACATTGTCGATATCTCCTCCCAAAGACTTTCATTAATTGACTTGAAAATTGACATGAAGCATTAAGGAAATCTAAAGATTCAAACTTGCTAATATCAATTTAATCTGACTTTCTAGATGGCCGCTATGGCATTTCAACATCTCCTCCCAACTTGTAGGTTGAATTGACCTGAAACTTGACAGCCGGTTGACTTGCTAAATATCGAAGATGGCCTGCACGACTGTAATTTTAGAATTTATTTTCGACATCTACTACCAAACGGTATGATGGGTTGACTTGAAACTTGGTGGTTGACATCAGTAAGGCTAGTTTTGTTTTTTGTTTGTTTGTTTGATTTGAGGTTAAACCTCCCCGTCAACACTGTAAATGTCATTTCGGAGACGTTGCTTCCAATTTTGTGGGACTTTCACCCGATATTAAGATGAAATGACATCTCAAGCCCTGCCGCCTGATGAAACCAATAGGGTTAATAAGCATGGGCGGGCCGATTTGCACCGCTTTGTCAGGGCAGACTTGGATCCTCTAAGCGGTTTATCAGTACTCGTGTGCGGTCGGTTTCAGCTCTGCGTGGAAGCATCATGCAGCCCATCTATTTCTTCATGTCCCGATTGGCGGGGCCGTCAGGAAGGCTAGTATCTTTTCAATCCAAAACTGTTGGAGAATGTTCCAATCTGATAACCAAGATGGTCGTCGAATTGAATTAGAACTTAGTGAAAGCTATTCAGAACTGGTAAAATTGTTTTAATCTGATATGTGGCAGTAAACGAAAGTTTGAAAAGAAATCGCTAAAACACTGATTAGTATTACAATTGGTGCCAAATTAAAATGTTGTCACAGCTACACGGAAAAAACATACAGACAGACGGGACGAAACTATAAGCTACCGAAACTTTGTTTCGAGGGCATATAAATAAAGGTCAAATAATTTTTCACCATTGAAATTTCATTACCCAAGCACAGCCATTAACATCACGAAGACACGCCTATATACTACTGACCCTCTTGAACCCCACCTTTACATAGTAAAACTGGGGTTTATGGGGGTGAATCTTTTGATAATGAGGCGGTTCTAATGTGTACCCATAATCTATACTTTGAGCATCTTAAATGGTTGCGTTTTTGGCGGTAAAATTTACAGATGTCTACTGGGTTTATAACATAAGTTGCTCAGTTTTGTTTTTGTTTGTTTTTACAAGTCTGGTAGTATTATTTACAAGTCTGGTAGTATTATTATAACGTAGTGTGCAGGAAAAAAACTTACCTGCAGTTATAGTTCCTGTGAAACTCAAAAGATATAGAATAAGCATTAAAACCATCTTTTCCGAGTTGACTAATAACATGTATCTTTAGCGTCTGTAAATTGATTATTTTTATTAAATTATTCAACCTTTCCCTTGCTGAATAAATTAATGTTGTCACATCCTTTTCTGATTAGCAACCAATAAATTTACAACATATAATGTTTTCAGTCAAATTTGCAAACTAAATGGCAAACAGTGTAGATCCTGACCAGATGGCTTCTTCACAACAGTACTTTTTTTAATCCACCATGCTACATGGTTCCGATAGGCGATATCTTAATGATAATGCCATGGTAGTGTAAGAAATACAGTGGAGCGTATTTGTGAGACTATCTGTTGTTAACCCTTTCATCCCTGTGGCCCGGTACAGGAGACGGTAAATACATGCACCTGGATGTACTCATTACGAAAATACACCTATACAAATACATTGTAACCTTTATCGCCGAAAGAATGAAACTTTTAAGATGTAAAATTGTGCTCTAAAATATACATCTAGCTTGTGGGTACTCGTTAGAACCGCCTTGATGAGAAAGAAATTTTGAGCTCAAAATATAGATTGTGGGTACTCGTTAGGTTCTAACGAATACCCACAAGCTATATTTTAGAGCAGAAATAAGAAAAAAGGTCTATCCATACAAACCCCAGTTTTACAATATAAAAGTGGGGTTCAAGCGGGTCAAAATTATATAGGCGTGTTTCATGATTGATAATCACGGCCTTTGCCCCCACCCCCGCCCATTGGGGATTGAAAAAATAGATGGGCTGCATGATGCGTCCACGCAGAGCTGAAACCAACCGCACACGAGTACTGGTAAACTGCTTAGAGCTTCTAAGCCTGCCCAGGCAAAGCGGTGCGAGTCGGCCCGTCGATGCGTACAAACCATATTGGTTCCATTAGGGGACAGGGCTCGAACGATCATTTCGTCTTAGTGTCGGGTAAAAGTTCCACAAAATTGTAAGCAACGTCTTCAAAATGACCTATAAAGTGTTGACGGGGACGTTAAACTTCAATTCTAACACAGCGCGCCTATATAGGCAATGGAAAATAACTGTGTTTTATTCTGCAACAAATCACGACAAGGAAAAGTGTGGCGAGTGACGTCATTAAAAACTGCAAATTTATGACGTCACTAGTCGATTTCCTTGACGTTGGACGGGGTAACGTCATTTTCTCGCATAGAAAACTTTAGAAAAGGATATAAATGCATGTGTTTCAGTCGATAATTTTAGCGGGATTTCTCCTAACAATGGCGAAAAGTTGTGAGAATTTGAAGGAAACAACAGCATTATTGCCGAGTTTCAGCGTGTTAGAATCGAAATAGATCAGCTCTAGCCAGTGATTTGTAAGGTAATAAATCACAGTTTGTCGGTCAGTTGTAAGTAGACAAATCACGCGCGCGTAGCGCGCGTGATTTGTCTACTTTACAACTGACCTCAAAACTGTGATTTATTACTCAACAAATCACACCTAGATCTGATCTATTTCTTAATTCTAACACAGCGCGCCTATATAGGCAATGGAAAATAACTGTGTTTTATTCTGCAACAAATCACGACAAGGAAGAGCGTGGCGAGTGACGTCATTAAAAACTGCAAATTTATGACGTCACTAGTCGATACATACATACCCCAGTTTTACAATATAAAAGTGGGGTTCAAGCGGGTCAAAATTATATAGGCGTGTTTCATG
This sequence comes from Lucinisca nassula, assembly GCA_963580285.1. NCBI lineage: Eukaryota > Metazoa > Mollusca > Bivalvia > Lucinida > Lucinidae > Lucinisca > Lucinisca nassula. The sequence continues at coordinate 10,845,637 of OY757012.1, read as the reverse complement.
ATTGATAATCACGGCCTTTGCCCCCCACCCCCGCCCATTGGGGATTGAAAAAATAGATGGGCTGCATGATGCTTCCACGCAGAGCTGAAACCAACCGCACACAAGTACTGGTAAACCGCTTAGAGGATCTAAGCCTGCCCAGGCAAAGCGGTGCGAGTCGGCCCGTCGATGCGTACAAACCATATTGGTTCCATTGGGCGACGGGGCTCGAACGATCATTTCGTTTTAGTGTCGGGTAAAAGTTCCACAAAATTGTAAGCAGCGTCTTCAAAATGACCTATAAAGTGTTGACGGGGACGTTAAACTTGAATTCTAACACAGTGCGCCTATATAGGCAATGGAAAATAACTGTGTTTTTTCTGCAACAAATCACGACAAGGAAGAGCGTGGCGAGTGACGTCATTAAAAACTGCAAATTTATGACGTCACTAGTCGATTTCCTTGACGTTGGACGGGGTAACGTCATTTTCTCGCATAGAAAACTTTAGAAAAGGATATAAATGCATGTTATTGCCGATTTTCAGCGTGTTAGAATCGAAATAGATCAGCTCTAGCCAGTGATTTGTTGGGTAATAACTCAAATAATCGATATCAAAAACTAAAAAACCCATAGATTTTAGTTTGGTTGTTGTTAATGTCAAGCGGTTAACCAGTACAAGGCTTGAGTTATTGAAATACTTTGTATAATCAGGAAATAGAAAAACCAACATTTACAAATAGTAGAAAAACAGAAAAAGTAAATAGTGGTAAATCTAAGGAACCCGGGAAGGGACATGATAATATCTTGTGCACACAACTTATAAAATAAAAAAAAAATCATGTCCCTTCCCGGGTTCCGTACCCTTCCCGGGTTCCATATAAATCCACTTTGTAGGCATTTTCCCAAAGAGACCAACGAAGCACCAGTTTATTTATCGTATCTGCATATGCATGCTTTGAGGTTTACGTTCCCGTCAAATTATATAGGTCACTTCCAATTTTATGGGACTTTATCCGACATTGAGATGAAATGGCATCTCAAGCCCTTTCTTGCTTTCTTTCTATACTGATACTGCGACCGGTCACGTCTGACCATTACTCGCAGGTGTACATAACATAAACGCCAGGTTATGCAGGATGAAAGACACAATAATCATGTAATTACGGTAGGGTTCTTTAACCTGCACAGGGCTGGTTCTCCCTGCATGACATTTATCCCTGCAAATGATGCCAACCGACCAATGAAAGCAACAGGGTCGGTGAGGCGATCCTTAAGATTACCCAAAGTCTATCTTTTGGAGCAGACTTCAGAAAATAATGTATTCCCCTGCAAACCCCAATTTTACTTTATAAAAGTGGTGTTTCAGGGGGAGGAGGGGTCAAAATTATATTGGTGTGTTTTCGTGATGTATTCTATCCAGTTTGGAGAATTCTGTGTTGTAAACTGGACATTACGAAAACACGTTTATACAAATACATTTACATTTTATCACTCGAAAAAGGGAAAATTTAAAGAAGAAAAATTGTGATTTTTTTTTTCTCATTTCTGCTCAAAATATAGATTGAACCGCTTCATCGATGCTCGCTACATCATCATCTTTTTTTTTAAATAGTGGAGCTATCGAGGATACAAAACACTCCCTCGTGTCTGAATGTTACGACACGACATAATAGACAGTGTATCAATGTTCCGCCAACCTTCTCTAAATATTCTCCTTCATGGCAGTACCGATCTGTCAGAACGATAATATTAAAATAGTTATAGCAGTACAGAACTTCATTCTTATATCTAAACGATTTTGTTAAAGTCACCCACCTACATGCATACCAAATATCACAACCCGTAGAGTATTTCTAAACGTCATACCTCTTTTTTATTTTGAGACAGCCTACAAACAAAACTTCAAAGACATGATCCTTTTATATCAGAATTTAAGGATGTCTTTATTTCAATTTCCCCTCCCCGTGGAGCCACATTTTTATGCTATTCTTTATTTCAATACACTTTGTTTCTTTATTGTATGATCAGCCTTCTTGTGTAGGATTTGATCAGCCATTCACTGTTAAGCATATCTTAATTGAATGTGTAGACTTTTCACAGTCCCGTAACTTATACTTCAAAGCTGACACTTTCACTTTGCACCAATTGTTTCAAGATGTACCTGTTGATAATTGTTTTGATATTATTCGACAAGATGGAGTATGTCACATGATTTTATTAAGGCATAACTGAAACTGATAATATATTTACAAGCATACAATATATTTAACATAAACAATGTGATACGCCTTTGTGGGTGGAGCTTAACCAATGGAGCAGTCATGCGATTAAACTGTTTCTCCAAACAATAATATTATTTTATTCTTAAAAGAAATTGGACTTTTTTTTTATAAGATTTATCTTTGTTTCAGATTTTTATACATTATCATTGATTTTTTTTTAACTTTTAATATCCCCATAAATCTACATACCTTTTGATCATTAACAATTGACGCTTATGACCCACAAAGAGGGTTGACGCCTCGTTAAACACGAAATCATCATCCTCATTCTTTTCTGTACACAGTTGTAATTCTCATTGTATTGACGAAAATTTAAAAATGACAAAACAAACAGTAAATTAGCACAGCACTATAATTCTAATTCAAAGATACAGATTCAAATGAGCCATTTGACTTTTTTCTGGATCCCATTTGTGTAAAAATAGTGTAGCTATGTTTTCAATATGTGCATGTTTATAATTGATGTATGTGTCATACAATAAAATAAATTTTAAACCAAAGTAACTGTCCTTTTGGCTTTTCACTAGTGATGTTTCCATCTAGTTGTTTCGTGTTCGTGTTTCTTTCATCACGTGACCAAATCCGTGAAATAAAGACCCCTCTAAACCCCACTCCAAATAGAGAAAACTGGGGTTTATGGGGTTAGTAATTATTTTCCTTATTTCTGCTCCAAGACATAGGTTGGTGGTACTCGTTAGAACCGCCTCAATGAGGCGGTTCTAACGAGCCCCCAAAACCTATATTTCAGGAGTATGAATAAGAAACATATCACAAATTTTCATAAGAAATTTTACCTTTTTTGAGGTTTGAAAAACTATATCACTCGAATGTGTTATCGTAATGCCCGTTGGTGTCTCTGGTTGTCATTAAGATAACACATCCGTGTGATATAGTGAATTTTCCAAAATACAAAAAAAAGTAATTTTTGCTGATGAAAATTCGTTACATTTTTCTTATTTCTGCTCCAAGACATAGGTTTTGGGTGCTCGTTAGAACCGCCTCACTGAGGCGGTTCTAACGAGTACCCACAACCTATGTCTTGGAGCAGAAATAAGGAATATAATGTTTACCCCCGTAAACCTCAGTTTTCTCTATATAAAGTGGGGTTTAGGGGGTCTTCGTTTCACGGACTTGTTATCGTGATGATTGTATCGATTCCTGATCATTGCCTGCACTTCTTTTTTTTATCATGATGTATATTAGGACCGATTATATATGCACGTGCACATGCATGAAACTACATGTAGCGAGAGACGAAAATCATACGTGGCTATTCACAGAATATCCTTTTCCCCTGTACCAGAGACACCTAGTGACCCTTTTCCCCTGTACCAGAGACACCTAGTGACTCTAGGGTGAGAGTTTGCTGCCCTTGGTGATTCGGTAAATTTACTAATCGGCTTGTCTATTAAGTGGAAGGCCACGATTTTTTAACATTGAACTAATGATGCCAGAAAAAAAACTAAAACAAAGATTAACCCTATTCAAAAGATAGATTAGCGATTTAACGAAGATCAATCTATACGAAATAATAGGGCGTTAATCCATTTAGTGGAACAGCATGACTAAATGGGCCTCGTCAAGCGATTTTGGTACTTATCGCCTATGCGGGCAGCGAAGGTTCAGACGAGCCTGCGCATCCGCGCAGTCTCGCCAGAACCTTCGCTGCTCGCTCATACAAGCAGTGAATCAAGAGGAACCTTCAGACAGAAAGCCATATCCCTGGCCCCTCTGAATGGCTGGGCATGCGCAGTTAAAATTTGTCATGACGGAATGCTCGTAGACCCAAATTCGCTTGGCGGGGCTCAAAATAAAATGCCATGTGCGTACAGCGAAGAGGCATAGGCACAGTCTTATCTGACATGTAAGGAAATACAGATCCTACATAACTCCATGTAAGGAAATTTAGATCCTATATAAACACACCCCGATGAGGCGCAGTCTGAGAATGATATGGTTGAGAAACATTACGATAACACACCAGTGCGACATAGTGCATTTTTTCACATCTCCAAAATGGCAACTTTTCAGATGAAAATCCGTGATATTTTTCTTACAAATACTGCAAACATAGGTTGTGGGTGCTCGTTAGAACCGCCTCATTGAGGCGGTTCTAACGAGTACCCACAACCTATGTTTTGGAGTAAAAATAAGAAAAATAATGTTTACCCCCTTAAACCCCAGTTTTCTCTATACAAAGTGGGGTGTAAGGGGGTGTTCATTTCACGGACCTGTTCACGGGATGAATATACCAGTTTGAGGTGTTCCTTTTGACCTCCTGAAATGTAGGCTTATCCTGAATAAATGGGCATGGTAGACCACAAAACGGATTAGGAGCGGTACAGAAATAGAACACTCCCTGTAACTTTGCTAGCGACTTAAGGGCATTTTTCTCATGAGACGCGTCATAGGAAAAACCAAACAGGAAAGGTCTTTGGTTCGCGCACGCAGTTTCGTCAAGACCTGTCTGCCGAAAAGGTAAGAATTGTGGAACCAATTGCTTTGCTGCGCTAACACTTCTATGTGAGATAAACTTTTTGTTGTTGTTGTTTTTTGTTGTTGTAGTTGTTGTTGTGTTTTTTTTTTTTTTGTTGTTGTTGTTGTTTTGGCCAAAGAAAAAATAACATTTTTGTAAATAAATATTTTTTTATTATTATTATTAGTAGTAGTAGTAGTAGTAGTAGTAGTAGTTTCTGCTACAAACACATACTGCATGCGGATGTTTGTTAGAACCGCCTCGGTTCCCGCAATTTAGCCGGCCTCTGTAGCTCAGACGGATGCCTGCCTGGCTAGTGATCAGGAGGTCGCTGGCTCGATTCCTGCCGGGTCAGCAACATTCTTTCGTGGAAATCGATTTTGAAATCGTTTCGACGGTCACACTCTTCTTTTACTGATTCAAATCGATAGTATCAACATACACCGTATCATTGAATGTATCATTGAAGTAACGGATATATGCTTTCCCTGAAATATCACACAATTCGAAAGAAAACTTGAGAAATACTGACCTGCTATCATGTTCAGTAAAATCTTCCTCGCTTCGCTAATCGCTATATCCGGTGTACGTTGACATACGGTGAGTTTCCTGAACAAAGTTTCTTTTTTGAGTAGACCCCTATTGACAAGGGCGGTAAATCAGGTTTTGAAACAGTTGTTTTCCCATTGAAACTGTACTATTGGCCAAAAATTAACAAAACTATCACGTGACGGAGTCCATGAAATGAGCATCCCGCTAAACCCCACTTTATATCGAGAAAGATGGGGTTTACTGGGGTATACATTATTTTACTTATTTCTGCTCCAAGATATAGTTTGTTGGTACTCGTAAGAACCGCCTCAATGAGGCGGTTCTAACAAGCACCCACAACCTATAAGATATAGGTTGTGGATACTAGTTAGAACCGCCTCAGTGAGGCGGTTCTAACGAGTACCCACAACCTATTTTAGCAGTATCAATAAGAAAAATATCACGGATTTTCAGCGGGAAAAAGTAGCCATTTAAGAGATGTAAAAAATACACTATGTCGCACGTGTCTGTTGTCATAATTTCTTCTTTTTTTTTCACAGTTGAATCTTCTTTACGTCACAGCAGTGTTTCTTCTGATTGGTGGCTATGCGACAGCATCGATATGGGTACGTTATCCTCGATTTTCTTCTTCTTCTTTCTTTCTTCTTCTTTTTTCTTCATCTCTTTCTTTTCTTCTCCTTTTCTTCCTTTTTTTCTTTTCTTCTTCTTTTCTAACTCATTTTCTTTTCACTCAAACACTCACGCTCTCCATCTTCTTTTATTCTTCTTCTCTTCTTCTTCTTTTCTTCCTTTTTCTTCCTGATTTTCTTTACTTTTCTTACTCTTTTTCTTTTATTCTTCTTTTTCTTCTTCTTCTTTTTCTTCTTCTTCTTTTCTTCCTCTTTTTCGCTTTCTCTTCTTCTTCTTCTTCTTCTTCTTCTTCTTCTTCTGTCGTCCACTTTTTATATTCTGCTTGAGACTGCATGCTGTTGTGGTTAAGCCACATATCTTCCAAACAAATAATTCCGGCATGAAGGAACCCGTCCGTGTATGAGATCGCATCAGAATCTGTGATAATACATGTAAATATTCATAATAGTTAATGTAGAATATAATCGAATTCATATTTATCTCAATTTCGTCCCCTTCAAGATAGTTTCTCTTACAGTCGAGAGGATGGCGAAAACTAAAGTACCTGGAGACAAAACCGGCCCCGGTAGCTCAGTCGGATGCGCGTCTGACTGGTGATGGTTCGATACCTGCCGAGGTCGGCAACGTTCAATCGTGGAGATAGACCATGAAATCTTTTCTACGGTCATTCTCTCCCTTCCGCTGATTCAAAAAGGGCCGTTGTCAGTGTGCACTGTACTGGTTAACCGCTTACGTATAAGCCTGTCCAGGAAAAGTGTGGATAGGTAAACTGACCGGCTCAGTAATGACCTAAACAGTGTTGACTGGGCTCCAGTACAGACAAAAATCCTGGAGATAAAACCTTCAGCAGTACGCGGCATATCACATGTGATCCCCGGTTCGATCACTGTCGGAAGAGATTGTCCTTGTTGCGCTCCTTTATGCCTTTGTAATCCCCAGAAATGACGGGATTGCACCCCCCCCCCCCCCCCGAGAATGCTGTACCCCTTGTTTCTGTATCTGAAGTTTCAAGACACTTACAAGTTCGTGTAGATAAGTCGGTTAGTCTGTGTAATAATAATAATAATAATAATAATAATAACGAATCTTCCATGAACCAGTAGTAAGCAATGTGGATCATTACGATAACACACCCGTACGACATAGTGCATTTTTCACATCTCCAAAATGGATGATGAAAATTCGTGCTTATTTTCTTATTTATACACCAAACATAGGTTTTGGGTGCTGGTTAGAACCGCCTCATTGAGGCGGTTCTAACGAGTACCCACAACCTATGTCTTGGAGCAGTAATAAGGAAAATAATGTTTACCCCCGTAAACCCAGTTTTCCCTATATAAAGTGGGGTTTAGGGGGTCTTTATTTCGTCTCTTGCTCAAAGAAACAACACTTGGCGCTTGCGGGGATCGAACCGGTTACCTCTCGATCTCAAATCCGATGCTTACCACTTACCTTAGTAATAAAAAACCGCCCCACCCTCCCAGAAAGACAGATCATCTAGTCATTTTGCTCTGATATGCCATCTCGAAAACACGCCTATATAAGTTTGACCCTATTGAACCCCACCTTTATATTGTAAAACTGGGGTTTACGGGGGTAAACCTTATTTCTCTTAATTCTGCTCTAAAATATAGATTGTGGGTACTCGTTAGAACCGCCTTATTTGAGGCGGTTCTAACGAGTACCCACAATCTATATTTTAGAGCAGAAATAAGAAAAAATTTAATTTTTTTCATCTTAAAATTTTCGTGTTTTTTTGTGTTGTTTTCGACGCTGAGGTTTACAATGCATTTGTATAGGCGAGTCCTCGTAATGATATGCGCAATAATAATAATAGTAATAATAATAATAATAATAATAATTATAAAAGAATAAATTAATTTTGCAACATTTCCATTTAAGGGTTATGGGGACACCTGGCAGATTTTTCCGCCATTTTTCAAAGGGAGACAACTTTCGGGACTTCCTGTTCGTTTTTCTATAAGCTCTGTCCCACTGAAAAAGGGATCAATTCTTAAAGAAAAGAATTTGCTCGTCAGGAGCAAAGTCTTTCCTTTAAGGATTGACCCCTATTGACATGGAAGACAAACATACTTTTGCAGGAGTTGCCTCCCCTGACGGTGTAACCATTAGGAGCTGCTCTTAGAGGCACGAGTAAGAACTTGCTCCTTCGGCGGAAAAATTCTTTCTTATAAGAGTTGCATTCCGGAAAAATATGTTTTTTTCCTGTCATGTTGCGAAAAACAAAACAAAAAAAACCAGCAATTTATTGGTTACACTATTTATGCGTATCGTCACGTGAACAAGACCGTGACATGAAGCCCCCCCCCCCCCCCCCCCCCCCCCCCGTCTCACCTAAACCCCACTTTACAATGTATATAGAGAAAACCGGGGTTTACGGGGGTAAACATTATTTTTCATATTTCTGCTCCAAAACATAGGTTGTGGGTACTCGTTAGAACCGCCTCAATGTGGTAATGTTATGAGCATTTATAAGAAAAATATCAAGGACTTTCATTAGAAAAGTAGCCATTTTGGCAATGTGAAAAATGCACTATGTCGCACGGGTGAGTTATCGTAATGCATTTACATGTACATGTATGTATTATCTCCGTCGTGTAAGCCAGTCCATGTAATAAACATTTTTGTAAACCCACTTTACATAGAGAAAAAGTAGGTTTCAGTGCTATATGTATTTTTCATATTTTTGCCCAGAAACAAAGATTACTCGAAAGAACAGCCTCAATGGGCTGTTTCAACGAGCGTCAACAATCTCGTATGTTTGAAGAAGAACTGCTTCACCCTTAAGATGCCGATCACAACAATTCTCGACTGCTTTGTCGTCTGCTGGTAACTTTCAAAAACATTGTTGCGAACAGTGTGGACCCAGATCCTTTATGAGCAGTCTGATCTGGTCCACAATGTTTGCCAGTATGCAAAAAATATTTTCAGAAATGTTTGCAAGAAGATGCAGCAGACGACATGAACAGGCGAATTTTTAACTTTAGCATTTAAGGCTTTGTGTTCTTGAGAAAAATGACAATTTTGTGTATAGGTTGCATGTGAATGCAGTTTATTTATTTATCTATGTATTGATAGATTGGTTGTTTGGCTGATTAATAAATTGATTGATTGATTGAGATTGATTGATTGATTGATTGATTGATTGATTGATTGATTGATTGATTGATTGATTGATTGATTGATTGATTGATTGATTTCCAAAACAAGATACAATTATAGGTCTAACATTTTTTATTTCAGCCATTTGAAACTGAAGAAGAAATAGACCATGAGCTACGTAAGTAATTAGAGACTCAAATGCACGTGCGTATGTAACCCGTCGTCTGGTTGGATAACGTCAAAAATTTGCGACAGTATAATTTATGTTCTGCAATATACTGTCGGAAACCCGACGTCGTTACGTATTGTCGCTTTTCATTGGTTAGTATCTGGTTTTACGCAGCTCACAGTGCTTGCCGCCTTGTGTTTTGTTTGTTTGATTTGAGTTTTAACGTCCCCGTCAACACTACTCGTATATAGGTCATTTTGGAGACGTTGCTTCCAATTTTGTGGGACTTTTTCCCGCAATTGAGATGAAATGACCTCTCAAGCCCTGTCGCCCAATGAAACCAATAGGGTTTATAAGCATGGACGGTCCGACTCGCACCGCTTTGCCTTGGCAGACATAGATCCTCTCAGCGGTTAACCAGTACTCGTGTGCGGTCGGTTTTAGATCTGCGTGGAAGCATCATGCGTGGAAGCATCTATTTCTCAAAGCCCAGATTGGCAGGGGCGATTGCCGCCTTGTGTAACATAGTGACCACCAAAAAATGAAAATCTTCAGATAAAAAATATTTTTTTATTTATTTATTTATTTATTTCATATTTCTGCTCCAAAAAATTGTGAGAATGTTTAACGGGTACCCACAGTCCATGTTGTTGGGCAGAAATGAACAAAATGATGAACAGCCATGTAAACCCCATTTCTAGGTTAAAGTGGGGTAAAAATTATATAGGTGTGTTTCCGTGATGATGTCATTTACGGCTGTCACGTGATGTGTTATGTCGAGATATACATTATCATTGCACACGAATCGCGTGCGTTCTCTTCACTGCGTGCCATGCATTTTACATTCATTTTTTTTTTTCAGATGAAAGATACAAACGATCGTGGAAAAAGAAAAAAGAAAGAAGTAAGCCTATCTGTTGTAGTCATGCTATTTTTCTGTGCTTATGTCTTTGACCGGGGTCAAATATTTCATGAAAAACTTGAACACTACACAATTATTCTATGGGTATATTCCTTGCTTCCAGAGGATTATTTTATATCACATATGAGCCAGCGCAAGATAAAACCTACAATAAGACATGTGCGCCCAACGAAGACTCAGATTAGTCTGCGCATCCGCGTAGTGTGATCAGAGTCTTGGTTGTGCGCTCTAAGGATAGCTAAGGGCTCAGTGCTCCTTCATGCTGGTTATATGGATGCACAGGCTGATCTGAGTCTTCCGTGGGCGCACATGTCTTATTATAAGTTTTGTCGTGCGCCGGTTCATACTTAATTTCACCTCAGCTGGTATAAAGGGGATGTGTGCCGGCCGTAAAATGTTTCCCTGCCCTTCATGGGGTAGATTATCCATTGGGGATTTTTTAAAATATTGCTATTGCCTAATAGGTTGAAACTAGCTAGTCTGACCCGAAAGAAAACTTGAACAGTTCACAATTTTCAGTTCTATGGTGTATTCCTTGCTTCTAAAGGGTTTCCTTTCAATAGCATTTGCTACTACCTTCGGCAAACAAAATATCATATAATACGTTTTGGGGGTTTGAAAATATGTTTCAAGTTTAAAATATAATGTATACCCTTGTAAACCCGAGTTTTCTCATATAAAGTGTTCATTGCACGGGCTTGTTAAGATGTTGAGGTGGCTTCACACAAGAATCCATGTTTCTAGCTCTATGGAGTAGCTGCGCACGCGCATTAGGGATGTTTCCCGTTCTGTATTAAAGTTGCAACTAATTATAAAAATGTTTAAAAAAATGTACCATCTTCAAGTGTTGTTAGATTCTGGCTAATAGCTAAAGTCAACTAAAGGAAAATCTATTTTTGAAACATTAAGACATGGCATGAAAACAGACGTACGGACGGGTGGAGACAAACAGATACACGCAAATGTTGATTAATACAGAGTACACACAACCCATAAGGCATGCAGAACCTTAATCATGCATTTACATGTATATATCCGAAGTAAATGTATAAGCGATGTTTGGCCCATCGGGGCTTGGAGAAATAGATTGGGCTGCACGATGTTTCCACGCAGAGCTGATACCGACCGCACTTGAGTACTGGTAATCCGCTTAAAACGTCTAAGCCTGTCCAGGAAAATTGCTGCTAGTCGGCCCGTCCATGCTTATAAACCCTATTGGTTTCATTGGGCGGCAGGGATTGAGATGTCATTTCATCTCAATATCGGGTAAAAGTCCCACAAAATTGGAAGCAACATCCCAAAATGACCTATACTGCGTTGACGGGGACGTTAAACCTCAAATCAAACAAATGAACGAATAAGCGATGTTTGCCTTTTTTCCAAATACTGTAAAACTCCTGTATAGAGACTACCTTTGGGACCGTTCTTACAGACCACTTTTGAACAGTTCCAAAGCGGTTCTCATACCAGAGAATGTTTGGTTAAGAAAACACAGAGAAATAAAAAACTGAAACATTTTAAACATCACGTGAACAAGTCCGTGAAATGAACACACCCTAAACCCCACTTTATATAGAGAAAACTGGGGTTTATGGGGTATACACTATTTTTCTTATTTCTGCTCCAAGACATAGGTTGTGGGTACTCGTTAGAACCGAGGCGGTTCTAACGAGCACCCACAACCCATGTTTGTAGTATAAATAAGAAATATATCACGGATTTTCATCAGAAAAGTAGCCAGTTTGGAGATGTGATAATGCACTATGTCGCACGGGTGGGTTATCGTTTTTAAGAAGAATGACTTAATTTTAGTCAGTCTTAAAAGCGTAACGTTTCTGTTGTTGATGTATATTATGTTCATTTTGTCTCCAACTGTCCGGCTGGATCCAAAGCGGTTGTGACGTGTGAGGCCTGCCCCACGGGATACTATACCCAACAGAGCGGATTGTGGAAAGAGTGTGTACCATGTGACGCCAGTAAAACAACCACGCCCGACAGACCACACAAATGTGTCAGTAGGTATCTGAAAATATGTAGAAGCAAAATTATCACGTTGTTTTCAGCAGAATTAAAACAAATCAGTCACGGATAATACGCCAAGTTAAGAAAGGGGAGGCTGGTGTTTCATTTTTCTCGGGGTACTTTGGATTTCGCCCATCTCAAATTAAAGAGTGGCCAAAATCAAAATCCAAGAAGAAACAATCAGCGATAAGAGTTCATGGATACATGGACTATAAATAATTTGGTTCGTTCTTTCTTTGTTTGTTTGTTTGATTTGAGGTTTAACGTCCCCTTCAACACTGTTAAGGTCATTTTGGAGAGGTTGCTTCCAATTTTGTGGGACTTTTACCCGACATTGAGATGAAATGACAGCTCAAGCCCTGTCGCCCAATGAAACCAATAAGGTTTATTAGCATGGACGGTCCGCCTCGCACCGCGGTTCCTAGACAGGATTAGATCCTCTAAGCGGTTTACCAGTACTAGTATGCGGGCCAGATTCAGCTCTGCATGGAAGCATCATGCAGCCCATATATTTCTTCAAGCCCCTATGGGCGGGGGCTCTTTCGTTCTTTGCAAATGAGTTTCATGGGCATATGTCGGTATCGAGTCGTTCAACTGATACTGATTGTCTAATAATTCGACGTGGGTCTGCCATCTTAGAATTTGGACACACCAAGTGATACCAGTAGAGTTTTCAGTGAAATAAAACGGACAGAATGTATACAGCATGAAGGCAGCATCTCAATGGTGCTGTATCGACGTTGATACGACGTTGTTCAAACACCAAATGGGCCCCGTCAAGCGATTTTGGTACTTATCGCCTATGCGAGCAGCGAAGGTTCAGGCGAGCCTGCGCATCCGCGCAGTCTCGCCAGAACCTTCGCTGCTCGCTCATACAAGCGGTGAATCAAGAGGAACCTTCAGAGAGAAAGCCATATCCCTGGCCCCTCTGAATGGCTGGGCATGCGCAGTTAAAATTTGTCATGACAGAATGCTCGAAGACACAAATTCGCTTGGCGGGGCTCATATGCATAGTGTATGACAGTTGTGATAGTCTAGCTTTCATGGCCACAGCGTCTTCAATCAAATCAAATTCAAGTCATCGGCTTTTTCAGCTTTTGAAACAAATCAAAGAAACAGAGATGTCTTAATATTCTCCAGTTGTACTGGTCAATTAATATCGTAACTTGGCCCCCGCCCATCGGGACTTGGCGATATAGATTGGGCTGCATGATTCTTCCAAGCAGAGCTTAAACGGACCGTACATGAGTACTGGTAGACCGTCTAGAACGGCCAAAATAGAAGTGAATGCAATGACCAGGAATCGATACAATTAACCCACAGCTCCCATCAGAGACACCAAAGGGACAGAAACACAAGCATGAAACAACAGACCCTGATGGAAACATCAATAGCGGAAAGCCAAAAGGACAGTCACCTTCCCACAAAATGGCCAATTGGCTATCCAAAACAAAATAATATAATCATACAAACACTCAAAGATAAACCATAACAAAAATAAACCGTGACAGAAGAACCGCCTTGGAACGGTCAGTGAAACGAATTCCACTGGGGTGCCCAAATCGACCTTACCTGGCCACAATCCTCGCCCTTACTTCCGTTGCTTTGTTTTGTTTGATTTGAGGTTTAACGTCCCCGCCAACACTGTAAAAGGTCATTTTGGAGACGTTGCATCCAATTTTGTGGGACTTTTACCCGACATTGAGATGAAATGACATCTCAAGCCCTGTCGCCCACTGAAACCAATAGGGTTTATAATCTTGGACGGTCCGACACTCACACCGCTTTGCCTGGGCAGGTTTAGATCTAAGAAGTTAACCAGTACTCGTGTGTGGGTCGTATTCAGCTCTGCGTGGAAGCATCATGCAGCCCATATATTTCTTCAAGCCCCGATGGGCGGGGTCCTATTACTTCCGATGCGATTTAGACAAATAATTTGTTCAGTCCGCATGAAGGCCTCCTACTCATCAGTGCAACATCTCCGAGAACACAAAAATCAAACAACCAAAGAGATGAAACGACGGTGAGCACTCGACAGCAAGAAACCACTGAAATGCTGGAGCAAAAGAAAACCAACAGTTAGACTCCGATGGCCTGCCCAGGCAAAGTGATGCGAGTCGGACCGTCCATGCATATAAACCCTATTGGTTTCATTGGGCGGCAAGAATTGAGATGTCATTTCATCTCAATGTCAAATTTGGAAGCAATGTCTCCAAAATAACCTAAATAGTGTTGACGGGGACTTTAAACCTCAAATCAAACAAACAAACGATGTCGTCACATCTGAGCAATTATGTGGCGTAGCATTACCAGGAAGTGATTACATGTAGCCCATAAAATGCCAATCACGACAATTGTCGTTTGCCTCGCCGTCGGCCAATTACATGTATTTTCTGGCAAACTTCTGATCTGTGCCCACACTGTTTGTCTGTATGCAAAAATATTTTTTAAAAAGTTTAAAAAAAAAAATAATAATAATAATCAGCAGACGACATAAGCAGACGACATTTTAAGATGTAGTTTTGTCGGCGTCTCGCGCGTCAAGGACCTTTCTCCGTTTTTTCCAGTAAAGCCAATAGTTGGGTATGATGGATTTTGCACGTACAGTGTCGTCAAAACGCTGCATTATTGTCATCAAATTATGGCGGACGCCAACAATCGAAGTGACAGCATTGTAAAATAAATAATAAAACACTATCTGAAATGAAAGGTATGCAAGAAAATAAAACCTTACGTGTGTGGAGTAGGGGGTAGAAAGAATACTCTTTCCATCGGGATCACTGGACAGTGACCCTCGGGACGGATTTTTGCTATCCACCCCTCACACCCATGAAAGATACTTATATTCCTCAGAAAACTTCCTTTGTTTAGACTAATGAAGGATAACCCTATCTAACATGGACGAGTGCGCCCCTGCCCCTCGGGGCCTGGAAAAATAGATTGGGCTGCATACTGCTTCTACGCAGAGCTGAAATCAACCGAGCAAACCGCATAAATGGTCCAAGTCTGCCAAGCAAAAGTAGTTCGAGTTGGGTTGTTCCTTAAACCCTAGCGGTTTCTTCGGGCGTAGGGCTTGAGAAATCATTTCATCTCAATGTCAGGTAAAAGTGCCACAAATTCGGAAGCGATGTCTCCAAATTACCTAAATAGTGTTGACGGGTAGGTAAAACCTCGATTCAAACAGCAAAACATAGGCGAGTTGTTCTATTGTCTATTCTTTCTAGACAAATGTCGACCCGGCTGGACTTGGCAGGCCAAGAAAAAGAAATGTATCAAGTGTGGTGAAGGGACTGCGAAACCAGAAGAGGGGAACCATGCTTGTACGCCGTGTCCGAAATATTTCAAGCACAACAATATCTTTACAGCGTGTGATCGACGTAAGTAAAAGTTTTACACGGTCGAACAATACGAAAACACGCCTATACAAATACATTGAAACATTTATCGCCGAAAAAAATGAAAATTTTCAGATGAAAAATTGTGATATTTTTCTTATATCTGCTCAAAATATAGATTGTTGGTACTCGTTAGAACCGCCTCATCGAGGCGGTACTCGTTTTACCCACAATCTATATCTTAGAGCAGAAATAAGAAAAATAAAGTTTATCCATGCAAACCCCAGTTTTACTATATAAAAGTGAGTTTCGAGGGGGATCAAAATTATATAGGCGTGTTTTCGTGTTGAACTGAAGACCAAGAACGATGACATACATTATTTGTCCTAATTGGTGGGTTTTATAACCGTTATCCTGCTGAATAAATTAATTTAGCCACACCCATTTCTGACTATCCACCAGTCAAATTACTGGATATGATGTATTTGTTCAATTCATAAACTGCATGACTTTTTTGAAACCGTGTAAATCCCACTCAGAAGCCATCTGATAAAGATTTACACTGTTTGTAAAAGTATGGGTTCTCGTGTTGAGTAGGGTAAGGTTAAAATAGATGGAAGGGTGAGCTCGATCGTATACCTGTTTGTTAGGATGTTGTTTTAACCCATATATGCCTAGCGGCCTTTTTGGGGGGGGGGGGGGCATATAGTGCAAACCCAGATCAGACGCCACAAAAGGCGGTGTGTGATCTAAGGCTACACTGTTTGCTAAAGTACATACATTTTGGAAACCTTACAGTTAAAAAGGCAAACTTGACACCCCTGGAAATGTGCCACTCCAAACTTAATAGGTGGGAGATTCCATGATCATATAGAGGTTAATAACTTGTTTTGTTGCGGAGCGGGGATTATAGGAATGGCCTTCGGCTGTCTGTCTGTTTGTCTGTCTGTCCGTCCGTCCGTCTGTCTGTCCGTAACACTTTCTTGTCCGCTCCATATCTCCAGAACCCTTTGATAGATTTTCATTAAACTTTGGTCAATTATTCGTCTCAGTGAGCTGGTGTGCAGAACCCATACATGAACCATGCCGACTTAAGGTCAAGGTCACGGTTGAAGATCACGAGTTTGAAACTTTGAATTTTGTGTCCGTTCCATATCTCCTTTACCCCTGGAAAGATTTTCATTAATCTTTTTGTGAAATATACGTCATAGTGAACTGATGTGACGAATCATAAATAAACCATGCCAACATAAGGTCAAGGTCACAGGTGAAGGTCACAAGGTTGAACCTTGATACAAAGTGCGGCGGGGGATTTGGCAGTCCTTCAGACTGCTTTCTTGTTATTATTATTACTGTTGTTGTTTTTTTCTTTTACCCACGGTCACAGTTTCAAAGCGATACCCCATAGCAACAAATAGAATGGTATGATGCATTTGCACCCCCACCCCACCCCCAAAAAAATTATCTTTGATAAAACACACATCCTCCTAAAGAAGAATGTAAAAAAAACTTTTTTTAATTGAAAAACTGGATTTAGAAGCCCATTATAAACTGAGGGCGTTACTGGGAAGAAAGAAAGAAATACTAATAAAGATTAATTGATTAAGTTTATCAGTTTATCATTACATTAACACGCCCGTGTAATGAACGCCCCTCTAAACCCGACTTTAAATCGGGAAAGGTGACAATAACATTGTTTCCTCACACAACGGACCTTAGTTAATCATAAGGTGTCTCACTGCTGTGGTTCGAGCTTCGCTCGGGTCTCATATGAGACGCAAAGTTCTGAAACGGAAGGTCAGGTGGTTTTATTTTCCAGGTACTCCGACTTTCACCCACACCTGATTAACGATCGGCTCGAAATAGGTGACATAATCTTGAAAGGACCATAAATCCAAAACCGAAAAAAAAATAAGCACACTGATGTGTTATCGTTGTCTTAACCCTTAAGGTTAGACAACACCATGAGTTGTCAATTTTAATGAATTTTTCAAACAGTGCAAATTCATTGACAATTTAACACTTCCGATGTTACACAGAATTTTAGACAGTGCAATATAATTTTTAAGAAATAAAATCAAATATCAGTAATGTTTTCCAAAATATGTTTTGCTATCAATCTAAGCATGATTCTCAATGTCCATAGAATTTTCACAGTCGATTACAGCCCTTCTTAACTCTCTGGGAGTGATGTTCCACTGATAAACAACCAAGGATCATTATCTAACAATTTAAGGTTCTAGCTGAATGACTTGTCTGAAAGATTTTCTTTGGTTGAAATACACAATTTACTTATTTGTTCTCAAATTCAGTTTGGTTGAAATCTACCAAAACTACAGACTACATGTATATGAAGGAACTAACAATCCTTATCGGTCCCGAGTAATGACTCGGGAGAGCAGCCCTCTCAGGATAAAAAGAGGTTTTTATTTTTCAGCCTTCCTGAAAAGTAACCTTTTGATTATAACATTACCATTGAAGAGACACATCTTTATTTATTTCGACCCCCGCCCATTGGGGCTTGAAGAAATAAGTGGGCTGCATTATGATTCCACGAAGAGCTGAAACCGACCGCACACTAGTACTGGTAAACCGCTTAGAGGACCAAACCTGCCCAGGCAAAGCGCTGCGAGTCGGACCGTCCATGCTTATAAACTCTATTGGTTTAATTGGACGGCAGGGCTTGAGATATCATTTCATCTCAATGTCGGGTAAAAGTCCCACAAAATTGGAAGCAACGTCTCCAAAATGACCTTTACAGTGTTGACGGGGACGTTAAACCTCAAATCAAACAATCAAATCAATGTCCACATAATTTTCACAATCAATAACAGCCCTTCTTATCTCTCTGCATTACGAAAACATGCCTATTCAAATATATTGAAAATATATTTTACTACCAAAAAATATAAATAAAATTTTCAGATAAAAATTCTGATATTTTTGTTATTTCTGCTCAAAACATAGATTGTGGAGGCTCGTTAGCCAAAATCTATGTTTTTGAACAGAAATAACAAAAATAATGTATTCCCCTGTATACCGCAGTTTTGCTATATATAAAATTTGGGTTTAATGAGGTCAAAATTATATAGGTGTGTTTTCAAGAACGGGAGTGATGTTCCACCGATAACCAAGTGTCATTTACTAACAAGGCTCTAGCTGTTTGACTTGTCTGAAAGGCTTTCTTTGGTTGAAATGCATATTTTGTTTATTTTTTCTCCAATTCAGTTTGGCTGAAATCTACCAAAAATGCAAACCAAGAAAGAACGAGCAATCCTTATTGGTCCTGAGTAATGACTCCTGAGAGCATCCTTCTCAGGAGAAAAAGAGGTTTTTATTTTTCAACCTTGCTGGAAAGTAACCCTTTGAATATTGCATTACCTTTGAAGAGATACATCTTAATTTATTTGCCAAATGAGCCAGGGCATGGCAAAACCTACAATAAGATATGTGCGCCCAACGAAGACTCAGATCAGCCTGCGCATCCCCGCAGTCTGATCAGTATTCGTTGTACTCTCTAAGGATAGCAAAGGGCCCAATGCGCCTCTATGCAGCAAGAGAAGTCTCTGGTGAGACTATATGGATGCGCAGACTGATCTGAGTCCTCGCTGGGCGCACATGGCTTAATGTAGGTTTTGTCATGCGCTTGCTCAAATTATATAGTTTGACATTAAGGTCCTTGAAGACTAGGCTTGTATATAATGTATCACATTTATTGTATCTTGTGTGTGGTTTCTGTTGAAACTCAGAAAAGTATATCTTTCTTTCGAGAAGTTTCAAAGTGCAGTAAAATTCTGCTATTAAGACCACCTAACCTTATGACTAATTCTGCTTTCAAAAACTTATTTAGAAAGAAGAAGTGAAACAAAGATCAGGAATCGATACAATTAACTTACTCCACCCATCAAAGACACCAAAGGGAAAGAAACACAAACATGAAGCGACCAGACCATAATGGAAACTTAAACAAATGAAGGCCATAAGGACAGTTACTTTCCCACAAAATGGCCAAATATCCATCCAAAATAAAACGACACAAGTGATACACACAGTAAATAACAAATAACAACATAAATAAACCGCCACAGAAGAACCGCCTTGGAACGGTCAGTGGAAAGAATTCCACTGGGGGGGGGGGTGCTTAAATCGATTTTACATGGTCATAATCCTCGCCCTTACCTCTGTCGCGGTATACACTAATTTTGTTTAGTCCGCATGAAGGCTTCCTAACTCATCAGTGTAACATCTCCGAGAACATACAAATCAAAAAAATACAGAGATGAAACAAGGTTGAGGACTCGACAGCATACAACAACAGAATTGCTGGAGCAAAAGAAAACCAACAGTTAGACTACGAGGGGCCCGACCAAAGACGGAGGATCAGCGGCTGCAGATTTTTTTCTTTCTGTTTTCTGCACACAGTGTCCTCTGGTCAGACACCACCTTTGCTTTTGAACAGTCCTAAAGGTGGTCTTTATATAGGAATTTTACTGTATACATTTTTAACCCTTGTCCTGCTGAATATTCATATATGCCACACCCACTACCGATTATCAACCAATCAGATTACTTGATGCAAATTATTGCAACAAATTCACAATCTGAATGGCAAACAATGTAGATCCTGATCAGATGGCTTCGTCAGAAGCCATCTGATCTGGATCTTCATTGTTTGGAAAATAAGGCATATCCGGGCTCAGCAGGACAAGGGTTAAAGGGGCTGTTCTGAGAAAAAAAGGTCCTTTGAGCTGCTGGATAAAAAGATGAATCCATGAAAGTAAACCAGTGCTAAAATTCGTTTTCAAATATAACAAAATGTCGTTGAAATTAACCAATAAGCCTGATAAAATATCCAATGTCTTACCTATAATGGTTAAAACACACCAAGTACAGTAAAATTCCTATATTAAGACCACCTTTGGGTCTTTAAGACCACTTTTGAACAGTCCCAAAGGTTGTCCATGACCAGAGGACTATGTATGCAGAAAACGCACAAAAAAAGAATAACTGCAACCTATATATTCTAAATAAGTTTTTCAAAGCAGAATTAGTCTTAATTTTAGATGGCCTTAATAGCGGAAATTTACTGTAAATGTAATAGAGGAAAAATGGCATTTAAAGATGACAAATGTCATAAAGTGTAGTCTATTCTTGACTTAATCTGCTTGCAAACTTTTCAAAGCACATTTTGCATGTAGGAAAACAGTGGGGACCCTGATTAGACTGCTTTCCAGGTTCCACACTGTTTGCAAGCATGACTTTAATAGGCTCCAGCAGACATAAAAGCAGACGACAAATGTTTGTGATTGGCATCTTAAGGGTTAAATATACACCTGTACAATTTCTAGTGGAATGCCCGAAAGGGTATGAACCAAAACGCATTGAGGATGGAAGCATGACCTGTGGTCCCTGTCGGTTCGGCTACTACAAGAAAAGACCTGGTGGTGCGGATGCCTTCTGCGAACGCTGTAATAAGGACCAGTGGACGTTATTTACCGGTTCTGGTGCCTGGGCTGACTGTATCAGTAAGTACTAGATCGATTAATCGATATACTAAATGATAAATCGATTCAGGCAACGAGTTCATAATCGATCGTGTTTTTTTTCATGAATCATTCCGCAGTATAACATATCAATACGATAACACACCCGTCTGACATTGTGCATTTTCATATCTCCAAAATGGCTACTTTTCTGAAGAAAATCCGTGATATTTTTCTTATTTATACCGCAAACATAGGTTGTAGATGCTCGTTGGAACCGCCTCATTGAGGCGGTTCTAACGAGTACCCACAACCTATGTCTTGGAGTAGAAATAAGAAAAATAAGGTATACCCCCGTAAACCCCAGTTTTCTCTATATAAAGTGGGGTTTAGGGGGGCGTTCACTTCATGGACTTGTTCACGTGACGTGGTGCCGATTTTGCTTGTTTGTTTTTTTCAACGCTTGTAAAGAAATGGCGTTTCATTACGATAACATGCCTATAGAAGTACATCATAAATTTCACTGCTGAAAAACGAAGATTTTAAGATGAAAAATTGTGATCTTTTTCTTATTTATGCTCTAAAATAATAGACTGTGGGGTAGTCGTTAGAACCACTTCGACAGAAATATAGATTGTGGGTATACGTTAGAACCGCCTCATCGAGGCGATTCTAATGAGTACACACAACAAATATTTTCATAATAAGAAACTTATCCCTAAGCTATCCTTTAATTTTTGTTAACTGGATCTTCGGGAGAAATTTTAGAGATCGAAGACCGAGTTCGACTCAGCCATGGTAAACGAACCCGCGGTGTTTCGAGTCATAGAAGTTCTACTATACTCCATACACAGATGATTGCGTTCATCAACACAATTCTAAAGAACATATACAATCTATGTCTTAGCTTCATCTAATTAATACCCTTGTATACACCATATACGTCGTACCGTAATGATCCTAAGTGTTGGGACAGATAGGCCCAATCAAACAATGCAGACCCAGATCAAAGGAGCAGTCTGATCAGGTTCTACACTGTTTGCCATTCCGTCTGCATCTTTTGGACTCCTTGCTGGGTCAGGACACAAATTTGTTAAAATTTTAGGCGAAATACAGCATGTCCTCAAAGTGTCCGAATTTTCAGGAATTCTACTATTTGCCTGATTTTATTTAACAAAAAGATAGATTGTGGGTATTCACATCATTTATGCAGTCCTAAGAAGCACCAACAGTTTATGTTTGGAGCATAAACAAGAGAAATATCATAAAATTGAAAGTCTAACTGTTGGTTTTCTTTTGCTCCAGTATTTCAGTAGTTTCTTGCTGTCGAGTCTTCGCCGTGGTTTCATCTCTGTGGTTGTCTGATTTTTGTGTTCTCGCAGACGTTGCACTGTTGAGTTAGGAGGCCTTCGTGCGGACTGAACAAATTATTTGTCTAGATCGCGACGGAAATAAGGGCGAGGATTGTGGCAATCAATTTAAGCCCCCCCCCCCCACCCAACTTTAAGCTGGGTGGGGGTTAAATTGGTGTTCACGGACTTATCGTGGTGTTGCATTATGGTCTTTATTGGCCCTTACTTTTTTCAGAGAAAATACCGGACCCTGAATGTGAAGCCACTGAGTTTTCCAAATCTAATTGAGGCACTGGAGGAGGTCGCATATGACATGACTGAGAATGACCCAGTCGGGGAAATGCTTTGTAATGCTTATGGGTAAGATAAGTATCTCATCGGTGCTTTGAAAAAATATATAAAAAATAAAATCGCTCATACGCCCGAATCAGGGCTTTGACAAATCCATTTGTAATACAGAACAGAAGTGAAAGCAATGATCAGGAATCAATACAATTAACTCGCACCTCCATTCAAAAACTCCAAAGGGAAATGAAAAACGGCTACAAAATAACCAGACCCTAATGGAAACATCAATAGCGGAAAGCCAAAAGGACAGTTACATTCGGTAAACGCTAATTGTTTCAGATATTTGATTGAATAGGATAACACGAGACAGACATAGTGGATTTTCATAACATCTCCAAAATAACCTTTTGCTTATGAAAATCTGCAAACCCCTTAGGGACACCTCTAGTAACAGTCCAGCAGTTCGATGGTCCATAAAAATACCCAATACAAAATAACACTTTTCTGTTATGAATCGAGATTTCCACACATACACATTCAGTTTTGTTACGAGATGGAATAGGAAACCTCTCTGGTGCTTATGCACATCTAAATTATTTTAGTAGATATATGGTAGGGCGGTGCGAGTGAAATATTTTAGGTGAAATATGGTACGCAAACTGTGCGGCTCCATGAACAAGTCATGCACATATCATACGATGTATGCATGAGTGGTTTATAGAGAGCTGTTTTTACAATACAGGGGGCCGCTAAAAGGCCGAGTCCTATAGAATTTGCCTAAAAATCGCCAACCGCCAAATTGTGCCATATATGATTTTTATTCCCGTCACGTGTTGTGTGGGTGTTCGTTTTGACAGGAGTCATGTCATTGATTATAGGGTCGTTTCATCAATTTTTCCTATGGGAAATATACTATTTGAACGCAAATCCATTATCTACTCGATTTTTGCTATCTGGCTTTGTTTGTGGCCGGTATCTCCACCTCGCCACGAATTGAGCAAGGTAATATGAGTGGGCATGATTTTCCGGTAGTATTCAATGATATATGAACCCTGAAAAAAGCGAACACTTTAGCAGCAGGTCAAGTTGTAAGAGTGAACACAACATTGTGACGGGGAAATAGAAAGTATATTGAAAGGTATGTTAAATCTATGTTTAGTATTATTTTTGTATGAACATGCTTGTAGGTTTTGGAGGGGTTTACTTCTAGTATACCCCAACTTTCTGAAGCCTATTCTGAATTTACTGTTGTGGCCTGTAGTGATTAGGCTACTAGCTTTGCCAGCTAGACGTCGCAGAATTGATCCCAGGCTTCTCCAGTAGTAGAATGAGTCTTTCTAAGTGAGGTCCTGTCTCATGCTGACCCTAGATGTTGGTGAGACGTAAAGTTTGGACACCCGCTCATTCTGGATTCATTTAGGCTTTTAGACCCCTTTTGTAGAATGTAATTAATAAACGCCGGGTCACTTGTTTGATCCATGACTTTTGACTAGCTGTGGTTAGAAAACCGTGGTTCCGTCCCAATATGATATTAGGTGTAGAGGGGACGTAAACTTAAGACGGGTTTAACCATATCTTCATCATCAGGGCAAACTCTTACAAGAGCCTGTTGGGTTATCCGTGATGATGAACCGTAATGAATTTTATTTTACAAGCATGTTCACGTTGATTAGAAATAATTTTGTTCAAGAAGAATTACGAGTTCATTTTGTAATGATGCCGTTTTTGTCTGATAACTCAGTTTGTGCATGTATGTACATATAAAGAACGTGATGATGATGAGTGGGAGTATTTGGTCGCCACACGTCATAACGGCCTGAGCGGCGGGGATGACGTCAGCTGCGTCATCGGCGTCGCGAGGACGGTTGTGACGGGGTGCCTACCAAATAGAGAGAATTTACGGCAAACAGTGTTGGCCCTTATGAGACACTAACAAATGTTGTGGATTATAGATGAAAATCTTCTGTTGTAGTTTCTATCTGTTATTAATGTATTGAATTTGTGAATAGCTATATTTGTGAGCCGTGTCGCGGAGAAGGATATGAAATAGAGATTGTTATGTTTCCTGTAATTGGCAGCTGACCAGATAGCGCAAAGGCGTGGTCTGTTCAATTGCCTCTTACTTGTGATAATGTAGTGAGCACAAATTCGATGAGTATTATGCTCAGTAGTAGTGAGCATTAATTGATTTCTGTAGTGCTCAGTAAGGAAACATGAACTTTGAGTATTATTGTGTCAAGCGCTGGGTGCTGATAATTTGATGCACAGTCAAGTTGAGTTCTGCTGTACGGTTATTTGTCGCATGCACTAATCAGCCTGTATGTCTGGTCGGCGCATGCGCAATAACGGTATATGCATGAACATATTCTTACTTCTCCGGGAGGGGGATCATGATATAGCATGTATGTTTTGTGACTCGTTTCTAGTCCCGTTATCGTAATTTGCAGGCACAACAATGTGTGACCTGCTGCTCCCTGCTTCATAGCAGCAGGTACTGGTACGACGCTAGGCGTTAGGGTCCAGCAAGGGCGGACAGACCGCCGTAATCAGCGCCTACCAGGGTAGAAGTAGAATCTAAATCATTGTTCGTTGTAAACAAATGTGAGACCATGGAAGAGGTCAACTTACCTGCAGGTTATTTGGACGATCACTAAACCCCTGATCGGCAAACGTAATCGCTAAACCTAGGATTATCAACTATGTTGATAGACTAGTTCTACTAGTTCGCGAGAGGAAGTTTCACGCGAGTGGGGGATTCACCCTAAGTTATAATCTGGCCAGTCGCGTCTTGTGTTATTTCTTTTTTTGTTTTTGTTGTTGTTTTTGTTGTTTGCTTCTGTAGGTATTCACGTCACCCGTTCCGAGCACAGAACAGTGTTTTGCCTTCGGAGCGGACGTCGTGAGTTGGCTACAGAAGCAACAAATTGTGATGTTTTGTGTTAGTAAGTGTTGTATGTAGATACTGTAAATAATTCATGTCATTCATTTAACATCTTTCTTGTGCCTTACCCCACAGCTGCCCGTACACCTGTCAGAGATCACGCTCGGTTGTCTTGTCAGCATGGGGGTTTGCGGGACGCCGTAAACCCACATGTAACATTTGGTGTCAGAAGTGGGATTAAATCTCTGGCTGGTGTTCCCGGCTGTGGAACAGCACATTGATACTCTGAATCATCAACTTTAAAATAAAAAAAAAAATGCATTGACAGCCACATTTAGAAATTAACTTGAATCTTCCTTCCTGCGTTGATGAAGTGCGAAACCCATGTATTCAACTGAATGGATACTGACAAGTCGATAATTTCTGAGCAGGAAGGCAAGGCAAACCCCACTTTTTCTTGGTAACGAAAAATTTAAGTAGACCCCACTTAATTGTGTTACCTGACATTCTACTAAGTTAAATTGGAGCTACTAATTGATCTTACCCACACATGGTTCTGACGTAGTGACGTTAATAATTTACTGACGTTGACATAACGGTAGCGTTAATATTTACGCTGTGGCTTGAGGTTAGGTATGACGTAATAGAAACATTAATGGTGACTTGTTATGATCGGAGTTTTGTAATGTGATGAAACTTCGGATTGTAGCATTTTACTGTAAACGTCGTCAGTTTATGACGTCATATTAGACTACCAGTGCGCAACGTCATACTTTGCTGAAAGCATTTGACATTTCAAATCGCGTGTGCTTTAATAACTAACGTTTTAGTTAGATTAACGCGTATAACACATATCTTAACGTTTTAGTTAAGCCCATTCAATCATCACTGATCATAACTGATCAGTTTATAGTGGTTTTGATAGTAACGTGAGATTTACGTTATCAATAATGGAGCGTTTAATGCAAATGGGAAAGGACTTAGGTTATGAGGGGAAGGAGTTACAAGGTTTTGTTAAAGAGCAGCAGGATATTGAGCGGGCAGAAAGGCAAGAGCAAAGGGATTTAGAAAGGTTAAGGTCTGAAGAAAAGGAAAAGGAAAGGGCAGAAAAAGAAAAGAAAAGGGCAGAAAAAGAAAAGGAAAGGGCACATGAACTAGCTAAGTTAGAAGTAGAAGCAAAGGAAAAGGAAAGGGTACATGAACTTGAAATGGCACGCATTAAGACTGAAAGGGAGGCAAAAGAGATTAGTGAGGCCCATTTAGAACAAATAAAACATGGGTTTGAGCTACAGCACCAAGAATTAAGGAATCAGTTAGAAATGCAGAGAGCGAAGCTCGAGCTAGAATTTGAAAGGCAAAAAGCTGAGAAGGTGGCTCATGCCCGGGATCCTAAGTTACCTTATTTTGAAGAGGGTAAAGATAAAATGGATAGTTATTTATCTAGGTTTGAGAAATATGCTACGGCTAATAAATGGGATAAGAGTGTTTGGGCCGCGTATTTAAGTGCATTGCTCAAAGGGCGCGCACTTGATGTATATGACCGGTTGTCAAATGAGGATGCGGCGGATTATGAAAAGTTAAAGGACGCTTTATTAAAGAATTTTGACATGACAGAGCGCGGATTTAGGAAGCAGTTTCGTTATAGTAGGCCCGAGAAATCAGAAACGTTCATACAGTTCAGTAGTAGACTGAGAAGTTATTTAGAAAAATGGCTTAATATGGCAAAGATAGAAAAATCTTTTCCGGCTGTCTGTGATTTCATGGCAAGGGATCAGTTCCTGGAGTCATGTAATAGAGAACTGTATGTACATCTGAAGCCAAAACAGTTTGGTAATTTAGATGAAATGGCTAGGGAGGCAGATTTGTTTGCAGAAGCGCGCGGGGGCGTATATAGTTGCATTAATAAGGGGCAACGCGATAATAGAGGCGCAGCGCAGGGTAAACAGGACAAAGTTGACTCGAACAAACCGAGTGGTAGACCGGATATCAAGTGTAGCATATGCGGTAAGGGGCATTTAACAATTAAATGTTTTAAGAACCCCGACAGGAAACAATTGTATAGCGCAGAGGTAGGAGCAACTGGAGTTGGTGATAGCGGTGTTAAGGAAAATTTTAACACGCGCATAGAGGCTCAAGGTTCTCAGGTTAAGAATGAGAATACGCAGAATGTAGGTCGTGGTTATACACGTGGTCGTGGTAATTTTAGAGGGTCTTTTCGCGGACGCGGTAAAAATAATAGCACACCACGTGGCGCAGCACACCAAGTTAGTTTTTGTCAAACGAAAGTAACTAGGAAAGGTGATGAGATTGGAAGTATTTTTGAAAATAAGGTTGGTGATCCTTTGATTTCGGATAGGGAGGAGTGTAGTAAGGAAACTAGGGAAGGTGTCTGTTACTTCTTAAAGGCAAGGTTACCGACGGCACAAGGATTGGTTAATAATAAAAAGGTGGTTGTATTAAGAGATACTGGGTGTACAGGCTGTGTCGTTCGGAGAAGTTTGGTTTCGGATAGTCAGTTAATAGGGAAGGAATCAAATGTTACGTTGATTGATGAATCCACACAAAGGTATCCTTTGGCAATGATTGACATTGATTGTCCTTTTTTCACTGGGAAAACTGAAGCTTTGTGTATGGATGATACGTTGTACGATTTGGTTATCGGTAACATTGATGGATCAAAACTTCCTGATATGTCTCATTTCTCAGCTGCGGCTGTAACTAGGTCTCAACCTAGGCAGGATGAGAAGCCTTACAGAAAACTTAAGGTTCCCGATCAGATCATTAACGATGACAAGGAGGCTTTCAAGCAAGCTCAGGTTGATGATCCAACTTTGGAAAACATCAGGAAAAGGGTTGTATCTGGGAACAAGACTGTGAGTCGTGGTTTAAACCGAGGTGAAACTAGGTTTATTGAGAAAAAAGGTTTGGCATATAGGGAGTTCACCAAGGGTAACAAAGTCTCTTTCCAACTTGTGGTCCCTCAAAGTTTCCGAGGAATGGTGTTGAAACTGGCTCATGAAACGCTTATGTCTGGACATATGGGTATTAGGAAGACATTGGATAGAGTTGTAACTGAGTTTTACTGGCCCGGTATTTGCGGTGATGTCGCTAGATTTTGTAAATCTTGTGATATTTGTCAGAGAACTATTCAGAAAGGTCGGGTCACTAAAGTACCTCTAGGAAAAATGCCATTGATTGATACGCCATTTAAGAGGGTGGCAGTGGACATAGTTGGTCCAATTGAGCCTCGATCTGATAAGAAATCTCGGTATATTTTAACCATGATAGATTATGCGACAAGGTATCCAGAGGCGATAGCTTTACCGAGTATTGAGACGGAACGTGTCGCGGAAGCGCTTATTGAAATGTTTAGTAGGGTTGGCATTCCTGATGAAATGTTGACTGATTGTGGATCACAGTTTACTGCTGAGGTAATGAAGGAAGTCAGCAGACTTCTTTCTCTTCAACAGTTAACGTGTAGTCCGAGACACCCAATTTGCAACGGACTGATAGAGCGTTTCCACGCTACGTTAAAGCAGATGTTACGTCGCATGTGTGCTGAACGTCCAAAAGA
This sequence comes from Lucinisca nassula, assembly GCA_963580285.1. Classification (NCBI taxonomy): domain Eukaryota; kingdom Metazoa; phylum Mollusca; class Bivalvia; order Lucinida; family Lucinidae; genus Lucinisca; species Lucinisca nassula. Next base: position 10,816,568 of record OY757012.1, on the reverse strand, counting down.
TTGGGATAAATATCTTCCAGCTTTATTATTCGCGGTAAGAGAAGTCCCACAAGAGTCTTTAGGATACCCCCCTTTTGAGTTGTTATATGGACGTAACGTCAGAGGTCCAATGGCAATATTAAGAGAATTATGGGCTGAAGAGGTACGCGATGAGCAAGTTCTTTCGACGTATCAATACGTTATTGAGCTTAGGGAACGGTTAGAGCAGACATGCAAATTAGCGCATGATAATTTAAAGAAGGTTCAGATTAAGCAGAAAGCTTATTATGATAAAGGCGCGAGGTCGCGTAAATTTGACGTCGGCGATAAAGTGCTGTTGTTACTACCGACAGACAGTAATAAATTATTGCTTCAATGGAAAGGTCCTTATGAAGTGGTTGAGGTAGTGAACAAAATGGATTATAAGATCGACGTCAATGGAAATGTTAACACATATCACGCTAATATACTGAAGCAATATGTTGAGCGTCAGACTGTGACGTCTCATTGTCTGATCTCTGAACCTATTATGTCGACAGACAGTCATGACAGAAATGACGTCGACGAGTCTTCATTTGAAGACAGCAGTTTTGAAACTGCAGAGCAACCGGAAAGTGACGGCGACGTTAGCGTCCCACACACACTAACGTCAGAGGAGAGTGAGGAGACAGAAGGGCTGAGAGAACAAACAGCGCCTTGCAGGACTGACATGTCAGACAGACCAAATTATATGTACCACATTTATGTCAGAACCTGTGAAATCAATCAAATCTGTTAAGCCAGAAAGGCCACCTCCAGTGAGATTAAAACGATATCCGTTTTCTAACAAACAGCAGAGTGTCAGGGGAACAGGAAAATTCTGGGGCAAACCACCTTGGCTTACTAGCTAAATTTTACTTAAGAAAATTTCGGGGCAGACTACCTTAGTAGGTAATTCTTCGCACGGTTGTTGTGTAAATAGCTGTCTTGTTTAGATAGGTTCATCCTATTCCATCTCTATACACAAAGAAAAACATTTCTGATTGTTTTTTCTCCAAAAGGGGAAACCTTTGTTACGAGATGGAATAGTAAACCTCTCTGGTGCTTATGCACATCTAAATTATTTTAGTAGATATATGGTAGGGCGGTGCGAGTGAAATATTTTAGGTGAAATATGGTACGCAAACTGTGCGGCTCCATGAACAAGTCATGCACATATCATACGATGTATGCATGAGTGGTTTATAGAGAGCTGTTTTTACAATACAGGGGGCCGCTAAAAGGCCGAGTCCTATAGAATTTGCCTAAAAATCGCCAACCGCCAAATTGTGCCATATATGATTTTTATTCCCGTCACGTGTTGTGTGGGTGTTCGTTTTGACAGGAGTCATGTCATTGATTATAGGGTCGTTTCATCAATTTTTCCTATGGGAAATATACTATTTGAACGCAAATCCATTATCTACTCGATTTTTGCTATCTGGCTTTGTTTGTGGCCGGTATCTCCACCTCGCCACGAATTGAGCAAGGTAATATGAGTGGGCATGATTTTCCGGTAGTATTCAATGATATATGAACCCTGAAAAAAGCGAACACTTTAGCAGCAGGTCAAGTTGTAAGAGTGAACACAACATTGTGACGGGGAAATAGAAAGTATATTGAAAGGTATGTTAAATCTATGTTTAGTATTATTATGAACATGCTTGTAGGTTTTGGAGGGGTTTACTTCTAGTATACCCCAACTTTCTGAAGCCTATTCTGAATTTACTGTTGTGGCCTGTAGTGATTAGGCTACTAGCTTTGCCAGCTAGACGTCGCAGAATTGATCCCAGGCTTCTCCAGTAGTAGAATGAGTCTTTCTAAGTGAGGTCCTGTCTCATGCTGACCCTAGATGTTGGTGAGACGTAAAGTTTGGACACCCGCTCATTCTGGATTCATTTAGGCTTTTAGACCCCTTTTGTAGAATGTAATTAATAAACGCCGGGTCACTTGTTTGATCCATGACTTTTGACTAGCTGTGGTTAGAAAACCGTGGTTCCGTCCCAATATGATATTAGGTGTAGAGGGGACGTAAACTTAAGACGGGTTTAACCATATCTTCATCATCAGGGCAAACTCTTACAAGAGCCTGTTGGGTTATCCGTGATGATGAACCGTAATGAATTTTATTTTACAAGCATGTTCACGTTGATTAGAAATAATTTTGTTCAAGAAGAATTACGAGTTCATTTTGTAATGATGTCGTTTTTGTCTGATAACTCAGTTTGTGCATGTATGTACATATAAAGAACGTGATGATGATAAGTGGGAGTATTTGGTCGCCACACGTCATAACGGCCTGAGCGGCGGGGATGACGTCAGCTGCGTCATCGGCGTCGCGAGGACGGTTGTGACGGGGTGCCTACCAAATAGAGAGAATTTACGGCAAACAGTGTTGGCCCTTATGAGACACTAACAAATGTTGTGGATTATAGATGAAAATCTTCTGTTGTAGTTTCTATCTGTTATTAATGTATTGAATTTGTGAATAGCTATATTTGTGAGCCGTGTCGCGGAGAAGGATATGAAATAGAGATTGTTATGTTTCCTGTAATTGGCAGCTGACCAGATAGCGCAAAGGCGTGGTCTGTTCAATTGCCTCTTACTTGTGATAATGTAGTGAGCACAAATTCGATGAGTATTATGCTCAGTAGTAGTGAGCATTAATTGATTTCTGTAGTGCTCAGTAAGGAAACATGAACTTTGAGTATTATTGTGTCAAGCGCTGGGTGCTGATAATTTGATGCACAGTCAAGTTGAGTTCTGCTGTACGGTTATTTGTCGCATGCACTAATCAGCCTGTATGTCTGGTCGGCGCATGCGCAATAACGGTATATGCATGAACATATTCTTACTTCTCCGGGAGGGGGATCATGATATAGCATGTATGTTTTGTGACTCGTTTCTAGTCCCGTTATCGTAATTTGCAGGCACAACAATGTGTGACCTGCTGCTCCCTGCTTCATAGCAGCAGGTACTGGTACGACGCTAGGCGTTAGGGTCCAGCAAGGGCGGACAGACCGCCGTAATCAGCGCCTACCAGGGTAGAAGCAGAATCTAAATCATTGTTCGTTGTAAACAAATGTGAGACCATGGAAGAGGTCAACTTACCTGCAGGTTATTTGGACGATCACTAAACCCCTGATCGGCAAACTTAATCGCTAAACCTAGGATTATCAACTATGTTGATAGACTAGTTCTACTAGTTCGCGAGAGGAAGTTTCACGCGAGTGGGGGATTCACCCTAAGTTATAATCTGGCCAGTCGCGTCTTGTGTTATTTCTTTTTTTGTTTTTGTTGTTGTTTTTGTTGTTTGCTTCTGTAGGTATTCACGTCACCCGTTCCGAGCACAGAACAGTGTTTTGCCTTCGGAGCGGACGTCGTGAGTTGGCTACAGAAGCAACAAATTGTGATGTTTTGTGTTAGTAAGTGTTGTATGTAGATACTGTAAATAATTCATGTCATTCATTTAACATCTTTCTTGTGCCTTACCCCACAGCTGCCCGTACACCTGTCAGAGATCACGCTCGGTTGTCTTGTCAGCATGGGGGTTTGCGGGACGCCGTAAACCCACATGTAACAAGTTTGTGGAAGTTCAAGGACAAGTTTTCTGTTAGAAAAAAAAAAATAGAATCACGAACATAGACACAAGTGACGACACGAATTATTGTTTCATAAACTAACCTCGTTTTATGAGGCAACAGCTTCATGGTTGCTTCATTCGTCTACTTTATTATCTAGGACGGGCAAAAGAAAATATACTGTGTCTTCAAAGGTATGAATGTAGAAACTCATCTGGTAGAGGGCCTGGAGTCTTCTGTCTAGCATTCCCAGCCACCAAGTCCGCCCCCCCCCCCCCCACACACACACACACATTAGCAGCATTGGCATCGTGAAAATATCATAACTTAACTTGACGACAATGATTCAGTTCCATCTGCAGCCTGTTAACTTGGATTTCAATCATTTAATGTTATCAACAAAAACACAATTTATCCTCGGTATTACGGACAAGTTATTTGGCCCCCGCCAACAGGGGCTTGAAGAAATAGATTGGACTGCGTGATACTTCCCCGAAGAGCTGAAACCGACTGCACATGAGTATTGGTAAACCGCTTAGAGGTCTAAGCCTTTCGGGGCAAAGTTGTGCGAGTAGGAACGTCCATACATATAAAATCTATTGGCTTCATGATTTCATTCCATCTCGATGTCGGGTAAATGTCCCATAAAATGTAGCAACGTCTCCAAAATGATCCAAATAGTATTGACGGGCCATTAAACCTTAATTCAAACAGTTACACTAATTTATCAGCTGTCTGGACAGTACAATATTCATTTATTGACCTTATGGTAGGGAAAATGACGATTCTAAACCCGGGCAAGTAATATTGCCCGAGGGTAATATTACCTGCTCGGATGAACAAATCGTCATATTTCTCGGGCAATATTACCTGTTCAGATGAACAAATCGTCATATTTCTCGGGCAATAAATATTACCTGTTCGGATGAACAAATCGTCATATTTCTCGGGCAATAAATATCACCTGTTCGGGTGAACAAATCGTCATATTTCTCGGGCAATATTACCTGTTCGGATGAACAAATCGTCATATTTCTCGCGCAATATTACCTGTTCGGATGGACAAAAATTTCCATATTCCCTCACACAAGAACAGCAAATGTTTTATTTTACCGAAAGTAGTACACGACAAACAGTGCACTTGTATTTTTGAACAGTGACGTCAGATTTTGTCGCACTACGCGTGTCCTGCTCTCGACCAATCAAAATGCTTTAATGCCTCATGAATATAAATGAGGTATAATCTATGCTTAAAGTTTCATATCTCTTGCTTGTCTGAGCAGCTGATGTAGCCATATGTGCTTTAAGCGCCGGTTGTCTTAAAAACTATTATCAGTCAGTCTGCGCAGCTGAATACGCTAGTCTGTGTCTTATCTGGTCGCTAACCACTTTAACAATTTGTCTTGCGACAGGGTTAATTTATCAAGTATTAATTTCTATATTACGACCACCTTTGGGGCTGTTCAAAAGTGGTCTTCAACAGCCCCAAAGGTGGTCTCTTACTACGGGACACTGGGTTTGGAACACCAAAAAATAAAATCTGAAACTTTTGAATATGTTTTATTTGTTTGTTTGATTTGAGTTTTTTTTTTTTTTGTTTTTTTTTTGTTTGTTTGTTTTTAGGTTTAAAGTCCCCGTCAACATTTTATAGATCGTTTTGGAGACGTTGTTTCCAGTTTTGTGGGACTTTATCCGACATTGAGATGAAATGACACCCCAAGCCCTGACGTCCAATTAAACCATTAGGGTTTATATGCATAGACGGTCCAACCCGCATCACTTCTGGGCATGCTTAGAACCTCCATGCGGTTTACCAGTCCTCATGTGCGGTCGGTTTCAGCTCTGTGTGGAAGCATCGTGCAGCCCAGTCTAATCCTTCTGGTCCCGATGGGCGGGGACCGGTTTGATTCGAGGTTTAACGACCCCGTAAACACTGTATAGGTCATAATATGTTTGAAAAGAAATATAAACATATTTTAGTATTTATTTCAGTGGCAAGAATTTATACATTTTCGTTTCTTACAGATGCCTACACGTTCACAGTCTGCTTGACCACGTGGAAACTTGTATGAACGTCAAGGAGGAGGTCCGGGGTCAAACAGTACTGCCGGAGTACCGGGATGAAACAAAAAACATCAGTATACTAGACATATATGACGCTGTCCCTTCCTGTGTTGCTAACTTCGAGGTGGGGTGGTCATCTGTTTGGAGTAGTAGCAGTGGTTGGTGGAGCAGTAGCAGCGGTTGGTGGAGCAGCAGTAGTGGTTGGTGGAGCAGCAGTAGCGGTTCGTGGAGTAGCTGCAGCCAGTTGAGTTCATCATCTTTTGTTTTCTTTAGACCATTTCCGGGCTTTGGCACTGGTGGCCCTGCAGGTGGCCAACGACCATTCCCAATATTGAATGGTGAGGGAAACAGCGGGTCTGGAAGTAATAATTTCATGGGACACTGGGCAAGGGACGAACTGCTCAGAGGAGGACAGACTTCTTTTGGGTCTGGAATTGGCGCTATGCCCGGAAGCGGCGCTATGCCCGGAAGTGGTGGGGATGGAAGTTCATCTGCAGTGGTTCCTTAATTGCACCGGCAAGTCTCTTGAATGAATGTCCTGGTTACCAACAGGTGGGCCATGAATATGCCCATGAACATTTTACTACCGAGGACTGCTTTGGTTTTAATAAGTTTACTTTTAACTTTTTTGTTGTTGTTTTCTTGTTAGTGTTTTATTGCGTGGGTGTTGTGTGTGTGTGTGTGTGTGTGTGTGTGTGTGTGTGTGTGTGTTCTTTTATCTTCAGCTGACTTATGTTTGTTCTTACTTCATGAGTTTTATTTTACTTCACAACAAATATGCCCCCCGCCCATCGGAGCTCGATTATGCTTGTTCTTACTTCATTAGTTTTATATTATTTCACAACAAATATTCCCCCCGCCCATCGGAGCTCGAAGAAGTAGATTGGGCTGTATGACGTTTGCACGCAGAATTGAAACCGACCACACACATTAGGACAACATGTCCGTGTCAAATAATGGCGTCCAACATGGTGTCAGAAAGGACAACTTTTGGGTGAAATGATAACATCTTTCTTATTTCTGCTTTCAACATGGAATGCGGGTACTCACAGTCTATGTGCGTACCCACAATCTATGTTTTTGAGCAAAAATATGGTAGATAATGTATACCCCCGTAAACCCCACTTCTCTCTATATAAAGCGGGGTTTAGAGGGGCATTCGTTTCACGGACTTGTTATTGCGATGATGAGCACTGATAAACCGCTTAGAGGGTCTAAGACTGCCCAGGCAGTCGGACGAGTCGGACCTTCCCTACATATAAACCCTTTTGGTTTTATTGGGCAGCAGGGCTTTAGATCCCACAGAATAGAAGCAACGTCTCCAAGATGACCTAAATAGTATTGACGGGGACGTAAAACCTTAATTCAAACAATTTCATGACAACTAACTGAAGAAAAAATCGTATGTTTAGTTGAAATGAGCATATGCTCAGCTGAGGCGATAACAAGCTCAGCTGAGTTGAGCATAATGTCTGGCAACATTATAGAGTCAGAATTTCTGAGTTTCAAAATGGAATCCCTTAGATTTAAGAATGCAGACAACTTTGTGGCACGTGTAATTTTTGGGTCGACTGTTTGTCAGTCTACCCAAAGTTTCTAACAGCAGAATCGTCGCCACCTGCTATCGTCCATGTGACTATTGCTGACCATGTGAAAATCCAGGTAACGGTTATTTATAGCATCGCTGTTCTCTCTGTGACGTCAGAGCGCTGTGTAAAAACGTTGGTTATCTGTAAAATCTGGACTTGTTTGGTGTACTGGGTCACAGGCAAACAGTGTAGACGCAGATTTGACGCCGCAGAACGCGGCGTCTGATCAGGGTCTACACTGTTTGCTCACAGTATAGGAATTTCAGGTTAAATGAAACATTCTTAATTCAACTTAAACATTCAATTTAAGAACCATTTTCCCAGCCAATAATCAGAGACAATCGTCCTACCAGTACTCTCAGTGCTTTGATTATTCGTTCTTTTACCATATCTGGACTTAAGGTGCGCGAATATATGCGCAGTCTGATCAGATTCTATGTTGTGTGCTATGTTGACGTCCGTTCACCTGAAGTTCCTTCGTGTGGAGAAGGAAGGTTGTTTTCAAAAACAAGGCAAGAAAGTCTGTATTCCAAGGAAGGCTGCATTCCAGGGAATTCTACTCGGAACTCCAAGGAAGACTGTATTCCAAGAAAGGCTGCATTCAAGGGAATTCTACTCCAAGGAAGGCTGTATTCCAAGGAAGGCTGCATTCCAGGCCAGGGAATTCTATTCCAAGGAAGGCTGTTTTTCAAGGAAGGCTGCATTCCAGGGAATTCTACTCGGAACTCCAAGGAAGGCTGTATTACAAGGAAGGTTGCATTCCAGGTAATTCTACTCCAAGGAAGGCTGTATTCCAAGGAAGGTTACATTCAGGGAATTCTACTCCAAGGAAGGCTGTATTCCAAGGAATGCTGTATTCCAGGAAATTCTACTCCAAGGAAGGCTGTTTTCCAAGGAAGACAGATTTCAAGGGAAGGCTGTTGTCCAAGCAAGGTTATATCACAAGAAAGGCTGTTTTTCCAAGAAAGACTGTATTCCAAGGATAATTGTATTCCAAGAAATGTTGTATTACATGGAAGGCTCTATTCCAAGGAAGGTTCTATCCAAAAAAAGGCTTTTTTTTAAAAAGGAAGGCTGTATTCTAATTGAGTGGATTGCCAGGTTGATTATTGCCTTCCCTAGGTATATATGTCTTAAACACAGTTTCTCTTGTCGTCGCCTATACTCTGTGATTGTATTCCAGGGAATTCTACTCCAAGGAAGGCTGTTTTCCAAGGAAGACAGTTTTCTAGGGAAGGCTATTGTCCAAGGAAGGTTATATCACAAGAAAGGCTGTTTTTTCCAAGAAAGACTGTATTCCAAGGATAACTGTATTCCAAGGACGGTTGTTTCCCGAGTAAAGCTGTTTCCCAAGGAATGTTGTATTACATGGAAGCCTCTATTCCTAGGAAGGTTCTATCCAAAAAAAGGCTTTTTTAAAAAAGGAAGGCTGTATTCTAATTGAGTGGATAGCCAGGTTGATTCATGATTGCCTTCCCTAGGTCCATATGTCTTAAACACAGTTTCTCTTGTCGTCGCCTATACCGTGTGATGCCTGTACTCTGTAAACGAAATTTCACTAATAAATTTTCATTTGGTTTCTTTTTCGTTCTTTCTTTTCACTTCTATTATTTGGCTCGATTCTTTGTTAGTCACCCAAACTTAACACTACTGCAACGCATATATTTCTGTTGCTCACGTGATTGTCACTGTCCAATGGATTTAAACTGTGTGCAGCTTTAACCAATTGCATGCTGGAAACTCCTAAAGGGGTACCTTGGCAAACAGTGAAGGCCCAGATCTGACGCCGCAGAACGCGGCGTCTGATCAGGGCCTGCACTATTTGCTAACTGAATTTTCCATTAAAAATAGAATAAAAACGAAAAAAATAGGCCTGACAACCCTTTTATGACAACTGGACTTGTCCAACATATTTATAGAATTGGAAGAATCCACTAGTATACATTTGGTTAAAGATTGTATGGACTCTTCATCCCTACAATGACCAACAGATCGTCTACCTAATAAAATACAGAGGCCTCTCGTTATAACGACGGTACTTGTTCCCTGACACTTTACCGCTACAAATAATTTGCGGCAATTGATTGTCATTTGGGTTTAACGACACGTCAAACCTTGTGGGTCATTTTGTGTCGTCTCCCAGAGAAAGGGAGAAAAAGAGATAGAAGAGATAGTAGAGATGAAAGTGAGGGGCTTGTGAGACAGAGGAAAATGAATGGAAGTGTAGAAAAAGAAGAAATAACAACAGCCCCCCTCTACCCTGTCCTGGTGCAATGACCTGCTGCAAGGACAACAGGCCTAGCCCAATTGTAAGCCAATATTAGATGGACGCCCCTGTGACGCAAGATGCACACCACCTTTGCCTCACCCAACCACTCAATGCCGCTATATAGAATACTAATGAGTAGTATAACGGGTAATAAAGGGCCCCTACCTCAGTTACACCAAGAAACAAATGTTATGGATATTTGTTAGAATCGCCTCGGCGAGGCGATTCTAACAAATATCCATAACATTTGTTTCTTGGAGTAATACATTCATAATTCTTGAATATTTTCATACACCCATCTCATCCTGAGCTAAGAACTCGTTCCCCTTTTTTATTTTTTTTATTGGTTTTAGCTTTACGAACGTTTCAAGATTAATTCACTTATTTCGGGCCGATCGTTAATCAGAGGTGTGCGGAAACCGGGGTACCCGGAGAAAAACGACCTGATCTTCCGTTGCAGACTTTGGCGTCTCACATGTGAATGCAGTCAGGCGCGAACCACAGCGGTGAGAGACCTAATGATTGAGGGTCAAATCTGTTCCATTGAAACTCGTAACGAGTTTTGTTGTTATGTAAAACGTTGGTATAAAGAGGGTTATATGTAGTAAAATATAATGGATGTCAGATTTATTTTATTTGTTGAAGGTTTGGCATCATTTCCATAACCTGAGCAAACAGTAAAACCCTAATCAGATTCCGCCTTCTGTGGCAGCTGATCTGGGTCTTTATTGTTTGCCAATGACATGAACCAGCCAATTTTACAGGACAAAAAACGTTTACCCACCGCCCCGACGTCACATGGACAAGAACACGGTGGGTAGGCATAACGGAATTTGGTCGTCCGGAAACGACGTTTCTTGCTTCTGGTCGGCCGTGTAAATGTTTCTGGTCGTCCTTTTCGGGAAAATATGGTAAGGTGCTCTTCTTTAGATTTATTTTGTGCTCGCTAACAGAAAGGTCTTATATATACCTTCGCTGCATTGATTCAGAATAAGTTGACATCGTTACAGGGCCGTAACTCTGCGATTTGTCCCAAGAGATCTGCCGCTGATTATTCATTGAACGATTGCCAAACTCGGTACCTTTTCTTTCCATATTATCCTTTCAATGGACTAGTAGTCAAAGCTTCCATCACATAGCCATTTAGTATTTGCTTAGCTCTTATACAGAGCACATACGGTGGGCTAGATTTTCTATTTAACGTCACAAATACGGAAAATTGTAACAAATTTTGGCACAGGATATTGGTCTTCCCCATACAAAAAGTGGCACTGGATTTTGGTTGTACTAACGTACCGGGTTCTGTTCGTAACTGTACGACAAAAAAAAATGGGAAGAGCTAAGCAGTCATGAAAGTTTGCCTCTAAAAATGGCAACTTAGGGTAATGTGGACTGTTGGGGATAATCTAACTGCCCGATCTTAACGGCAAATATTTTTTGCCAATTAATGTATAAAGATACTCCAGAAACTGGTCGCATCAGAACCCGGAACCTATCCTAAATATCAAAGGGTAAGACAGACAAACCGTCTTAATTAACAAACAATAAAATCACAGGCGACAAGCCGTGTTAGTAGCTCTTTCACAAACAGGTGGCAACTCAGTTACCTTTGCTAAACTAAACAAATTGGAAATTCATAAGTATTACGAGTAAAATGACAACGGCAGAGAGTCCAACTGATAATACGAGTTGTAAAATAGTATAGCGTAGCTATACACCTTTGACTGTGATCGTATAGTGTTTCAATAGTTTTAATAAAATACAACTAAAGTCATATTGAGAGTTTCAGCAGCTTTATTAGGCAGGCACCTCATACGAGTGCACAACTCCTAAAACCAGACTAACTGGATGCAAGCTGATCAAGTAGACATCTGAAGTCTTGGTCAGAAAACCCCAGTATTTATAATCACTACAAAAATCTCACGCAATATCCCTCTCTCATTGCATCATGCTTGTTATCGCAACTCTTGCCAAAATCTCTTCTAACTATAAGCTATCTGTCATGATTTTGATGACTGCATTAATAATATGATCTTTAAAATGCAGTTTCATCAGGTTTCTAAAGTACTTCACATGGACACCTGCTTAAATAACCTTTAAATGGAAATGTCAGAGTCATATGATATTACGAAATTATGATTTGAATGGCTGCCAGGTACATGTATGTGTAATTCAGGTGCATCTCTACATTTTATACAAAGTTATATAATTGATGTTTCAGAGTTTTAAAATGAAGCTGTTTCATAATAAGAATTGAAGCTTAATATTTTCATAACAGTTCTGAGACAGAAGCTTACTGCCTTTTCAACACTCATTCAGTCATATCATCATTCTCACACACCTTCAACAATATTCCAGTCATACACATGATAACATGCCTATGCAAAATATCATGTGCATAACATGACTATGTTATAAAAGAAGTGAAGGCAATGATCAGGAATCAATACAATTAACCCACAGCCTAATACAAACCTACAGAAAAAAAACAATGTAGTTCATACTTCCATGAACGGACAACCCAGCGGGCACATGGCGTAATTGTGACGTCACATCCATGTCGGCACAACGTCATAACGTTTATGCAACGTCACATCTACGTCGGTGTGACGTTGCACCGACGTTGATTTGACGCTGCCCTAACGACGTGTACCTGCTTGGAATGGACAAAACATATCGAAAATATTAAAAACTCAGCGGCAAGAGTATAAGGGTTTATAAAAGACGCTTCCAAATGACAGGTTGTTACATAAACTATTTGAAACCGATAAAAAGCTGTTTGATAAAGGAAGTAAATCACGGGTTTCAAGCGTCAATGAAACTGAGAAGTTGTTAGGAATGCAACATATAGAAAATTTTAGTAAAGATACTTTTACTAACAAATTGATGACCTGTTACAAGGACAAGCTTGACAAAAGTATTGCAAATATGAAGATATCTACTTACAGCAAACTACAGCTCTTCAGTCACTTATATAATGACTTTACTGTGCCATATTACCTGAATGCAGGTATGAACAAAGCAAAACGATCATTGATATCAAAGCTTAGATTGAGAAGTCATGCTTTGAATATAGAAACAGTACGTTATTGTAGACCAAAGGTCCATAGAGATGCAAGATTTTGTCCTTTTGGTCCAAACAATGTAGAGTCAGAAATTCATTTTGTATTATACTGCACAAAATACGACATCATACGTAAACAAAACAAATTCATAACAGAAAACATACAAACTTTCAGAACAGATATAGAGTTAACGATATATATTCTAAATCCAAAAGCTAAACAGCATTGTAAAAATTTAATATCATTTTAAGAAAATGCTGTTGATATAAGAAAACTTAATATATCAAATCAGTCGAATTAAATGCATGTTGCAGACATGTTGTATAAATGTGTTTCAGACTAAAAACTGATAGTGTATGTTAGAACAATTCACATGTAATTTTTTAATATATTACAAATTGCAGTTGGGATAACCCTTAGTATATAAGGTCTGATCAGAACAGACAGCATTCACGTGAAAAATAGAATACGCATATTATCACATGAACAAGCCCGTGAAATAAACATACCCATAAACCCCACTTTATAAAGAGAAAAATGGGGTTTACAGGGGTATACAACATTTTTCTTATTTTGCTCTGGGACATGGGTTGTGTGTGCCCGTTATGGCTGCGTTAATGAGTCGGTTCTGACGAGCACCAGCAACCTGTATTTGCTGTGTGGGTGAGAAAGGCATCACTGTTTTCATCAGAATACACTGTGTCACACGGGATTGCTATCATAATGTTGGTTTGGAGCAAATATACCCAACTTGCCAGTATGGAACATTATGAGTGAAATAATCTTGAAAGGGCCGTAAAACCAAACCCAGTATGGAACACAATAGGCACATTGGTTTTATATTCAGCCATGCTTAGCGATAATAACTATTTGTTATATACCACAACCTCTTTCTAACGCTGATAATGAGGTCTGAAGCAGAGGCCTTGATGATTGGGCGGCCATGTTGTGTCCAACTATGTATGGATTGTACAGAGGGACGAACACTTAGGATCGTTTTTCTGCGCAATTTATGCACCTTTAAGACCCATCTTGAAATTGTGCTATGCCCAGGACCATGTTATAACGACCAGTGTTATAGTGAGGTGAATAAACTCGTGTACTTTTTACTCATATTGGCCCATTTGTGATCACTGTTTACAAATGCCGTCGACCCTGATCTGACTGAGCAATATCTGCTGTCAGATGGGGTGTACACCATTTGAATTCAAATCATACTATTCCATTAAACACAGAATCAGGCTAAAATCTGACAACTCGCTTCAGTCTTATTTATCGGAAATAACACCAGCCATAAATGGGCTAACTGATTATTAGCTTCACTTTAAAATCATATAAATGTACGTATGCTTGTATGTATGTATTATAAAAATATATATATGTATGTGTATGCATATGTATATATGTATGATAACATACAAATAATCATACCGACGTTTGCTTAAAACATTTAATTACTCCTGTATTTGTAAGACTATTGTGGTGTTTGTATATGTTTTATGTGAGATGCGCTAAAATGTATTTGGCTATCTGAATAAAATTGGAATTTGAGTAGAAACGCACTTAATCAAAATGTATGTTTCCTATCTTCTTCCTGTAATGGAATATACCTCAATTGTATATAATGGTTGCTCAGATCAGAACTCATATGCTCCTGAAAAAAAAATCAAAACGAAGTAGCTCGTTTAGTTACAGGTCTTACTTCAAGGACTGATTGATATGGTGTGAGCCTCATATTGAAGGATTTGAATTGTGTGGGACATATTGTATTTTTTAACATAATCCCCTTCAGTACCTAAACACTTTTGCCAGCGTTGTTTAAGGGCCCCAATGCCACTTTTATAGAATGCCATTTTTTGGCTGTCACTGCATATATGACGTCATCATAGGACTGAAAGTGGGTGCCTGAAATAGCCGTTTTCAGTTTTGAAAGTCTGATGGAGCGAGATCAGGTGAAAAAGGCGGATGCTCAATCAATTTAAAGCATAGCAATGACAGACTTGTGAACAGGAGCATTGTCCACCTTTAGTGAGCTTTCCGCGGCGCTTTAGTTTAATATTTCCCCGTAACTGCGTCAAAAGTGAAGCATAGTATGTGACATTGATTGTTTGTCTCTTTTGAAGGTTTAGGGAGTTTAGACACACTGATGAAGATTAAATATCAAAAAGGCCTCTGTGTCACTTAATTTGGTATATTTACGCCTTAATTGCAACCACTGGGTCGATATCTCTGCTGGTGAATGATTCGTTCGTCCCCGAGGGTATCATCAGCTCAGTTTCAGTTCCTGAGTGCTGAGGTTGATACTACGGTGTTGACGTCAGTACTCAGGTACTGATTAAAATAGCTATATTATATCTTTAATTTTTGCAGTATAAAATACTAATTTTTCTAAAACTAAGACTTACTTGTCAGGTGAGACATGTGTCTTAGCGGATTTGGTCGCCACTTTATGTTATATTTTAAATTTTGCAGTCTCGCTCCTTTGGACATCTCCTTCCTGATGTCAGGGACTTCCGTGGAACGTGGGCCATGTTTGCTGCTGTTGGCTCGGTGGGGGACGCCTACAAGTCCGAGGGTGGGTGTCTCTTGCCTGATGCCTCCAGTTGACCTGTCTCATGAGCCACGTCGGTCGGTGAGTGCTCGGAGGGGGGATGTGCTGTGTTTGCCGGGTCTTGTGTGTGTGTGTTTCAGTCATATCACGACGGTGTCTGGTTGCGACAGGGAGCTCAATGCTCACCTTTATAGTGCTGCCTCACTGAAGTATCATGTCCCAGACACATTACATGATACTTCACCCAGTCACATTATCCTGACACTGGGTCGACCAGTCCTAGCTCTACCCCGTAAATCTGAGTGCCAAACGAGGAGCAGCTAGTACCATTTTTAACGACTTTGGTAGGTCGCGGCCCGGGATCGAACCCGTGACCTCCCGTTCCCCGGAGCGGACACTCTACCAACTGAGCTATCGGGGCCGGTGTTTGCCGGGTCTTGCCAATTATCCGTTTCAGTTTCATAACTTTGGGGTTTAGACACACTGATGAAGAATAAATATCAGAAAGGCCTCTGTGTCACTAAATTTGGTATAGTTACGCCTTAATTGAAGATAATCTCTCAGCAGACTACAATCTGCATCCCAGAAAACCGAGGCCATAACTTTCCCAGCTGATGGAACGTATTTGCCTTATTTGGCGGGGAAGAGCCAGGGTGGTTTCATTGTTTCGATTGTTGTTTGGCATCTTGGGTAAAATGATGTGTTTCATCCATAGTGACAAATCTCTGAAGAAATCCTCAAAAAGGTTAAGATTAGCACGCGATAATGTGTTTCTGATCAACTGTCAGAAGTCTTGTTACCCATCGGGCCGAAAGCTTTCTCATTGCAAGATCCTCTGTCAGAATGGAATGTACTCTTTCCTGTGAAATGCCAACTCTACTGGCTATCTATCTTTCTGTGACTCGTCTGTCAGTCATAACAATGCCATTGACTTTATTGATCACTTCTCGTGTTGCAATATTGACATGCCTTCCGGGACGGGGTTCATCCTCAAGGCTCTGTCTGCCGCGCTTAAATTCCGCCACCCACCTTTTCAATGTAGCATATGACGGGGCATCTTTCCCTTGTGTTGCTACCATATCATTATTATGGAAAACCTTAGGTGTTAAACCTTTATTATGCAATTATTGTATCACTACTCTTTCACCGATTGTGTCCATTTTTCAAAAGCTGCTTGTCTCGTTTCCTTTAGAGTGTTATCTCGTCGATATAAACTGACCAAATGAGACCAGTCCTTGGGTACACTGCCCTATATAGTCAGAGAATAGTAGGTCTTAAAAAGAACACCCCTGCGGATCTCCTTCAATACGAGGCTCACAACATATCAATCAGCCCTCGTAGGTCCGTCTCACCCGATAACTTATATTCAGAATGTGGCTGGGTTTCACTGTCTGAAAGAAGGAAACTACAGAAACTTAAGGGGAATGGGAACACCTTCAGGGGAGGCAACTCCTGCAAAAGTATTTTTGTCTCCCATGTTAATAGGGGTCAACTCTAAAAGGAAAGAATTTGCTCCTGAGGAGCAAATTCTTTCCTTTAAGAGTAGACCCATTTTTCAGTGGGACAAGGCTTATAGAAAAGCGAACAGGAAATCCTAATTGTTGTCTCCCTTTGAAAAATGTCGGAAAAATCTGCTAGGTGTTCCCGTTCCCCTTAATTTCATGTTTAAGGTGAACTCGGGTTTAGTGCCATCTTATATAACAGATCTTATTCCGCCTATGGTAAGAGAAGTGTCTAATTACCCTCTTTTTTTTTTTTTTTTTTTTTTTTTTTTTGTTTGGGTTTTACGGCCCTTTCAAGATTATTTCACTCATATCGAGCCGATCGTTAATCATAGGTGGGCGAAAACCGGAGTACCCGGAGAAAAACCACCTGACCTTCCGTTGCAGAACTTGGCGTCTCACACGTGACCCGAGCGAGGCTCGAACCCACGGCGGTGAGAGACCTAATGACTAAGAGTCAGCGCTCTTATCCATTAGGCCACGGAGGCCCGTTTAATTACCCTCTTAGAAATAAAAATAACTTTTCCATTCCGTACACCCGAACTGAAATTTCAAGGAAGTCTTGTATTCCCTCATCTGTTTCTTTGTGGAATTACATAGATCCTCCTTTAAGGGACATAACTTCTTTGTCCGCCTTCAAACTTAATTCTTCCAGATCGAATATCAGTGTCCCAAAAGTACCACCATACTACCTTTGTTGGAATCGTTTATTGTCGGTGTTGCATGCCAGACTGCGCGATAATTGTAGTAATTTAAATAATGATTTATTAAATATTCTAACACAGCGCGCCTATATAGGCAATGGAAAATAACTGTGTTTTATTCTACAACAAATCACGACAAGGAAGAGCGTGACTAGTGACGTCATTAAAAACTGCAAATTTATGACGTCACTAGTCGATTTCCTTGACGTTAGACGGTGTAACGTCATTTTCTCGCACCGGAAACGTTAGAAAAGGATATAAATGCATGTGTTTCAGTCGATAATTTTAGCGGGATTTCTTCTAACAATGGCGAAAACTTGTGAGATTTTGAAGGAAGCAACAGCATTATTGCCGATTTTCAGCGTGTTAGAATCGAAATAGACCAGCTCTAGTTTGTGATTTGTTGAGTAATAAATCACAGTTTGTCGGTCAGTTGTAAGTAGACAAATCACGCGCGCGACGCGCTCGTGATTTGATCTACTTTACAACTGACCTCCAAACTGTGATTTATTACTCAACAAATCACAGTTAGAGCTGATCTATTTCTTAAATCATTTATGCCCGGATCCCAACTGTAGCTGTGAGAATGGTACCGAAGATGTTGAGTGAGTGAGTGAGTTTTAGTTTTACGTCCCACCAACAGCTAAGGTCATACGGAGACGGGACCTCGGTTTAAAGACTCATCCGAAAGTCTGGAGAAGCCCGGGATCGACCCTGCGATCCCTGGTTTACAAGGCGAGTAGCGTAACCACTGCACCACGGAGGCTTCTATCCCGAAGATGTTGAACATTACTTTTCCAATGTATCAAATATACATACTGTTACGAGCCAGGCGTAGCAGAAAGAAAAAGCAAACAAACAAGCCTTTTGGAAAAATGTAACAAAATTTATTTGCAAGTTAACTTTAACTTGTAGAAGTAAGAAAATTAAATGTACTTAGCTCTGTTAGGAAATATCCTGAATGAATCTATTTTCCTTGATCCCACAGAATTCACAGTCCAAAATGAAAAGTAATATCCTTTAACAATCCAACACAGAATTTAGAAATAACTTTTCTTCTAAGCCCAAACTTGAAACAGCAAAGTCTTACTCAATGAGAAAATCGTGCTCTTTTATAGACCCTTAGATTTCTCTAGAATGTTCCACAGGGCTATGGAATAAGATGATGTAATATTCTAAATATAATGCAAACCTGAACTTTCTGGAAGGTTCTGAAGTACTTTTCCTTGTAAACAAGATTTTTACAAATAGAAATTAATCTGTGACTCATGCTTTCGAGAACCGTCTATAAGAAGATATTTATAGCACTATTAGGTCAGTGGGGTGAAAGTGGGAATCAGAAAAATAAATTATTATGCATAACACTCCCCATCTTCGAGGAAAAGAAAGATTTATGTAATAAAGCTTTCTTTTGCTTTAAGATTAATTAAATATTGAACATAACATATACAATTACATATATCTACAATCCACTTCAGTATGAAAGAAAAACACAACTCCTGTCACTGCTCAAGCTCTTGAAAGTGCATCAGGGATAATGTTATCTCTCCCTCTGATATGCCTTATGTCTAAATTATACTCTTGTAGCATAAGACTCCACCTGAGCAACCGCTGATTTTTCTTTTTCATTTTATGTATGAAAGTCAGTGTATTGTGATCACTAAAAACAACAATCGGTGCAGCAGTAGGGGCAAGATAAACTTCGTTCCTCGTGCGCCATCCTATGGCGTTTATATTTCGCAATTAATTCGATTTGCTAGAGTGTGTAGTCATGTAACTGACTTCAACACTCGTAATAAATTATTAACGGCTAAACTCCTTAATCAGGGTTATCGGTACCATAAACTACGCAAAGCCTTTTCAAAATTTTATAGACGCCATTCTGATTTAATTTCAAAATTCAATATTGGACTTAAATCTCTTCTGCAACAAGGTCTATCGGAACCCGAATTTCATGGTGACTTAGTATATAAATTCAGAAAAATATATAACCGCAATGACTTCAGCACCCAATTTCGTAAAATCATTCTTCGATATAAAAAGATTGGGTACAACATGGATATTATACGACAGACTGCATGCATGGTAGTTAACCCAATCACGGTTGGCAACTTTGCTTCCCTCTTTAATTGCACGCCGATGGGTCAGGCCTCAGATTCTATGACGGCTCCAACGTAAAGGCTTATTGAGAATTAGAGAGATAATGCTGGTTGGTGCCTGATGCTCTGTCTCTGGTCGGGCTCATCGAAGTCTAACTGTTGGTTTTCTTTTGCTCCAGCATTTCAGTGGTTTCTTGCTGTCGAGTCCTCACCGTTGTCTCACCTCTGTGGTTCTTTGATTTTTGTGTTCACGGAGATGTTGCACTGATGAGTTAGGAGGCCTTCATGCGGACTGAACAAATTATTTGTCTAAATCGCGACGGAAGTAAGGGCGAGGATTGTGGCCACGTAAAATCGATTTAAGCCCCCCAGTGGAAATCTTCCACTGACCGTTCCAAGGCGGCTCTTCTGTGGCGATTTATTTATGTTGTTGTTTGTGACTTACTGTGTGTATCACTTGTGTCTTTTAATTTTGGATGGCCATATGGCCATTTTGTGGGAAAGTAACTGTCCTTATGACCTTCCTTTGTTTAGGTTTCCATTATGGTCTGGTCGCTTAATGTTTGTATTTCATTCCCTTTGGTGTCTTTTATGGGTGGAGTAAGTTAATTGTATCAATTCCTGATCTTTGTTTTACTTCTCCTTTACTATAAAAGGGTTATCCTTTGGAAGCAAGGAATACACCACAGGAGTGAAAAATATGGAGTGTACATGTTTTCTGGGCCAGACTAGCTAGTTTCGGCCAATTAGGTGGAACCCGTAAACCCGTGGAACCACTATCTGGTGGTTGACAGTCCACTCGTCTTCTGCTGAGACGTCTGGTGGACGCCATTTTCTTATAAGAATGTCATTTTTGACATAATAACAGACTGGGACCCGAGATACTTCCTGCTCATCTAAAGCCCTTTCAAACAAAGGCGAAATTTCAGGATCCTTATACTGTTCTATAGTTAGTTGAGACCCAGACATTTTGTCATGGCCTAGATAGAAAGATGAGTTATTCTCATGAAAATCTGTCTGCTTATGAGGCAGGCTTGAAGACAGAGACCTTGTTATCTCGTCATTAAAAGACTGACCCAAAAAGGTATCAGTAAAATGAAAATCCTGTTTCCCATCGGTTTGCTTGGCCTTACGTGCCATAGCCCTTGTGACTGCACAGGACGGATAAAGATCAGGAATTTCCTGCTCATTGGGATCAGGTGGTTGATCAGTGCAATGATTAGAAGTCAAAAGTGGGTTTAGAATTGAGAATTAGAGAGATCTAATTCTTGGTAATGTTGGTTGGTGCCTGATGCTCTGTCTCTGGTCGGGCCCATCGGAGTCTAATTGTTGGTTTTCTTTTGCTCCAGCATTTCAGTGGTTTCTTGCTGTCGATTTCTCACCGTTGTCTCACCTCTGTGGTTCTTCGATTTTTTGTGTTCACGGAGATGTTGCACTGATGAGTTAGGAAGCCTTCATGCGGACTGAACAAATTACTTGTCTAAATCGCGACGGAAGTAAGGGCGAGGTTTGTGGCCACGTAAAATCGATTTAAGCCCCCCCCCCCCCCCCCCCCAGTGGAAATATTTCAACTGACCGTTCCAAGGTTCTTCTGTGGCGGTTTATTTATGGTGTTGTTTGTTACTAACTGTGTGTATCACTTGTGTCTTTTTATTTTGGATGGCCATATGGCAATTTTGTGGGAAAGTAACTGTCCTTATGGCCTTCCTTTGTTTAGGTTTCCATTATGGTCTGGTCGCTTAATGTTTGTGTTTCTTTCCCTTTGGTGTCTTTGATGGGTGGAGTAAGTTAATTGTATCGATTCCTGATCTTTGTTTTACTTCTACTTTACCACAACCTTATCTCCAGCTAAGTCATTGCCCAGCAACAAATGAACACCTTTAAAAGGTATAGAAGGTCTAATACCAACAGCCACTGAACCGGATACCAATTCTGATGACAAATAAACGTTATGAAGCGGAACATTAACAAATCCACATTCCACACCCTGAATAAGGACACTTTGGCCCAAAGAAGTCTTCTCAGAAAAAGGCAGAGTATCTGCTAGAATAAGAGATTGAGAAGCTCCAGTATCTCGTAAGATTTTAATAGGGGTAGGATGGGCATAACTGTCACCATTTAGTGACACAAAACCATCCGATAAAAGTGGTTCATAAATCTCCATAACTGAATCAGTCTCAGATAATTTGGTATCAGAAAGAGTTTCCTCCCTTACACAAGACTGTGGTTTAGGCCTTATAGAAGTCAAACCTGTAGGCTTAAGTTTCTCTTGTCTTTCTCTTTCTTTTCTTCGCTTTAATTTTAAACATTCACAGATCAAATGACCTGTATTTTTACAATAATAACACACTACTTGAGATTGAGATAAGGGATTCTGGTCTTTGTTTTCACCAGAAGGTTTGGAAAAATTTGGGCTTCTGTTTTCACCAGAAGGTTTGGAAGGATTCTGGCTTTTATGTTCACCAGAAAGTTTGGGTATAGGATTAAATGTATGGCTAAAACTGCCAGATGGATTACTAGGATAGAATCTTTGACCTGTCTGTGGGTTATAAGGTTTTCGAGGATAAGGCCTGTTCACAAATGAGACTTTATGAGTCAAAGCGTAATCATCTGCCAAACGAGAAGCTTCCTCCAAAGTTTCAACCTGTCTCTCATCGAGAAAAGACTTAATGTCTGAATTTATGCACCGTTTGAACTCTTCAACAAGGATAAGCTGTCTAAGTTTTGTTTGATTTGAGGTTTAACGTCCCCGTCAACACTGTAAAGGTCATTTTGGAGTTTGTCATGATTAGAGCCTACTTTTTTAGAAGAACACCACCTATCAAATAACTGTTCTTTGGTTCGAGCAAATTCTACATGGGTATGTGACATTTCTTTTTTACAATTCCTAAATTTCTGCCTGTAAGCCCCAGGGACCAACTCATATGCCTTAGCCTTCCTTTGTTTAGGTTTCCATTATGGTCTGGTCGCTTAATGTTTGTGTTTCTTTCCCTTTGGTGTCTTTGATGGGTGGAGTAAGTTAATTGTATCGATTCCTGATCTTTGTTTTACTTCTACTTTTTAAGAATAAGTTCCTTAACCAACTCATAGTCTGAGCTTTGCTCGACAGTCAGCTGAGTGTGAATGTCTCGAGCCTTTCCGACAACAACGCTTTGCAAAAGTAAGGTCCAATGCTCTTTTGGCCATTTTAAATTTTCTGCAACTTTTTCAAACGGTAAAAAATACTTATCTACCTCTTTTTCTTGAAATGGCGGAACTAATCTGATATGATTTGTAGCATCAAAGTAACTACCAGAGTCAAAAACAGGGGTAGGTTTCACCCTATCTTGACCCTGGAGTTCCAGTTCCTTCATCTTTAATTGAAAATGCCATTTTTCTCTTTCGATTTCAAGTCGCTTTTCTTTTTCTAATTTTTCTTTCTGAAGGCGTTCCTCCATTTCTCTATGTTTTTCTTCCTGTTCTAATTTTTCTTTTCGAACACATTCTTCCATTTCTCTTTGTTTTTCCCTCTCCCTTTCTTCCATTTCTAATCTTTCCTTCTGCATTTGTCTCTACATTTCTCTTTCTTTTTCCTTCCCTCTTTCTTCCATTTCTAATCTTAACTTCTCTAATTCAATTTGCCTTCCTATTTCAATCTGTCTCATTTGTAATTCAGTATGTGAAACCATAATGAGAGACAAAGCAGATGGATCGAAAAGTTCTTCATCAACAAAAAACTGTACCAAAATATTCTTAATTTCATGCTTCTTCATGCTTGTTTTGACAGCAGTGACCCCATAATGGGAAGCAATTTCTAGCAAATCTGTCCTTTTGGCAGGATTAAACAACTCCTGAGAAGGCTGAGCCAAAAAGCTTCTCAAATCAAACGACATGTTTGCTTTTTGTTTGTTTTATAAAGTATTTATGGAAATACAGATTGAGGTTAATTTGACAATGTTTTTTTTTCTTCGAAATAACAAGCCCAACGAGAATTTCACATGAAATGACAAGTACTATTTCACCTGAAATGTCAATTCACATGAAATGATAATCCCCTTTTATGCCTATGGGGAAATACCAATATTTTGAAGCAACTGCCAAGTCTATATTCAATAAGAAATGACAATTACTTGCCTACAAATAAAATGTCAGTCCTAAAATGCTCAAGATGTTTATCCAGGACGAGCCCAAATTTCTGTTACGAGCCAGGCGTAGCAGAAAGAAAAAGCAAACAAGCCTTTTGGAAAAATTTAACAAAATTTATTTACAAGTTAACTTTAACCTGTAGAAGTAAGAAAATTAAATGCACTTAGCTCTGTTAGGAAATATCCTGAATGAATCTATTTTCCTTGATCCCACAGAATTCACAGTCCAAAATGAAAAGTAATATCCTTTAACAATCCAACACAGAATTTAGAAATAACTTTTCTTCTAAGCCCAAACTTGAAACTCCAAAGTCTGACTCACTGAGAAAAATCATGCTCTTTTGTAGACCCTAAGATTTCTCTAGAATGTTCCACAGGGCTATGGAATAAGATGATGTACTATTCTAAATATAATGCAAACCTGAACTTTCTGGAAGGTTCTGAAGTACTTTTCCTTGTAAACAAGATGTTTACAAATAGAAATTAATCTGTGACTCAGGCTTTCGAGAACCTTGTATAAGAAGATTAACTAGATATTAATAGCACTATCAGGTCAGTGGGGTGAAAGTGGGAATCAGAAAAATAAATTCTTATGCATAGCAATACCAACGTGTAATTCTGTTCAACTCGACAGGAAATTTCCATCCTCTAAATGTTCAACGTCTTCTCTTTGGAAATCAAAACCTTAGTGTTGATAATAATATTATTTTGTTAGACCCTATTCATGAATTTATTAAAACTTCGATTCCAGAGCAAAGTCCTATGAATATCAAATAAACCTATTAGATGTGGAATATACCAAATTAGTACTTTACCACCCAACACTCTCTTTCTCCTTAAGTATCATTCACTCTCATTTTGAATTATATACATGGTTTGCTGTTGTTTTCACTTTGTATCATTATATATATATGTTTAGTGTAGGGGAAGAGCCGTAACTAATCTTGTGAGAACTTGTTGCCCAACCCCGTTGCTCATTTTGATGCATACAATATGTTTAAGCATACTTCCATGAACGCATCGAGTCACATGATTTTTAGTGATGTCAGTCTAAACCATGGTCCTATACGATCTGATTGGGCGTTGGAGACGTCAACGCTGTTCCGCTCTTTGTAGACAAATAGCGTGTAAATATATTAAAAGTTTGCCCTATAAGCTTTTTGTCGCCTAATAACGAGGAGCAAAGACTGTAAATATTAGAACTAAACTTAAATTTTTCTGCTGTTCATGAAAGTATGAACGACAGCGGGTCGCTTGCAAAGTTTACATTGACCCCTTCGTGGTCCACTCACCTTGCAGCGACTCACTGCGTTCATACTTTCATGAACAGCAGAAAAATAATAATATTCATTTCTTACTTGGCTTACACTTGGGCATTGTCCAACTGATATTGACTTACACTTGGGCATTGTCCAACTGATACTGACTTACACTTGGGCATTGTCCAACTGATATTGACTTACACTTGGACAAGGCTTGCTGTACTTGCAGCGGGTAAGGGAAGATGCAGAAAGCTGTTTTTTTTCTCCTTTTTTTCATTTTCATTCATTTCTACTTTCCTCTCTGTCCCTTCTTTTTCATCATCTCTGTTATCTCTTCTGTCTCTTTTCTACCTTTCTTTGGGAGAAGACATAAAATGACCCACAAGGGTTGACGTAATATTAAAAACAATCAATCAATTTACAGTTAAATTTCTGTAATAAGACTACCTTTGGGACTGTTCAAAAGTGGTCTTTTAGACCACTTTTTAACAGTCCCAAATGTGGTCTCTGACCAAAGAACATTTTGGGCAGAAAACACAAAAGAAAAAATAAGTGCAGCCTTCAAAATAAGCTTTTAAAGCAGAATTTGTCCTAATTTTAGGTGGTCTTAATAACGCCATTTCACAGTACATTTCCTAATCTATGACAGTGGCGTGACCAAACTACCATAGTGTACGACCAATTACGTTTTCTGACTACCATGCCGTAAGACCAGACCAGTGGAGTTGCCAGACATCCATGGTGTACGAACAGTGGTGTATCTAGACTGGTGTAGCCAGACGACGGTGTGCGACCAGTTGCGTATCCAGTGAATAATAAGAAGAAGAATAGATACACATTCATGGATGGAATCTCTTTCAAAGATATTTTTTCTCGTATCCCCCTTTTTGTTTCTGGTTTTACGGCCCTTTCAAGATTATTTCACTCATATCGAGCCGATCGTTAATCAGAATCAGAGGTGGGCGAAAACCGGAGTACCCGGAGAAAAACCACCTGACCTTCCGTTGCAGAACTTGGCGTCTCACATAAGACCCGAGCGAGGCTCGAACCACAGCGGTGAGATACCTAATGATCAAGAGTCAGCGCTCTTAACCATTAGGCCATGGAGGCCCGTTTCTCGTATCCCCTTTATCGATAGGGATCTCTTCTTGGATAAGAAAAACCGGCCTCGGTAGCTCAGTCGGATGCGCGTCTGACTGGTAATGAGGAGGACACGGGTTCGATACCTGCCGGGGTCGGCAACATTCTTTCGTGGAGATTGATCATGAAATCTTTTCTAAGGTCCATTCCGCTGATTCAATAAGGGCATCTGTCAGTCTCTGGCGAAAGAATGTGCACTGTATATAATGGATAACCGCATACGTATAAGCCTGGCCAGGAAAAGTGTGGATAGGTAAAGTGACCGGCTCAAAAATGACCTAAATAGTGTTGACTGGGCCGTTAAACTTCAATACAAACAATTCTTGGAGAAGAAATCTTTATCTTGAGGTGCAAATTCTAAGAATACATCCTTATCCCGCTGAGCACGACAACCCCCACTTTTGCAAACAGTGTAGATCCAGATTAGATGGCTTCTGAAGAAGCCATCTGATCAGGATCTACACTGTTTGATCCAGATAAGATGGCTTCTGAAGAAGCCATCTGATCAGGATCAACACTGTTTGACATTCAGCTTCTGAACTTGTGGGAATAAATTAGAAAAAGTAATCTGATTGGTTCAGAGTCAGAAATGGGTGTGGCTAAACTGAATATTCAGCAGGTTAAGGGTTAATAGGATCAGGATCACTGTTGAGGATCGTTTTTTTTCTGGTTTTTTTTTTCTGTTTTTTTTACAGCCTACACTTACAGACGATCGACCCCCCACCGGTGCCCTCAGTGCTTACATTATAGCTAAAATGCGATTGCAAAGCCAACTAACAGAGCTAGACCACGCCTATTCAAATGTATTGAATGTTTTATCACAAATATGATGAAAATTTCCAAATAAAAAAATTCTAATATTTTTTCATATATCTGTTTGTGAGCCGAGAAATAAGAAAAATAATGTATAGCCCTGAAAACCGCAGTTTTACCCTATGCAAGTGGGGTTTAAGGGGGTCAAAATTATATAGGCGTGTTTCGGAGATATGACTTATTGTCTGAAACTAACCTAAGGTCTCTTCTACAAGTCTGCGACCAACAATGACTCTGATAAGACTGCACTTTTGCGCAGGCTCGCCTATGCTTTTACTGCTGTCCTATGTGAGAAGTGCATTTTCTTATCAGCTTGCTACGGTGTAGATCCAGGGTAGATAACTTGATATGAACAGTTTCAATAGGATCAACAGTGTTTGTCATCATTAACATAACACACCCGTGTGCCATAGTGCAATCTTTGTGATATTTTTCTTATATATACTTCTAGCATAGATTGTGGGGGCTTGTAGAACCGCCTCAATGAGGCGGTTCTTACAAGTACCCACAATCTATGTCTAGGAGCACAAATAAGCACAACAATGTATATCCATGCAAACCCCAGTTTTTTTTATATAAACGGGGATTAAGAGGGGTGTTCATTTCACGGACTTGGTATCATGATGTCCTGCCTGCCTAACTGAGAACCCTTTATTTACAAAATAGGACTAGATGATGAAACTACCACTAGATTTCCTCTATCTGTCTGTGAGCAGCAAGGCCCTGGTGAGACTGTGCATTTGCACAGTCGCGTCAGAGCCTTTTGCTGGTCGCCTATGAGATAAGGACCTTTTCTCGTGAGTTGGCGCAATAGTTCTCAGGGCGTGTGCGCGTGGACGTGCTTGTGTGTGTTTGCGATAGCCTAACGGACTTTTAAAAAATAGCAAATATGATAACTTACATGCATTGTTTTATGTGAACGCCACACATCTATGTACCGTTTGCTCTTAAATTTCTTAGCAAATCTCCGTGTTTTTCATCAAATTAACAAGTCTGTGCAATCAATACCCCTCTATAGAGAAAACTGGGTTTTCCATGTCAGAAAGTGTGTGAAGCTCTCACCTTTCTACATAAGATTTGGTACTAAATTATTTCGACAAACTTCGGGTATTCCGATAGGTACGAATTGCGCACCCCTTGTGGCTGATCTGTTCTTGTTTTGTTATGAAAGAGACTTCATGATGTCCCTTTCTGTTGAAAAAAAAAACAATCTGAAATCATCAAAGCCTTTAGCTCGACTTCTAGATATTTGGATAATTTATTAAATATCGACAATACCTATTTCGAAGGTTTGATCAGCCTTTACCTCAATCAGAGCTTCAGTTAAATTAAGCAAATTCGTCTGATACCGAGGATCCGTTTTTGAATTTACATCTATCCATTGTAGATAGGTTGATTTCCTGCAAAATTTATGATAAACGCGATGATTTTGATTTTGAGATTGTAAATTTTCCTTTCTTGGATGGTGATGTTCCTCTTGCGGTATCCTATGGCGTTTATATTTTGCAATTAATTAAATATTGGAACAGATAGGTCTAAGCAAACAGCGCAGACCCAGATCAGACTGCTCCTGTCTGATCAGGGTATACACTGTTTGCCATTCTGCCTGCACCTTTTGAATCTCTTGCAGAATCATAAAAAGATAATTACAGCAAATCAAATCGGTGTCCGAATTTGTTGGATTTTTACGATACAAGAATGGACGTATCCATTTTTAAAGATGGCAGATACTACTTCAGAAACCCAGTGTTGGGAATGCTTAACATTAACTAACGGTGTGGTCAGCTTCGCATAACGAAAACACGCCTATAGTAATACATTGTAAATTTTACCGCCAAAAAAAGAGAAAATTTTCCGAGAAAAATTGTGATATTTTTTCGTATTTCTGCTCAGAACATAGAGACGGTTCTAACGAGTACCAACATTCTCTGTTTTTAAGCAGAAATAAGAAATATAATGTTTACCCCTGTTAACCCCAGTTTTCTATACAAAAGTGGGGTTCGAGGGGATCAGAAGTATACAGGCGTGTTTTCGTGATGGACAACCGGGGCCAGAATTAATAAACTGGATACACCATCATTGGTCAGAATCAGCGATTGCATAAACGTGACCTTTTCAAACTTCCTTTTTTTAAAAAAGAAAAAATGGTGTAAGAGTTGAACTCGAAGTTTAATCCTAAGACCTGTTAAATAACCGAAGATAGAACTACATAAAACATCGAACCATTTTTAAATAACCTGAAGTACAGGTACCGAAAAAATAATGCCTATTACGAAATACGTCTATACAAATACATTGTAAACCTTACCCCGAAAAAAAGAAAATTTTAAGATGAAAAATTGTGACACTTTTCTTATTTCTGCTCAAAATATAGATTGTGGGTACTCGTTAGAACCGCCTCATCGAGGCGGTTCTAACGAATACCCAAAATCTATATTTTAGAGCAGAAATAAGAAAAATATGAGGCGGTTCTAACGAATACCCAAAATCTATATTTTAGAGCAGAAATAAGAAAAAATAGATTTACCTTAGACTTATAAAGTCTGTTCAGATGAAACTTTTTTTAATAAGTAATCCTTAGATGAATAAAAAAGTTCCCCTCACTAAATCTCTCTCCTGAGCTCTATCTCAACCAGTCAAGACGCGCATCCGACTGAGCTACCAAGGCCGGGTCAGGCTTATCTACACCTTTTACACCTTTATTGTTTGCATAGACGTAAAGCAGGTTTTTTTACTGGGGATTGCGGGGTGGGGTTCGATACCTCCCGGAGTTGGCAACGTTCTTTCGTGGAGATTGACCATGAAATCTTTTCTATGGCCATTCTTTCCCATCTGTTGATTCAGGAAGGGTAGTTGTCAGTTTGTGGCGAAAGAATGTGCAGTGCACTGGTTAACCGCTTACGTATAAGCCTGTCCAGGAAAAATGTTGAAAGGTAAACTGACCTAAATAGTGTTGACTGGGCCGTTAAAGTCCAATACAAACAAAACAAAATCTATCTCTTTTAATTGCTTTTTTTTCATATGATAATGTATATTTATTTTTGTATATCTAGCCCTAATATAGATTATGGGTGCTCGTTAGAACCACTTATATAGCCGTTCTAACGAGTACCCACAATCTAAAATTTTTAGCAAAAGTATGAAAAATAAGAAAACCCAACAGTACCACTGGAGAACCAATTTAACAGTGAGTACCAATAGCTTATACAATTTTATGACCCTTATCTCTGTCTAGTCTCAGACTGGCAATAAGAGAGCTAGTTTGACTGCGCCTGCTAAACACTAATTATGAAGTTCTTAGACCACATTTGGGAATTACTTTGATGTCTGTGCCTGCTAAAAATCTAGCAGGTTCCTCTGCACATTTGATCAGTCCTTGATGTTGAGACAGCATAAAATAACATCTGGCCTGGCATGATGGCATAAGATAAAATGTGACAAGCATGGACAAAACCATTTACATCTAGGACTGATATCAGTCTAGGTTCACCTCTGCAAACCCCAGTTTTACTATATAAAAGTGGGGTTCAAGGGGGTAAAAATTATATAGGCGTGTTTTCGCGATGCTATTACGAATGTATGACCGAAATATGTATACCGAACCCACATATGACAGGTTTCGTTTGTTTGGTCTAGTCTTTAACGGCCCGGTCAACACTATTTGAATCATGCCGAACCGAACAGATTCATACACAAGCGATTATCCAGTACAGAACACATTCTTTCGCCGGAGGAACTGATAACTGGCCTTCTCAAATCATTTAAAGGCAGAGAATGGCCGTTGAAAAGATTTCATAATGTTGCCGACCCGATGGGGATACAACCAGCGACATACTGATCACGAGTCAGACACTTTCGAGGCCGGCATGTATGCCAGTCTGTGCTGATAGCAAACAGTGTATACACAGTTCAGGTGCCGCGTAACGCAGTATTTGATCTGGGTCTACATAGTTTCCCGGTGATACAAAAAATGGGATTGTACATGTATGGGTTAATTTAATGTATTGATGGCAGACAGGAAAGTTGCAACCTGCCTGTGAGTCTTCGCAAGCCGGACTTAACCTTCTCTGAGCGCACATAACTGAAGATAAATTTCCGCTTGACGAGACTCAATCAGTATTTAGCCCCGCGACATACTTTTGTCGGAACCGCTCCGAGTAGTTCCCCTTTTGCGGTGTGAAGAAATGTACTTGTCTGTTACTGAGGAAAATACACGGACATTGAACTGGTGAGGAGCAACAAGACTGGCTCGACATGACCTAAATGCTTGATAAAGCAGTAATTATGCCACATCAAGATTACATCCATGTGTTTGAATAATATCTTCCATGACATCAAAAATGACATTTAGATGAAAATGACATGCTTTTAAATTTTATCATATGACGTCGCGTCTGAGAGTGTAATAACGCCATGTATTATTTTCGATAATCCACCAGTGGATTAAATATGCAAATTAGCTAGATACGTCCCGTAACGTTACATGTACAACGTCCTTAACGTCGTCGCGTTTACTAATGGCGGAATATTGACATTTTTATTAAACAATCGTGAATAAAATACGATTTAAATGTCATATGATAAATAGAATCTTGCATTCGTGCTCATGTATTATCGAATTTATTAAACTCGTTGAGGAAAAGGGATAAAATGCTCGGCAGAGCCTCGCATTTTATCCCTTTTCTTCAACTCGTTTAATAAATTCAATAATACATGAGCACTCATGTAAGATCCTCTATATCCAGAAACGCGACGTCATCGCGTAACGTCGCGTTTCGTTGGCACGCTGCTGGTAGCGCATGCAATACAACAAATTAAAAACTAACGACTGCATAGTATTTTTTTTCTAATGGATTTATTTATTTCATTGGAACTTAACGGCCCACTCATTAAATGTATTTCAAATCGGCATTAAATCGCGTCGATTTTACAGTCGAAAGATTGCGGTTTACGGCTACGATGACGCGTCAAAGAACGAAATCTGCGACAGTCAATCCTCTAATGACAATTCGTTCTAATGCACCTTTCTTGTTTTCGAATAGAATAAATGACCCGATTTAATTTGACGTATTTAGATTAAATAATTAATCCATTAATCTCAAATTATTATTTTATAAATTCTTCGTCTATGCAAACTAGTTAAACATTTTCGAGAAGCGGGAATAAGGAGATTCTAAAAAAAATTCATTCCCTTGAAAGATTAGGGGAAAAGGAAGTTTTATGACGCTGCCGTCAATGTACGTCCTTTTTCATACTATTTATTTTTCTTTTTGTTCTTTTATTTATTTATTCTATTTAACATTTCTTTGGAAGTAGCATTTTCAGATGAAAATATTTTGGGATTTTTTTATTTCTAGGCAAAATATAGATTATGGCTAATAAGTAGAACCCCCTTATTTAGCCAGTTCTAACGAGAACCCACAATTTATGTTTTCTGGGCAAAAAGGAGGAAAATAATGTATAGCCCTGTAAACCCAAATTTTCGCTTTATAAATTGGAATTCAATGGGTTGGTCGTTACATAGACTTGCTCTTTAAGGAACTCATTTTTGATTTTTATTTGCCTTCACTGCAGCTGGTGTTGTGCCGTGTGGCGGCCGTAAAAGGTCTCCCCGTACATCAACCATAGTGCAGTTTATATTTTACTTTTGGTCCTTTGAGATCAGCGTGAATATTCTGAGAAATCAGAAATAAATTATTAGTTTAGACTCAAATTCTATACAGGTTTTTTTAATTATTTGGACCGCATTTTGATTTATATCAGTCTTTGAATCGACTGCCTATTCGAAATTCGCAAAATTGCAGTATGCTTCCTCTGGCTTTCGTTGCCCGATCATTACATGGTCACTGATGAGGCTTTATTAGCCGAAAGTACGCAGTATGACCCATCTTCTTTCTTATGAATATTTTCATTGCTCTTTAAGGAACTCATTTTTTGATTTTTATTTGTTAACCTGATGCATCACGAAAACACGCCTATATAAGTTTGATCCCCTTGAACACCACTTTATATAATAAAACTGGGGTTTGCAGGGGTAAACCTTATTTTTCTTATTTCTGCTCTAAAATTTTGAGCAGAAATAAGAAACATATCACAGTTTTTCATCTTAAAATGTTCATTTTTTCGGCGACAAATGTTACAATGTATTTGTATAGGTGTGTTTTTGTTATGTATTTATTTTTAACCAGCCGGTCTAGGTAGCTCAGTCGGCTGCCTGTCTGACTGTTGATCAGCAGGTCGTGGGTTCGATACCTGCCGGGTCGAAAACATTCAAACAATGTGCTAAGTAATATTTAACCGCTTATGCATAAACCTGTCTGGGAAAAATGTGATTCTGTAGACTGACCGGCTTGATATGACCTAAATGGTATTGACTGGGCCCTTAAACTGCAAACAAAGAATGAAAAACGAACAAATTTTAGAGTTGTTGATTACGTGTATGCTGCATTCTATTAACGCGACACCTGATTTGATAATGCCTAACATATTCTGCGATAGACTATCTATATATGTATCCCCGAGGGGGTCATCAGTCGGATTCAGGTTAGGTGAAATAAAAGTAAAGAAAAGTTGGTGAAATGAGTTTGTACAGTGCCAAAAGGGTTGTTAACCCTTTCTTGTACCAAATAGAATCTTCCTCCTTATAAACAGAAGAAGTCCAATTCGAAATTTGGGGGTGTCAGGTTGTGTGTCTTCAAAATTTGTTTGGAAAATGGCTCAACTTTTATCCAAACATTGTAGGCCCCGATCAGACGCCGAGTTCTGCGGCGTCTGATTTGGGCTGCAATGCTTGCCAGGGTACCCGTTTTGGGGTTTCTGGCACAAAATGGGTTAATATAGTGAAAAGATAAAAACAGAATTCGAAGCTTAGGGAGAAACATGAACCACCAGACTAACAGCATTGCTGAACTGCGCCAGGGTAGGAAGAATACCTGGATAGGTTGGTAGAGCATTCTAGTGAATGATGGTCCTAGGAAAAGGGTGACCTTGTAATAATATGTTCTTATATGCAAAAAGGGTGACCTGGTATTGCGGATAAAGATTTGAGATAATTTCTTACTTACTTATTTACTTACTTACTTACTTACTTACTTACTTACTTACTTAGAATCAGTTTATCATTCGAGTGACATAATATATTATTTTCATATTTCCAAAACTGTTATTTTTCTAATGAAAATTTGATATTTTTCAAACATATCATAAATTGTCATCAGATAATGAGTCAAACACAGATTGTGGGTGAATGTTAGAAGGATACCCTCAATCTATGTTTTGAGCTGAAATAAGGAAAATACTGTTTACCCCTGTAACCCCCACTTTCCGATCTATAAACTGAGGTTTACAGGGAAGTTTAAACAAGGACTTGTTAACCTTCAATACAGTGAATACCCATGTAATCCTCACTTTATTTCGGGAACAGTGAGGTGTACAAGGGAAGTGTATGCATTATTTTCCTTATTATGTTCAAAGCATAACATAAAGCAGGTTCTGACAATGACTCAAAAGCTATGTTTGAAACAGAAATATGATTTTCATCAGGATTTTTTTCCACCATGAGAGACATCATTGTGAAGCAAGGATGTGTTTCGTAATAAACACTCACGACATTAAGTGAGAACATCCCAAGAGTTTTCAATGCATTTTGTAGGGGAGATAACTTTCCGGATTTCCGGTGTGCTGTTTTTTCAAATCTGTCTCTCCGATTACAAAGTTTACTCAACTCTTCGACTGTTAATCGCTACTAGCAAACGATATTATCGACGAGTATTTCTAAAAAAAATCAGCGAAAATAATAATAGCAATGGCACACTCCTTTTGAAGAACTGGGCCTGACACCACATGGGAATCGTCTGCCTTATTCACTTGGGAAAATATAAAACAACAAGAACTTAAAAGGAAAAAAAAAAACACCAAAAAGACAAACAAAAAAAAACGGATTTTTAATAAACTAAATAATAATATTATAATAATTATTCAAGTAATTATTTAATGCTGTCTTACCTGTTTATTCTTTTCGATTTTCTTACCAACAGACAGGCAGCATGAAACTCCTTCCCGCCATAACAGTCCTTATACTAATTGGTTATGCATCAACCACCGTATGGGTAAGTAGTTGTCTTATCGTGTCCTCTTTTTTATGAATTGCTAATATTTTTATATTGAAAGGGCCGTGAAACCAAAACAAACAAAACAAATAGCTTTCCTCATAAACAATGTGGGTCAGTACAAATTCAGCGAAATGTATTTCATGTATACGCTGCATATCTAACTTGGCAGTTTGCTTTCATATATAGTTTTAGCGTCTGTTACCATGGTAAACGAAAAATGACCATGGAAAAAACAGAGGAGACACTCCGACAATAATTCTTTTTTCACTAATATGATACTTTCCCTGATCAGATTAACATATTTCGTAAATTTACACATTTCAAAACAAAACAGTTTCACGATTATCAATATATCTTGGATTGTAGTTGGCCCTTTTGTAGGAAAGAAACTGTCCTTTTGGCTTTCCGCTTGTAACGTTTAATTATGGTTATGCTGTTTTATGTTTGTGTTCACGTAAACACACCTATACGTGTATATATTCTGCGCAAAGTAAGACTTGGTGCAATTCCGGAATTTTCCTGCGCAAAGTAGGAATTCTCACTTTGCGCAACAAGTCCGGAATTGTACCGGTACATTTCTAGAATTGCGCAAGAGACTGATTGATTACTTATCGATAGTTTGTCCATGTAAATGCCCCTGAGCAAACTAGGAATTTTTGGACAAAGTAAGAAACTTTTTTCGATGAAAGAATGACTTGCCGATTAGTTTTTATTTGCCTTCTTTCCCTTTATCCAGTACGGTTTTCAGGAATAAATTAGTTTTAATGCAATCCTTGATAAAAAAAAAAAAAAACGAACCGAGGCAAGAGCTCAAACATACGTACACTGTTCTGCTACTTTCTTTTAACACTTACTTTTGAACATAAGTGTCAATCACCGCGAAGTCCTGCATCCGATTCTACAACAAGTTCATGCATAATGTGAGATAATGCTAATATTCATGGTTCTGAATACACGGAGTTTACCGGCCCCGATAGCTCAGTTGGTAGAGTGTCCGCTCCGAGGAACGGGAGGTCACGGGTTCGATCCCGGGCCACGACATACCAAAGTCGTTAAAAATGGTACTAGCTGCTCCTCGTTTGGCACTCAGATTTACGGGGTAGAGCTAGGACTGGCCGATCCAGTGTCAGGATAATGTGACTGGGTGTGGTATCATGTAATGTGTCTGGGACATGACACTTCAGTGAGGCAGCACTATAAAAGTGAGCATTGAGCTCCCTATCGCAACCAGACACCGTCGTGATATGACTGAAAAATTGTTGAAAGCGACGTTAAACCCGAAATCACACACACACACACACACACACACACACTGGAGTTTACCCGCCAAGTCAAAGTATTCTCACTTTGTTGCGCAAAGTGAGAATTCCTACCTTGCGCAAGACAATGCATGTTGAGCAAGTCTTGTTCAGTTTACCTAATCACACCTTTTTGGACAGGCTTATACGTATCTGTAACCATTGCAGTGGCCGTAGTACATGTAACTATAAGTTGCAGCCGCTGACGATGGGGTAGTTCAAACTGTATTTGCGTACTTCTGTACAGGAGCTAGATTTGGTTTCAGACAACAGAGTCAGTCAGTGAGAATACTTTGCGCAAGATAATTCCGGAATTGTACCGATTCTTACTTTGCGCAGAACATATATATTGGGCGATTCTATCGGGCGCCCATAATCAATGTTTTGAGCAGAATTATGAAAATATCAGAATTTTTAGCAGAAAATTTTCATTTTCGGTGGTAACATTTCCAGTATATTTAATTGGGTGTGTCGTACATGTTATTGTATCGACCCCTAATCATTGCCTTCACTTCGATTATGAAGTTTCTACATCTTTAACGCATAAGATTAAATATAAAATTTATATTTAAAGTTGTTATCTAGAAACAAATGAAATAATGGACTTATATTCTTTATGCTGTTTCAGCCTAACGAAAGCAGAGAAGACAGGAAACGTAAGTAATTGTTTTGAGTTCTCGGTTCTTAAACTCAATGAATCTAAAATTATACTTTTAGTCTCAAAGAAAACAATTATTTCGGCATATATTAATGTTCAGTGGAACTTTCTTCCGTATAAATTTTACCTGAAAAACTTTTTGCAACTGAAATCGGAGTTGCACTCCGCATTGGCACTGACTGCAATAAAATCGTACTGTTTGTATTTAGCTGGGTGGTGGGTCATAGATTGTCGCGGGCATTTCCGTGATGGCGTGCCTAGTAAATTTAGGTATTATATGTACCATTTTCAGCCTCTGAAATAGTACAGGCCAGATACATGTACTAGATTCTAAGAAGCCAAATGGTGCTAGGTGGGAAGTGGTCGTCCGTTTATCTTCCTGTTGTAATTCGTCATGCTGGTATCTACCTTGCAAGCCCGAGTTTTGATAATGGTTAAACGACAATCCCAAGAAAATGGAACTTGTCATCAGTGTGTGGGATAACGTGTGAATATTCATTCCTTTTGTAGAGTAAACGTTCTGTTTTCGATACCAAACACTATTACACAAGTGTTATACGTTGTACTAGCGTGTTTCTGACGATTGCATTTGAGCACAACCATGAGCCCGCATAGTTTGAAGACATGTCGAGGTGGTTGCTTAGCCCATTGCATGCGAGAATCCCCTAAAGGGGTACCTTGGCAAACAGTGCATGCCCAGATCAAACGGCGTCTGATCAGGGACTGCACTATTTGCTATCAGAATTTCCCGTCAAAAATAGAATAAAAACGAAACAATTAGGCCTGGCATCCCTTATTTGACAAATGGACTTGTCCAACATATATCAATGGAAGAGTCCACTAGTATACAATGTGTTAAAGCGGGGTGATAATTGCAGTAGCACTTATCGTGCAAATAAAGAACTTACATGTTCGTGTTTAAAGGTGAGAGAAGAAATAAAACATTGACAACCTGTATGGTTTCGAAGAATATACATGTAGTTTAATCTGACAACAATGATACATAATATCAATTCTAACGTTTTTCAAAGAAAAATAAGAGAAGGCATGTCTATGTATTATCATTTTATCGAACTTCTAAGCTTTAAGTCATACTATTTTACTGCTGATGCAAGCAAAATTGCACACACGTTTATTTCTCATCCCAGGTCTATATAATTTGCAGATGAACGGTACAGAAGAGCTGCTTGGAAAAAGAATCGACAGAAAGGTAAACGCGTGGTGCTTTTATAATCTGTACGGCATAGTTACATAATATAAAGCATGTATAGCAACAGGCACATACTTATTTAGCATTCACAAACATTTACTTATATCGTCCAACTCCAAATCTTGATGAAAGAAATTCAGAGAACAACTTCAAAATGTCCAAATAATTTTATTTACACAACGTTTCAGCCTGAAATGGCATTCATCAGGTGTATAATATCGTGCAAATGAAGAACAATGCTACAAATAAAAATCAAAAATGAGTTCCAACTCCAATTCTTGTAATTCTTTTGAATAGTCATATATAGGTCATTCCATTTCTACACTTTGGCGCATTCGGTTTCCTTTACTTCTCCCTCTCTACAATAACTTAATTAAAGGTATACAAAGGCTATTTTCTGCAAAGCCATGTTACCATTATGAAGGTTGTTGCAATAATCGGGGAAAAGTGAACGAAATGACAAGAAGCGTAACACCATCTTAACCCTGACGTCGCTCTGCACAGGACTGTCGGATTTCCTGTGCCATGATGGGTAAACGCAGAATATCTCGTAATTATAGATTATTGAAAGCAGAGTTAAGTGCTATTAACAGTTCAAAGTTAAATCATTCATATCGTGAACATGTGTAATGCAATTTATATAGACATTTTAGAGCAGTGAAAATGCATTTTTGGTTTTGTTTTGTTTAAGCCGACAAATGTCCTGCCGGTTACATGGCCATTGTGGAGTGCGAGCCATGTCCTATTGGGTACTATACTGCGAAAAAGGGTATCTGGAAAACCTGTGTAGTGTGTGATGAGGGCTTGACAACTACAGAGGATAACAGGGCAAAATGTGTCAGTGAGTATACAAAGCTTTATATATCCCAAACTTTGATACTGTAAAATTCGCTTCCATTATTTTGTTAACATCATATAATTAAAATAGTTTCTTTGGTAAGAAAGATATCAAGCGACCTGTAGCTCGAATTCAGATTTATCGTTTATGGAACAACGATGATATCATCGCATTCTCGTCAACATAATATTTTGTTCACTTGCTCAAATGTACATTTCGGTAAGTACCAATCGTGCAATGTTATTATGGATAGATGGATGGATGGATGGTAGTATCTTGATTGACCAAATGGTTGATAGATTGATGGGCGGATGGATTGATTGCTTAATTAATTGATTGAATTAATAAATGGTGATTGATTTATTGATTGATTGATTGGTTGGTTGGTTGATTGATTGATTGATTACCTCGCGAACTAACTGAATAATTGTTTGATTGATTGATTGATTTTTCTTCAGCGACTTGTGGGCCTGGAACAACATGGCACAAGAAGAAGAAAACTTGTGTAGAATGCCCTCAAGAGCTCTACAAGCCTGACTTCGGAAACCACGCCTGTATAAGCTGCCCCAGATTCCTAAATCCTGTTGATAATGCTACAGCATGCGGCAACAGTAAGTAACCCCCACTTCCCAATCCTTCCAACTAGGAATGCATTTACGGTTGATATATTTTCTGCCTATTATCACAAGGGACAAATTTTCTTGTTTGGTTTTCTGGCGACTGAAACCCTCGTAAAACACGTTGACAAGCCCGTGTAATGATCAGCTCTGTTAACGCCCGTTCATATATTGAAAACTGGTGTTTACAGTGGTATACATTATTTTCCTTATTTCTGCTCCGAGACATACATGTAGGTTGTTGGAACTCGTTTGAGCCGCCCCAATGAGATGGTTTTAACGAGACCCAACAACATATATTCGGAGTATAAATAAGAAAACTACAACAAATTTTCATCAGAAAAAATTACCGTTTTGGAGACATGAAAAATGCTTTTATGTCACACGGATGTGGTAAAGTACTTAAAGGGGTGCAGTCTTTAGCAAAGACTAGCCTCACGCTGATATTGAGGTGGACATATATCAAAAAATGCCTGCATTGAACGGGTATAGTGTTATAGGTCTTTTTTTTTTTGTTTTGTTTAGTTTTGTTTGTTTGTTTCTCGGGTGCATCACAATTTAAAATTATGGAACTTGCTGATATTATAATTATTGATTTCTTTTTCTAGTTTTCAAGTTTTGCAGAAATCCTATTGTTTCAAGCAATAAAATAGAAGGTGATCAATCGATGAGGCGATTCTAATGGGAACAATCATATATTTATTTTAAAGAAATCGAAAAACGTCGCTCTTATATAGTGTATTCTTGCACACCGGATAAGGAAATCCATAGTTTTAGCTTGGGATAGAAATTCTGTTCTAAGCCTGGTGTTCTTACCCCAATCGAATATTCCCACGTGTTTGATAAATGCACTGGTTGAATACGACCTTATATGCGCCGTCGTTAAGGTTGACGCCACAGCGCGTTATGTGACGTCACTAAACATTCCTGTAGTCACAATATGGCGGACGTCGCTAACGCAGTGACTGCAGCATTAAAAATCCGTACCAAGAAATTGAAGGTATGCAAGAAAAAGAATCATATCTGGAAGTGAGGGGTGGATAGAACAATCCGTCCCTCGAGATCACTATCAGGCACCAATCGGCAAGCCTCGTGATACCGGACGGTGACCCTCGGGGCGGTTTTTTTTTCATCCACCCCTCACACCCATATAAGATTCTTATATGTCATGACATAAAAAAATCATATGATCACATAGCTAATGGCGCGTAACGCCATGACGCCATCCGTCACATCGCTGTGTATTCTACTGTTATTCTTCAACAACAAAATACTATTATAACTCGATAGATGATAAACAGAATTTTACACTCGTGGTCATTTCATATTATATTTATGAAACTCGCCAAAGGCTCGTTTCATAAACTTCCTATGAAATGACCACTCGTGTAAAACCCTCTATATCCCTATCTTGCCTTGTGGACTTGCATTATGATTAAACCCCAATGACATAAACTACCCCTGCCTCGAACAAATTTTATGTTCTAGCCATTGGAGTTCGACTGAACGTATATTTAGGTATTTGTGCTCAACGAAGGCTCTTCCCACTCAGTCATAATGCCAGCATGATGCCGTTTCGGGTCAGCAGACACCCCTATTATATACCCAGAAAATGTCCCCTTTACTTTCTACAGAAGTCAAAGTTGAAAATTTTCTTATTGCCTGCCCTGCCAGCATGATCAGCAGACACCCTTATTATGTACCCAGAAAGTGTCCCCATTACTTTCTACAGAAGTCAAAGTTGAAAAATTTTCTTATTACCCGTAGGCAAGTGTATATTGTCCGTAGGCAAGCAGGCAAGTGTATATTCTAGTTGGTAAGCAGTACCATAAAACTTGTCCATTCTGAGAATAAACAAGTTGGCTGCTTTCAAAAAGCATCCAATAGGTTTGGTCTTGTCAGGCTACATTCTGATTTGAGCCAGCTGATATCATTATCCCACTTAATGCATTTTTGAATAAAAATAATAAACTTTAAACGTTCCCAGGCGGTTCTTCTGTCGCGGTATATTTTTGTTATGGTTTGCCTGAAGTTTGGAGGCCTTCATGCGGACTGAGCAAATTATTTGTCTAAATCGCGACGGAAGTATTGGCGAGGATTGTGGCCACATAAAATAGATTTAAGCCCTCCAGTGGAATTTGTTTCCACTGACCGTTCCAATGCGGTTCTTCTGTCGCGGTTTGTTTTTGTTATGGTTGTTTGTGTCGCTTATATTATTTTATTTTGGATAGCCTATTGGCCATTTTATGGGAAAGTAACTGTCCTTTTAGCTTTTCGCTGTTGGTGTTTCCATTAGGGTCTGTTGTTTCATGTTTGTGTGTCTTTCCCTTTGGTGTCTGTGATGGGAGCTGTGGGTTGATTGTAACGATTCCTGATCATTGCCTCCACTTCTATTTTTTAATACAAAACGTGTATATAAAATTTCGAAGTCTGTGACCTTGGTATCAGGAGTGGTATGTAGTGATGAGTATTCTGTGGTAAATTGTTTAACGCCATGGCAAGTATAAACTAAATGTAACTTACATATGGTTTACACATGTAAAGCCCAAAAAAAATTAACCAAACGAAAATGTAAACCGAATTTTTCAAAGGTCATAACTCTGTTAATATTTGGTGGACAGTAATTCTCGAAACTTAAGGCATATCTTCACATCTTAGCCTTACTACATACACATTTTAGGCTTAATCGGGTGAAAACTGTATAGTAGGAGTTATACGGAAACGAAAAAAAAAGTTTACGAACGGACGGACGGACACCAACCCCAGCATAACTTAATACGACCGTTTTTGTTGTTGTTGTTGTTTTTCAAACGGGTATATAAAAAGATTTTTCCTAAGTCATCAGGCCTTCTATAGGGCCTTGGTTATCTTTTTCATTTGTTGTTAACGTCCCTGTTAACACTGTATGAGTCTTTTTTGAGACATTGCTTCTAATCTGTCGCCCAATGAAACTAAATGGTTGAAATGCATGAACGGTCCGACTCGAGCCACTTTTCCTGGACAGGCTTAGAACTTCTAGGCGATTTAACACTACTCATGTGCGGCCGGTATCAGCTCTGCGTTGAAGCACCATGCAACCCAATCTATTTCTTCAATTCCCGATGGACGGGGGCCGATCAGACCTTGGGACAATATATTGGACTGCATGAGCTGAAACCGACCGAACTTTGAAGTATTGCTGAACCGCCTAGGAAGATCTAAGCCTGCCCAGACAAAGTGCTGCGAATCAGACTGTATCTTAAACCTCGGCAGTTTCTTTGAGCGGTACCTCCGCAAAAACCTGAAATTTGCAATCCTTTTGTATATCTTTCTGGATCACAACTTAATTGTAAAAGAAACTGATTAGTAAAACGTCAAGTATTTAGTGGTTATCAGATACAATAGCTCGAATCGAATGCGCCAAAAAATCTTTTAACAACTCAGTCTGTAA
Source organism: Lucinisca nassula (assembly GCA_963580285.1). Taxonomy (NCBI): domain Eukaryota; kingdom Metazoa; phylum Mollusca; class Bivalvia; order Lucinida; family Lucinidae; genus Lucinisca; species Lucinisca nassula. The sequence continues at coordinate 10,773,646 of OY757012.1, read as the reverse complement.
CTGGTGGCAGGTCACTTAGTAGTCATGAAGTTTTTTAACAGAAACCCATCAACGTTATGACTGTTTCGCTCCCTAAATATTTTATATATTTGGAAGAGTTAGAAGGTTCGACCTTGGCACTGACGTTAATTCTAGTAGCAAAGACATGAACATGTTTTTACACACCCAGAGATCTTTTTTATGTTTCGTTTTACGATCCTTTCAAGATTATTTCACTCACATCAAGCCAATCGTTAATCAGAGGTGAGCGAAAACTGGAATACCCGATGAAAAACCTCCTGACCTTCCGTTGCAGAACTTCTCATTATGTGACCTGAGCCGTGCTCAAACCTACAGCGTTGAGAGACCTAATGATTAAGAGTCAGCACTCTTATCCACTAGGCCACGGAGGCCCGTTACACCCAGCGATCGTTATAAATGAGGAAAAATAACGTTCTCTGTCTTTCCAACATTTACATATACGTATTATTAGAGCTATTAGCGTACCGAAAGCTGTTCCTATCTGTATGAAGTAAACTTTGCAGGGTTTTTTTTTTTATTTATTTAACGGCCCAGTCAATACTGATTTGGGTCATGTTTGGGCCTTCAGTGTACCTATCCACGCTTTTCCCCAGCAGGCTTATCCGTAAGCGGTTTACCTGTTCAGTGCACATTCTGTCGCCCAAAACTGACCCCTGCCCTTCCTGAATCAGCGGAAGGAAGAGAATGACCATAGAAAAGATTTCATAATCAATCTCCACGACCCCCGTAGGTATCGAACCCGAGTCTTCCTTATCATCAGTCAGACTGCATCCGACTGAGCTACCGCAGCCAGCCACACTTTGTGAGTAGTAGTAGTTATGTTCTGTTGATTTTCGTTTCCATGGCCCCATGGACTTACTCCATAATGGCATTGCAAGACGTAAAATTTGCGAAAATGACTGCGGCTGTTATAAGTTCCCCATAAGGGAAATAGATACGCCTTAAAGGGGTGGGGCTACTCCTGCAAAAAAGTTTCTCTTTGGATATGTCTAAGGGATATACTCTTAAAGGAAAGAATTTGCTCCTTGGGAGCAAATTCTTCCCTTTTAGAGTAGACCTCTTCGGCAGCAAATTCTTCCCCTTTTAGAGTAGACCCTTTTTTCAGTTGGACAGAGCCAACAGAGTAGCAACCATAAGATCCTTAAAGTTGTATTTCCATCACGAAATCATGCCTATAAAATTGTGATCCACTTTAATATGTTCGATAAAAGGGCTATCCTTTGGAAGCAAGGAATGCACCACAGAACTGAAAAATATGGTGTGCACATGTTTTCTGGGCCAGACTAGCTAGTTTCGGCCAATTAGGCCTCATCAGTGACCCCAAGATATTATCAAAATTCCACAATGGAATCAATGATCCAAAAGGGCAAGAAAATATAATCTACACTATGATATAGGGCAGGGAGACGTTTTACCGCCGCCACACATTCCCATACACCTGTTGAAGTGAAGTTAAATATGTTCTATAAAAGGGCTATCCTTTGGAAGCAAGGAATACACCACAGAACTGAAAAATATGGAGTGTACATGTTTTCTGGGCTAGACTAGCTAGTTTCGGCCAATTAGGCCTCAACAGTGACCCTAAGATATTTTCAAAATTCCACAATGGAATTAACGATCCTAAAGGACAAGAAATATAATCTTCACTTTCATATAGTAAAGCACAGGTTTGCAGGGGTATACATTAATTTCCGTATTCATGCTCTGAGACACTAGATTGTGGGTACACGATATAATCGCATCGTCGAGGCGTTTCTGTCGACTCCCCGCAATCTATGTTTTGAGCAAAAAAGGCAAATATTCCAATTTTTCTTTTTAAAATTTCTTTTTCTTTGGCCAAAAAATGACAGTGTATTTGTATAGGTGTGTTTCGAAATACGGTAACAATGGTAGACTAACTGCCACACCTGCCAGGTGTATCCATTTCCCTTAAGATATTTATTGTTGGAGTTAAAACGCTTGCTTTTCGGTCTGTTTCGCTATTCAGACAGGCTGTTTCCTGTAATTGCAGTATAGTATTGCATCATCGTTAAAACTGATTGGTTGATCGCGTCACGTGCCCCTCCATGGAACAGTTACAATCTGGTCATTAGACCCGGTTTGCCCGCCTCATGGCGACCAAACCAAAAAGATAGGCAGCTATCTTGTCATGCGTGTCGATTATAAACGCGTTAAAACTAAAATGAATGCAGGGTGTGATTAAGAACATAAAGCGGATGAATTGCTATCAAAAATGTGTGACCTACCTGCAGTCTATAATTTCTTTTTAGGAAATAAGTTTATTATGGAATAAAACAAGCACATTGCGTTGAAAATATTGGTTTACTGACACTATGGCAATCAAGGTTGAATCTGTAATTATACGGTTATTGAATATTCGGCACTCGTTCATATGGCGGAGACGCACTGCTAGGCTTGTGCATCCTTCCCCATATGAGCTCGTGCCGGGTATTTCACAATCGTATGAAATAAATAACCTATAGATATGGCGCACTGGTATTTAACAGGCCAGTAACACTATTTAGGTCCTATTGAGCCGGCCGATCAGTCTAGCGGGTAGGCTTATACATAGGCGGTCAACTAGTACAGTGTCATTTTTTTCGCAGAAACTGACAACTGCCCTTCTTGAATCAGCATAAGGAGAGAATGACCTTAGAAAAGAGTTCATGATCTGTCTCCACGTATGTGAGCGACCCTGGAGGGATCAGGTTAGCGCCACCAGATATAGAGTCAAACACGCATCAGACTGAGCTACACAAGAGTCGGCCAATAATTATTTGGTGTTAGCACCTTGCGACAGACTTATTTTTGCAGCCTGTATTATAGATCAGACTAATGCGCCCCCGCCCATCGGGGCTTGGAAATAAAAATTGGGCCGCGCAGAGCTGAACCGACCGAACTTAGTGCAGGTAAACTGCTCTGCTAAGGAAAAGTGGTGCGGGTCGGACCGCTCCTTAAACCCTAATGGTGCGTTTTGGTGGAAGGGTTTGAGGTTTCACTTCATCTCAATGTCGAGTAAAATTCCCCCAAAATCGGCAGCAGCGTCTCCTAACTGACATAAACACGGTGTTTTCGGGGACGTAAAACCTGAGCACAAAAATAGAATGGTTCAATTTTATCGATTTCATTACAGTGGAGTGTCCATCTGGTTACGAGCCCCGAAACCTTCCTGGGGGACAGATGACCTGTAGCCCCTGCCAGCTGGGTTACTTTAAAAAAGGAAGTGGCAATGATTTTTGTGGACGGTGTAAAAAGGATCGATGGACTCTTCAAACTGCCTCAGCGGGAAGCTGTTTAAGTAAGTACATTTAAACAGAGTATCCGTAACATGAGTGGTTATTCATACGGAATTGATGAAACGAGCTTTTAGCGAGTATCATAAATTCCAAAAAGAACTAATACTGTGAAATCAGCAGGGGTGCCTCGGGCCGCAGTTGGTTTAAACTCTGGTTATTTAACATGTACATGTACAATAGGATTTGACGGTTAGGAACTACTGTCAAGTTAACTACCGTTATGGCCAAATGTGACCGACTCAGTATATGAAGATAGACATGATATATAGAGCATATCGATGGGAAGCTGTCTAAACACACAAAATAAATAAAAAGTTTCCTTGATTAAAACTGCAATAAATCACTGGACAGAAGAGCACGATGAGTGTCATAAAAAACCACCGTTTTATGACGTTACTCGTTGATTTCTTGACGTTAGACGTTAAACCAGTACAAAAAGACATGAATGTGTGTGATACAGTCAATAATGTTTTGCATTAGCGACTGGTTCGGAGACTTTGAAAGTAACAACAAAGTCATTGTCGATATTTAGTGTGTTAGAATAGAAATAGATCAGCTCTATTGTGTGATTTGTTGAGTAATAAATCACAGTTTGTTGGTCAGTTGTAAGTAGACAAATCACTCGCGCTACGTGCTCACATTACGAAAACACACCCGTGCGACATAGTGCATTTTTCACATCTCCAAAATGGCTACTAATCTGATGAAAAACCGTGATATTTTTCTTATAAAGGCTCAAAAAATAGGTTGTGGAAGCTCGTTAGAACCTCGGTTCTAACGAGTACCCACAACCTATGTCTTGGAACAGAAATAAGAAAAAAATGTTTACCCCCGTAAACCCCAGTTTTCTCTATATAAAGTGGGGTTTAGGGGGGTCTTCATTTCACGGACTTGTTCACGTGATGAGATTTGATCTACTTTACAACTGATTACCAAACTGACATTTATTACTCAACAAAACACTGCTAAAGTCGATCTATTTCTAAAGGTCAAGCATACATGAATGACGTCGTCTCCAATTCTTCGTGTGTTCACCGGCAACCTCACTGGATACCAAACAAACTCCTCCACTGAAAACGTCCTTACTCCCCCCGCCATATTAGTTAAATTTAGCTATGTATCTCGTCTAAATCTCGAAGAAGTTGCACGCAAATTGTGTTATTTATTTATTTATTTATTTATTATCCCCTCGCAACAAAGTTGCGAATGGGGATATAGCATCGGTGCCGTGCGTCCGTGTGTTAGTGTGTGTGTGTGTCTGTCCGGAACCTTGTGAGCAGGATAGAAGACACAGTATTCAACGTAGAAGCATCAAACCTTCCACAAATGTTCACCATGTACAGAGGATGAACCCTATTGAATTTCAAGGTCAGGGGTCAAAGGTCAAGGTCACAATGGACTTGACCTTGAAAACCTTGTGAGCAGGATAGAAGACACAGTATTCATCGTAGAAGCATCAAACCTTCCACAAATGTTCACCATGTACAGAGGATGAACCCTATTGAATTTCAAGGTCAGGGGTCAAAGGTCAAGGTCACAATGGACTTGACCTTGAAAACCTTGTGAGCAGGATAGACGACACAGTATTCATCGTAGAAGCATCAAACCTTCCACAAATGTTCACCATGTACAGAGGATGAACCCTATTGAATTTCAAGGTCAGGGGTCAAAGGTCAAGGTCACAATGGACTTGACCTTGAAAACCTTGTGAGCAGGATAGACGACACAGTATTCATCGTAGAAGCATCAAACCTTCCACAAATGTTCCCCATGTACAGAGGATGAACCCTATTGAATTTCAAGATCAGGGGTCAAAGATCAAGGACACAATGGACTTGACCTTGAAAACCTTGTGAGCAGGATAGACGACACAGTATTCATTGTAGAAGCATCAAACCTTCCACAAATGTTCACCATGTACAGAGGATGAACCCTATTGAATTTCAAGGTCAGGGGTCAAAGGTCAAGGTCACAATGGTCTAACATATTCAGATTGGATTTTCATGTAAATGAATGGTATGCAGTTGCGAGGGGATGCTACGCTTGCGTTGCCTTGTTTATTTATTTATTTAACCCAAGGCAATGCATGTGATTATATAGCCAATAGCTGCAAGCCATATACTGAACGTTTACAGATCAAATTAATAAAAGAATAACATGCATAATATGAGAACATGTAACATGGCAAACACAGGCCGCGACGACTTTTATATACAGTTCACAGTCTTCCTAGAATCAGTTGGTCTTAGTTTATTTGAACCATTTGGTCTTTGTCTAAAAATTGTGTATCCATTATGCTGATCGTTTCATATATTTTGATCAAGTACATGGAATAAACAGTCGAAGAGACCATATTCAAGATAATGCAAAATGTTCTATTTGGTCAGTTCCCTTAGTTCTGCTAAATCCATTCAGTAAAATCGCCTATATAAGGCTTTTTTATCGGGCACCATAATATGTTTGTGATAGAAATACGAAAAATACCCCCAAATATTTGAAGAGAAAATGTCATAACTAGCACCATGAGATATACATCACAGCTCAAGAACATGTTTTCTAATGATGTTCAACATCCCCCGCCCATCGGGGCTTGAAGAAATAGATGGGCTGCATGATGCTTCCGCGCAGAGCTGAAACCGACCCGCACACAAGTACTGGTAAACCACTTAGAGGATTTAAGCCTGCCCAGGCAATGCTGTGCGAGTCGGCCCGTCCATGCATATAAACCCTATTGGTTTCATTGGGCGGCAGGGCTTGAGATGTCATGCCATCTTAATGTCAGGTAAAAGTCCCACAAAATTGGAAGCAGTCTCCAAAATGACCTTTACAGTGTTGACGAGGACGTTAAAGATCAAATAAAACAAAAACAAATCTAATGATGTTCAAAAATATTGCTCTAGTGGTTTTTTATTGTACAGTCTAGGAACGTTGACAGAACAACTTTGCCCACCCCACAGCTGCTAATGCTGCTAAAGCTTGTTAACTAACTCGGTAGTCAATAGGTTACTTTCACCACTTTCGGCTATTAAAATGACACAGTATATTGTTACGAGCCAGGCATAGCAGAAAGAAAAAACAAACAAGCCTTTTGGAAAAATTTAACAAAATTTATTTGCAAGTTAACTTTAACCTGTAGAAGTAAGAAAATTAAATGTACTTAGCTCTGAATTAAATATCCTGAATGAATCTATTTTCCTTGATCCCATAGAATTCACAGTCCAAAATGAAAAGTAATATCCTTAAATAACATTCCAACACAGAATTTAGAAATAACTTTTCTTAAAAGCCCCAACATCAAACTCCAAAGTCTGACTCAATGAGAAAAAATCAAGCTCTTTTATAGACCCTAAGATTTCTCTAGAATGTTCCACAGGGCTGTGGAATAAGATGATATAATTTTCTAAAAATAATGCAAACCTGAACTTTCTGGAAGGTTCTGAAGTACTTTTCTTTGTAAACATGAAATTAATCTGTGACTCAGTTTTCGAGAATCTTCTATAAGAAGATTAACAAGTTATTTATAGCACTATTAGGTCAACAGTGGGGTGCAAGTGGGAATCAGAAAAATAAATTCTTATGCATAACAATATCAGTTTTTGGAAACATTCAATGGAACAGAAAATATACTAGTTGTAATAAAGCTTTAAAATTCGGATATCTTCATCAGAGCTTTCAAACGATTATGATTTCCATGCGGTCATGGCGCGTCAACTAGTCTTCAAACTTATATGGGTGAACTCGTTCTTGACCTTAAGAATACTACCATATGACCACGCAGGCCCATCAATTCTGAAACATTTCGGCTAAATGAAGTTTATCAGAAAGGTCTTTCACTGTAAGTATTATCTGCACTGTTATTAATAGATATTCTTGTTGCTTGTTAGAACCACCTCACTGAGGCTGTACTAACTATGTAATGGTAGCAAAAATAATAGTACCAATGAATACTGTTCTTAACAGGCGTCCCTCTTACATATGAAGTGGGGTTTGCCATGCTGTACTTTTATTTATTGTTTCCCTGATTTTCTCTTCCTTCCTCAGAGGACATCCCGGACAGTACTTGTGAAACCAGCTTTGCAGAGCTAGCACGTGCGCTCCAGTCAGTGGCTTACGACATGACGGAAAATGACAACTTCATCCGGGCCCTCTGTGACCAGTAAGTCCAAATAAAATTCCATACTAGGGCCTACTTACAAACTATATCTCTATATATATTTTATAAGTCTTCACATCACGAAAGTACGCCTATATAATTTTACAGGGGTAAACCTTTTCAGCTCACCTGAACCCGAAGTGCTCAAGGTGAGCTATTGTGGTCGCTTTGTGTCCGTCCTTAATATCTTCAAACGACATCTCCTCCTAGGCCAATACCTGATTTCAAAATAATTTCATAGAAATGTCCCTTTGGTGACCCTCTTTCAAAATTGCTAAAATGGTCCTGTTCCACTGAACAAAATGGCCACCAGAGCTAAATATAGAAAAACCTGGAAACGCCATCTCCTCCGAAGCTAATGGCCTGATTTCAAAACAATTTCACAGAAATGTTCCTCAGTGGACCCTCTCAAAATTGCTAAAATGGTAATGCTCGGTTGAACAAAATGGCCGCCAGAGCTAAAATACAAAACAAACCTTTAAACGACATCTCCTCCGAGGCCAATGGCCTGATTTCAAAATAATGTCATAGAATTGTTCCTTGGATGACCCTCTACCAAAATGCTAAAATGGTTCTGCTCCAATAAACAAAATGGCCACCAGAGTTAAAATTAGAAAACTCTTTAAACGACATCTCCTTCTAGGCCTATGGCCCGATTTCAAACTATTTTCACAGAAATGTTCCTCGGATGACTGTCTTCCAAAATTGTTAAAATGGTTTACGCTCTGCTGTAAAAAATGTTTGCCAGAGGTAAAAGATAGAAAACCCTTTAAACGACATCTCCTCCTTAGCAAATACATGTAGCCCGATTGCGAAATTATTTCACAGAAATGTTCCTTGAGTGACGCTCTTTCAACATTGTTAAAATGGTTCCGTTCTACTGAACACAATGGCTGCCACAACTAAAAATAGAAATTCCTTTAAACAACGTCTCCTCCGAGGTCAATGGCCTGATTTCAAAATAATTACAGGATGACAGTCTACCAAAAGTGCTAATGTTTTTCCACTCCATTGAACAATATGGCTACCAGCCCTCAAAATAGAAAATAGAAGAGAAGGCAATGATCAGAAAAACAATCCAACAAACCCACAGCTCCCATCAGAGACACCAAAGGGAAAGAAGCACAAACATGAAACGACCTGACGCAACTGGAAACATCAATAGCTGAAAGCCAACAGGACAGTTATTTTCCCACAAAATGGCCAATTGGCTATCCATACAAAATAAGATAAGCGACACACACACACACACACACACACACACACACACACACACACACGCACACAAAGACAAACCATAACAAAAAAAAAAACGCGACAGAAGAACCGCCTTGGAACGGTCATTGAAACGAATTTCACTGGAGGGCTTCAATCGATTTTAGTTGGCCACAATCCTCGCCTTAACTTCCCTCATTAATTGCACGACGGTGGGTCAGGCCTCAGATTCTATGACGGTTCCAGCATACTGAGAATTAGAGAGAATTTAATTTTATGCAATGTCGGTTGGTACCTGATGCTCTGTCTCTGCTCGGGCCTATCGGAGTCTAAAGTTTGGTTTTCGTTTGCTCCAGCATGTCAGTGGTTTCTTGCTGTCGAGTCCTCACCGTTGTTTCATCTCTGTGGTAGTTTGACGTTTGTGTTCACTGAGATGTTGCACTGATGAGTTAGGCCTTCCTGCGGACAGAACAAATTAGTTGTCTAAACAGTTGGACATCTTCTTCCTGATGCCCGGGACTTCCGTGGAGTGTGGGCCATGTTTGCTGATGTTGGCTCGGTGGGGGACGCCTTTAAGTCCTAAGATAGGCGTCTCTTGCCTGATGCCTCCAGTTGACCTGTCTCATGAGCTATGTCGGTCGATGTGTGCTCGGATGGGGATGTGTTGTGTTTGCCGGATCTTTTCAACCATCCGTTTCGGTTTCAGAACGTTTGGGTTGAGACACACTGATGGAGATTAAATATCAGAAAGGCCTCTGTGTCTAGTTGTTTCATGTTTGTGTTTCTTTCCCTTTGGTGTCTCTGATGGGGAGCTGTGGGTTAATTGTATCGATTCCTGATCATTGTCTTCACTTCTATTATGGAAGACTGAGGCTACATCTGGAGCTCAAAAATACTTTGGCACAGCATATGTAGGTCATCAATACTTGGAAAGCGGCGACTACGCGTGCTCGATTTCAGTTTAGAGAAAAAGGTTGGTGAGTAAGGGAGAAATGCATTGGGCAAAAGTTCTGTTTTTGCCATCTGTCATGTGTGAACTGTAGCATTTTCCTAACGCAACCGACTGAGACTGGTACACACAACATACATATTCAAGTTGAAATAAGAAAAAAAATCCTTTGTTATCCCAAATACATGTACTCGTATATTAGTACAGTAGAACTTCGATGGCTCGAACATCTATGGCACGTTTACCATGGCTAAGTCGAACCTGTTCTCGAGTCCCTAGGGAACATCTCTACATAAGAAATAGGGAGGGTAAAATTTAGGATATTTTCATCTTTTATCTTGCAAATATATGCTGTGTGTACTCATTAGAATCGCCTCGATGAGGCGATTCTAATGAGTACATACAGCATACATTTTTCATTATAGAACACCGAAAAGATTCCCTAAAGTATGTCGTTATGCCTCCTGTCAGTAACCCTCAGTGGCTCGAACTACCCCTGTCTCGAACAGATTTCCTTTGTCCAAAATATGTTCGAGTCATTGAAGTTCGACTGTATATTAGTACATGTAGTTGTGGGAAATTTTCCCAAGGAACTCAAGAAGTGGTAAAAGAGACATAGGTGATCGAGCCAACTATGTTTCACTATACTGCATTACAGGTCCGAAGATCTTGCTGCTCTGAAAGCACATTTTGATAATTGTAAAGATGTTTTGGACGACGTCGGCACACCGTATCTTCCTGTTTTCGTTGACGGTGACAGAGAGATAAACTTTCTCGACGACTTCAGTATCTCGACACCAGTATGTCCAGACACCTCGTCTGGTGATGGGTCCGGGGGCGAAGGAGAAGGGGGTGGAGCAGGTAATACAACACAATTTTGTATCCATTAAAAATTATTTGTTTTAAAATAGAAAAAAAAAGTTATTAGGGAAAGTTCTAACACAGCGCGCCTATATAGGGAGTGGAAAGGAACGCAACAAACTACTGGGCGGAAAGGCGTGACGCATAAAACCGCAGATCTATGACATCAATCGAACATTCTGTGACCAGACGTCACACCAAAAATAGTAATAACAGTATAGTTTATCAACGACCTTTGAGAGTTCAACGTTCAAGCGTGCTAAGACTATTCCATGTTTTAGGGGAAGCAGGTTTCGGATTTCTTTTTTCACAGGATTTTAAAATTATAAATAGGTTTTTTGATAATGCCAATATGTAGAATTCGTGGCCAAGTGGTTAATATGATGCATTGCGATCCTCAGTAAAACTATATCGCCCAATATAAAATCCCAACTGAAGGCGATTTACCTAAAACGCGGACTAGTCCAAAATTCAAAGTGCATTCATGTCTCACTGCGTTTTGAAAGACTATAATAATAATAATGATAATAATAATAATAATAATATCAAATAAACAAAATAAATATTCAAAAAACATCACAAAGTGTGATACAGTCGATAATATTGGTGAGATTTCTTCTAACCATGGCGAACGGTTGCGGGGAAACTTTGACGGAAACAACAAAATTAGTGTTGATTTTTTAATGTTAGAATCGAACTATACCAGCTCTAGTGTGGTCAGCAGAAAACTGCCCGGGGGAGTTGGGCATAAACCTTAACTCTGACTCGGGGCTATTAACACTGATTGGCCATTATGTGGGAAAGTAACTGTCCTTTTGGCTTTTCCATTAGGGTCTAGTTGTTTCAGGTTTGTGCTTTTTCCCTTTGGTGTCTCTGATGGCAGCTGTTTTAAATTCTGATGCATTTGCGTATGTAACGCGGCATCTGATTCGATAACGTTAGAAATTCTGCAACGTAGTGTCGGAAACCAAACGTCGCTTTTTATTGACTGGCAGCTCACAGCAATGATTGCTTTTGCAAAATAGTACAGTTTTAGCAAACACAACCTAATATAAGTATAATAATAAAAATTGAAAATTAAATGAATGCTGGAACTTTTTCCAATTTATAGGTCGAAGATATTTAAAAAAAAAACTGAGTGCAGGCCAATCATAGCATGCACTAAACGTTGAATCAACGTTGATAACGTTGTTTTAATGTTGATTCAACATTGAGTCGTTTTGCGCCTGCAGGAAATTGCTTACAGTACGCAAACACGCATAAACAAATACATTGCCACCTTTATCGCCAAAAAAATGAAACTTTTAAGATGAAAAATGGTGATATTTTTTCTTATTTCTGCTCAATAAGAGCAGAAATAAGAAAAATAAGTCATACCCCCGGAAACCCCAGTTTTACTATATAAAAGTGGGGTTCAAAGGGATCAAAATTATATAGGCGTGTTTTCGTGATGAAATAGATTTCATTAGTAAAAGACAGCTATATAATTTTCTGACCCCCCTAGAACCCCACTTTTATACAGTAAAACTGGGGTTTACAAGGATAACCCTCATTTTTCTCATTTCTGCTCTAAAACATAAATTGTGGGTACCCACAATTTATATTTTGAGCAGAATATCAAAATTTTTCCTCTGAAAGTTTTCTTTTTTCGGCGTTAAAATTTACAATGTATTTGAATAGGCGTGTTCATAACAATTGCTTACTAGAGATGGCCACTGTGATACATTATGCTATACAGTAGAACTTCAATGGCTCGAACACCTTTGGGACCTCGAAAATCTGTTCGAGACAGGGGTAGTTCGAGCCACTGAGGTTACTATCAGGAGGCATAACGAGATATTTTTAGACATCTTTTCGGTGTTCTATAATAAAAATGTATGCTGTGTGTACTCATAAGAATCGCCTCATCGAGGCGATTCTAATGAGTACACACAGCATACATTTGCTAGATAAAAGACTAAAATCTCCTTAATTATCCCCACTTTTTCTTATGTAGAGGATTTCGCTAGGGGCTCAAGAATGGGTTCGACACATCCACGGTAAACGAGCCATCGGTGTTCGAGTCATCGAAGTTCTACTATAATTTGATTTTTCGTGTTTCAGGGCGAAAGAAAAGGGCTGCCTGGAAGAAGAACCGAACAAAGGGTAAATAAACAGCTAACCCATTACGATAACACACCCTTGCGACAAAGTGCATTTTTCTTATCTCCAAAATCGCTACTTTTCTGATGAAAATCCGTGATATTTTTCTTATTTATACTGCAAACATAGGTTGTGGGTGCTCGTTAGAACCGCCTCATTGAGGCGGTTCTAACGAGTACCTACAACCCATGTTTTGGAGCAGAAATAAGGAAAATAATGTTTACCCACCCCCCCCTCCCCCCAAACCCCAGTTTTTTCTATATAGAGTAGGGTTTAAGGGGGTGTTCATTTCACGGACTTGTTCACGTGATGTATTGACAGTGACTTGAACTAATGCAATACACTCTCATTAGCCTTTACAACGCTCTTGGCTAATTCAGCAGACGACAAATTGTTGATATTTTTTATTTTTCCCTGAAAACAGGACTTGACATCTCATGCAAATTTTCTCCGTAAATGTCAAATCCTGTTTCCTGGGAAAAATGAGAAAAAAATCAAAGTGTCGTCTTCTGTAAATAATAACTAGCACTCAGAGCGCTTAATTAAACTATGACAATTCAAAGTACTCAAAGTTTATTTGTTTGAGTTGAGATTTTACGTCCCCGTCAACATTATTCTGTTGTTGTTGTTTTTTGTTGTTGTTGTTTGTTTTTTTTTTTTGTTGTTTTTTTTTTTTTTTTTTTTTTTTTTGTTTTTTTTGGATTTGAGGTTTTACGTCCCCGTCAACACACATTATTTTGGCCATTTTGGAGGTGATGTTTTCAATTTTGTCGGGCTTTTTGTCGGACATTGGGATGGAATGGAACTGCCCAAACAAACCGCTAGGGTTTATCCGACTCGCACCACTTTGCCTGAACATATCTTTTTAGCGGTTTCCGAGTACTCATGTTCGGTCGTTTTCAACTGACCGGAAGCACCATGCAACCTAAACTATTTCTCCAAACCCCGTTGGGCGGGGGTCTTAGACCAAAGTGCATAGGCGATACATTTTAATACATCTTCGGCATTTCAGAAGTGACGTCTCGAGTCCCTTGATTTTTTTTTCAATATATTTTATATTTTTGCTGTTATTGGAGAAGAAACTAAATGCCTGGAGATACCGTGGCAACATTCTGACTATATTTCAAAGCCAGATAAGGCTTTTCCAGTTCGTTGAAAAATATTTTCATCGAAAATTTTATGAATTTTTGTTTTTGGCGTCAAGTGTACGTCTACGGAACAAAATATGTTACATTCACTTACTCGTGCTAAAACTACGATTATTCAGCAGCATTTTTGCCAAATTGGACCGTATAACTCGGTTAAATAAACAAACTACACCCCACTAAAGAGACAAGGTGTCCAAAAAAATGCTGTCTCTAACTACAGATTGTTTTTTATACGACTGTCCACAAACACAGATCAGAGATTTAGAAGGCTAACATTGATGACAGATCAGAATTTCGGTTACATCTTCAATAAAGACGAATTCAGGATGATTTAACACCGGCAACTTCGGTGGAACCTATTTCAAGCTAGTTCCAGGACATTACTTGTAATAATGCTGCAACAGAGTAACATAGAGGCTGCTCTATAATCATTTATATTTCCTGTCAACACACAAATTGTGCAATCAGTAGAAGCCTTCGTGGTCTAGTGGTTATGCTACTTGCCTGGTAAACCAGGATTCGCGGGATCGATCCCGGGCTTCCCCAGACTTTCGAATGTGTCTTTAAACCGAGGTCCCGTCTCCTTAGGTGACATTATCTGTTAGTGAGACGTACAACTCTCTCTCTCTCTCTCTCTCTCTTTTTTTTTTTTTCACTCTCTTGTGCATTCAGTAAACATCTGAGGCGTTATTTGTCTAATTTTCTTCTGCATGTACTTTTTCTTTCCTAGATGACACACGACTCATCGATTTCTGTGTTGTAATTAGTTAGGAATTCGATATTGAAAGTAAACAGCTGACGTTCGTGCGAATATCTGATTTTGCCATTTTTTTAACACCAAACGCCATGTATTTTTATTGCACGAACAAGGTTGCACAATGCAATAATGAACATTAAATAGGTCGTTGTGCAAACGGTACAGAGGCGACCATGTACAACAAGATGGTACGTGCGTCTGTATTAACATATTCAGTACCAGAAACCCTCAAGAGGTACCTTTGCAAACAGTGCAGGCCCAGATCAGACACTTCAGAATGCGGTTATGCGGCGTCTGATCAGGACCTACACTGTTTGTAAAAAGCTGAACCATTTTCTGAATAAATTCTGAAGAAAACACAGCCTGACACCCCTCAATATCGAAATGGACTCCTGCCTTATATAAGGTGGAAGATTCCATTTGGTACCAAAAGAGTTAACTTTAATTCACTCGGCACCGCTTGTGGGCTATATTGTATTTTTATATGCGTGTTTTCGTTATGTCCACACTTTCCGTATGACTTTAGCTGTTTGGTGGAACACACACACGCACGAACGCACGCACGCACAAGTGCCCCTGACCATCGGGGCTTGAAGAAATAAATGGGCTGCATAATGCTTCCACGCAGAGCTGAAACCGAACGCACACGAGTACTGGTAAACCGCTTAGAAGATCTAAGCCTGCCCAGGCAAAGCGGTGCAAGTCCATGCTCATAAACCCTATTGGTTTCATTGGGCGACAGGACTTGAGATGCCATTTCATCTCAAGGTCGGGTAAAAGTCCCACAAGACTGGAAGCAACGTCTCCAAAATGACCTATACAGTGTTGACGGGGACGCTAAACCTCAAATCAAACAAATAAAAACCTATTACTTTCATCATGTTTAATCATACTAAAGAAGTTTTTCAATTCAAACACCGACCAACTTGTAGTTAACTATTTCATTTTAGTGAAGCGTAAAACAACAGTCATAATGCCAAACCAGTGCTTCAGCTGAAGTGCACGACCCGCCGGATGCTTTTAGCTTTATGAGTGTTACCATATATGGGTATGGCGGCCATTTTGGTCATGTGACCTGGACATAAAACGGTTCCCCCAATTAATGCGCCTTATCGTAAGAGGCAAAAATATATCTTATACTTTAGTACTGTATTCTGAATCGTTTGCAGGATAAAATCCAACACAAAAGCATATGTGTCAAAGTTTGACCTAGGCACAAAGAAGGTCAAGGTCAACCCAGGGTCACCATTTTAGCAATTTATGATGGGCCTACGTTCCAGATGCTATTTATCAAGTTTCGTGGAAATCTGCACAGTGGTTCTGGAGAAGACTATTTTTGAAGGGTTTTTACCAAATATTGCTTGGCGGCCATTTTGGTCATGTGACCTGGACCCCATGAGGAAATTTTGGTTTCCCCCATCCCGTAGAGGCTCCATATGAAATTTGACTTCAATCGGCCCAACGATTTCCGAGGAGAAGCAGTTCGAAAATTTTCACATTTTTCGCCTCGGCGAGGCTGTACTAAATGGAATGTAATATTTCGCAAGTTCATTGATAAGATCTCATTGATATTTATCAGTATGCCAAAAATTGTTTAAATATTCCAAGCGGTTAAGTCACTATCACCAATTTTCACAAACGGATTACGGACGGACATATAGACAGACCATATATGGCTTGGCGGCCATTTTGGTCATGTGTCCTGGACCCCATGAGCAATATTTGGTTTCCCCCATCCCATAGAGGCTCCATATGAAATTTGATTTCAATCGGCCCAACGGTTTCCGAGGAGAAGCAGTTCGAAAATTTTCACATTTTTCGCCTCGGCGAAGCTATACTAAATGGAATGTAATATTTCGCAAGTTCATTGGTTAGATCTCATTGATATCTATCAGTATGCCAAAAATTGTTTAAATATTCCAAGCGGTTAAGTCACTTTCACCATTTTCACAAACGGGTTACGGACGGACAGACAGACAAACCATATATGGCTTGGCGGCCATTTTGGTCATGTGACCTTGACCCCATGAGCAAATTTTGGTTTCACCCATCCCATAGAGGTTCCATATGAAATTTGACTTCAATCGGCCCAACGGTTTCCGAGGAGAAGCAGTTCGAAAATTTTCACATTTTTCGCCTCGGCGAGGCTATACTAAATGGAATGTAATATTTCGTAAGTTCATTGGTTAGATCTCATTGATATCTATCAGTATGCCAAAAATTGTTTAAATATTCCAAGCGGTTAAGTCACTATCACCAATTTTCACAAACGGGTTACAGACGGACCCAAAGAAGGTCAAGGTCAACCCAGGGTCACCATTTTAGCAATTTATGATAGGCCTACATCCCAGATGCTATTTATCAAGTTTCGTGGAAATCTGCCCAGTGGTTCTGGAGATGACTATTTTTGAAGGGTTTTTACCATATATGGCTTGGCGGCCATTTTGGTCATGTGACCTGGACCCCATGAGCAAATTTTGGTTTCCCTATCCCATAGAGGCTCCATATGAAATTTGACTTCAATCGGCCCAACGGTTTCCGAGGAGAAGCAGTTCGAAAATTTTCACATTTTTCGCCTCGGCGAGGCTATACTAAATGGACTGTAATATTTCGCAAGTTCATTGGTTAGATCTCGTTGATATCTATCAGTATGCCAAAAATTGTTTAAATATTCCAAGCGGTTAAGTCACTATCACCAATTTTCACTTACGGGTTACGGACGGACAGACAGACAAACCATATATGGCTTGGCGGCCATTTTGGTCATGTGACCTTGACCCCATGAGCAAATTTTGGTTTCCCCCATCCCATAGAGGCTCCATATGAAATTTGACTTCAATCGGCCCAACGGTTTCCGAGGAGAAGCAGTTCAAAAATGTTCGAAAATTTTCACATTTTTCGCCTCGGCGAGGCTATACTAAATGGAATGTAATATTTCGTAAGTTCATTGGTTAGATCTCATTGATATCTATCAGTATGCCAAAAATTGTTTAAATATTCCAAGCGGTTAAGTCACTATCACCAATTTTCACAAACGGGTTACGGACGGACAGACAGAACGACAGATTGACAGAATGACAGAATGACACGGTAATTTTAGGGCACTCTTAGAAAAAACCGACTTCAGTCGGTTGCTTTTTCTGCGGGTCGTGCAATATAGAGGAAAGTAGTTCGCTAGTTTTCAATATTATTTGATTCAGCCACACTAACATGGAGTAGAAGCCTCCATGGTGCAGTGGTTACGCTACTCGCCTTGTAAACCAGGGATCGCAGGATCGATCCCGGGCTTCTCCAGACTTTCGGATGAGTCTTTAAACCGAGGTCCCGTCTCCGTATGACCTTAGCTGTTGGTGGGACGTAAAACTAAAACTCACTCACTCACTAACATGGAGCACTGCACAAAACAAGTGCTAAACTAAACTGAAAAGCTACACAAACAGATCACATTACGATAACACACCCGTGTGATATAGTGCTTTCTTTCATACCTCCAAAACGGTATATTCTGGTGAATATTTGTGATATTTTTCTTTTCTATACTCAAAACATATGTTGAGGGTGCTCGTGAGGACTGTTGCATTGAGAAGGTATGACGAGAACCCAAAACCTATGTCTTTAAACAGAAATAATAAAAATAATGTGTCCCAGTGTAAACAAAGGTTTTCTCTATATAAGCAAGTTGCAGGATCGATCCCGGGCTTCTCCAGACTTTCGGATGAGTCTTTAAACCGAGGTCCCGTCTCCGTATGACCTTAGCTGTTGGTGGGACGTAAAACTAAAACTCACTCACTCACTAACATGGAGCACTGCACAAAACAAGTGCTAAACTAAACTGAAAAGCTACACAAACAGATCACATTACGATAACACACCCGTGTGATATAGTGCTTTCTTTCATACCTCCAAAACGGTATATTCTGGTGAATATTTGTGATATTTTTCTTTTCTATACTCAAAACATATGTTGAGGGTGCTCGTGAGGACTGTTGCATTGAGAAGGTATGACGAGAACCCAAAACCTATGTCTTTAAACAGAAATAATAAAAATAATGTGTCCCAGTGTAAACAAAGGTTTTCTCTATATAAGCAAGTTGTAGAGGGGTGTTCATTACACGGACTTAACGTGATGAGAACCAACGCATCAGTGTAACTCAGATTATGGCTCTTGTTTTGTACGGAAATATAACCCACAAGCGGCGCCGAGTGAATTAAAGTTAACCCTTTTGTACCAAATGGAATCTTCCACGTTATATATGGCAGAAGTCCATTTCGATATTTAGGGGTGTCAGGCTGTTTTTCTTCAGAATTTATTCAGAAAATGGTTCAGCTTGTTACAAACAGTGTAGGCCCTGATCAGACGCCGCATTACCGCATTCTGAAGTGTCTCATCTGGGCCTGCACTGTTTGCAAAGGTACCTCTTTAGGGGTTTCTATAGTACTGAATTGGTTAATACAGACGCACCTACCATTTTGTTTCACATGGTCGCCTCTGCACCGTTTGCATTCTGAAGTGTCTGATCTGGGCCTGCACTGTTTGCAAAGGTACCTCTTGAGGGTTTCTTGTACTGAATTGGTTAATACAGACGCACGTACCATCTTGTTGTACATGGTCGCCTCTGCACTGTTTGCATAACGACCTATTTAATGTTCATTACTGCATTGTGCAACCTTGTTCGTGCAATAAAAATACATGGCGTTTGATGTTAGAAAAAATGGCTCAACCAGATACTCGTATGAACGTCAGCTTTTTACTTTCAATATCGAATTCCTAACTAATTACAACACAGAAATCGCTGAGTCGTGTGACATCTAGGAAAGAAAAAGTACAGGCAGAAAAAAAATTAAACAAATAACGCCTCAGATGTTTACTGATTGCACAAGAGAGTGAAAAGAGAGAGAGAGAGAGAGAGAGAGAGAGAGAGAGAGAGAGAGAGAGAGAGAGAGAGAGAGAGAGAGAGAGAGAGAGAGAGAGAGAGAGAGAGAGAGAGAGAGAGTTGTACGACTCACTAACAGATAATGTCACCTAAGGAGACGGGACTTCGGTTTAGAGACACATTCGAAAGTCTGGAGAAGCCCGGGATCGATCCCGCGAATCCTGATTTACAAGGCAAGTAGCACCACGGAGGCCTCTACTGATTGCTCAATTTGTGTGTTTACAGGAAAGTATAAATGATTATAGAGCAGCCTCTATGTTACTTAATTGCAGCATTATTACAAGTAATGCCCTTGAGCTAGCATGAAATAGTTTCCACCGTACGTCATCCAGAATTCGTATTTATTGAAGATGTAACCGAAATTCTGATCTGTCATCAATGTTTGCCTTCGAAATCTCTGATCTGTGTTTGTGGACAGTCGTATAAAAAAACAATCTGTAGTTAGAGACAGCATTTTTTGGACACCTTGTCTCTTTAGTGGGGTGTAGTTTGTTTATTTAACCGAGTAATAAGGTCTATCGTAACCCGAATTTTATGGTGACTTAGTATATAAATTCAGAAAAATATATAATCGCAATGACTTCAGCACCCAATTTCGTAAAATCATTCTTCGATATAAAAAGATTGGGTACAACATGGATGTTATACGACAGACCGCATGCATGGTAGTTAACCCAATCACGGTTGGCAACTTTGCTTCCCTCTTTAATTGCACATCGGTGGGTCAGACCTCAGATTCTATGACGGCTCCAACGCAATGGCTTATTGAGAATTAGAGAGATCTAATTCTTGGTAATGTTGGTTGGTGCCTGATGCTCTGTCTCTGGTCGGGCCCATTGGTCCTTTGAGATCAGCGTGAATATTCTGAGAAATCGGGAATAAATTATTGGTTTAGACTCATATTCTAGACAGGTTTTTTATTATTTGGACCCCATTTTGATTTATATCAGTCGTTGAATCGACTGCCTATTCGAAATTCGCAAAATTGCAGTATGTTTCCTCTGGCTTTCTTTGCCGGATCATTACAGGGTCACTGATGAGGCTTTATTAGCCGAAACTACGTAGTATGACCCATCTTCTTTCTTATGAATGTTTTCATTGCTCTTAAAGGGACTCATTTTTTATTTTTATCTAACTGTTGGTTTTCTTTTGCTCCAGCATTTCAGTGGTTTCTTGCTGTCGAGTCCTCACCGTTGTCTCACCTCTGTGGTTCTTTGATTTTTTGTGTTCACGGAGATGTTGCACTGATGATTTAGGAGACCTTCATGCGGACTGAATAAAATTATTTGTCTAAATCGCGGCGGAAGTAAGGGCGAGGATTGTGGCCACGTAAAATCGATTTAAGCCCCCCAGTGGAAATCTTTCCACTGACCGTTCCAAGGCGGTTCTTCTGTGGCGATTTATTATCCCCACGTTTTTTAAAAAAACAGTGGGGATATTGTTATCGCCTCCGTCCGTCTCTCCGTCTGTCCGTCTGTCTGTCCGGCTATCTCCTCCTAAACCGTTAGCCGGAATTCAACCAAATTTGGTATGCGAGTTGCTTACATGAATGGCTTGCGCAAGAGCACAATTTTTTTTGTCCCCGCCCCCAGGGGCCCTGGGGAGGGGTCAAAAGGTCAAATTTTGACCCAATTTCTTCAAAATGCAATAACAGTGGAGAAAACGTGGGGATTTGCGATGGCTTGCCATCGACTGCGCGCTCTAGTTTATGTTGTTGTTTGTTACTTACTGTGTGTATCCCTTGTGTCTTTTAATTTTGGATGGCCATATGGCCATTTTGTGGGAAAGTCACTGTCCTTATGGCCTTCCTTTGTTTAGGTTTCCATTATGGTCTGGTCGCTTAATGTTTGTATTTCTTTCCGTTTGGTGTCTTTGATGGGTGGAGTAAGTTAATTGTATCGATTCCTGATCTTTGTTTTACTTCTACTTTATAGGGACCAATTTGGCAAAAATGCTGCTGAATAATCGTAGTTTTAGCACGAGTAAGTGAATGTAACATATTTTGTTCCGTAGACGTACACTTAACGCCGAAAACAAAAATTCATAAAATTTTCGATGAAAATATTTTTCAACGAACTGGTAAAGCCTTATCTGGCTTTGAAATATAGTCAGAATGTTGCTGCGATATCTCCAGGCATTTAGTTTCTTCTCCAATAGCAGCAAAAGTCAACAGATTGCCTTCTCGATTTATACAAACAAAAAAACTTCACCTACCCTTTCTATGAAACGTTTTTCGCGATCTGTCTTAGAGACAGTAATCTGTCTTCGACGCAGCCGGTTGTACGGTGTGTTTGAAGTGCTTGAATAAAAACAAAGTTTGGATTATCAGAGTGCATTGGCACCTTTCTTATCCGAAGCAAAGTTTATATATATTTTTTAAAACTGCCATGTAAAGCTAAACCCAAATGGACAAAAGATAATCAGAGATTATCCGAATTAATCAATTTTCCAAGATTAAGGTACTAGAGATTAATATTGTTTATCCAGAATGTCTAATGTTATATATTAGACATTTCTTTCGTTTGGCATTTGACCCGAAGAGTACGTGGTAAGGCCATATTAGCCCTTTCAACCCTGTAGACCAGAACAGATACAAAGAAAAATAAGAAGAAGAAGAAGTCGCAAAATTATGCCTGCGTATAATATGTACATAATGCTCATTACACACATTACTCTTGAATGGTTTGTCACCATTCAGTTTTTTCACGCTCTTTCTTCTACCACAGTTATCACTCTTTAACCCATTTTGTACCGGAAAGCCCCAAACGGGTAGCCTGGCAAACAGTGCAGGCCCAGATCATACGCGTTTGAAGTTTGGTCCGTCAAAACGTATTGAAAATGCCCAAATATAAAGACATAGTGTCACTTTTGAGTTTGAGCCTTATGAACGAATTATGGACAGAACTTCAATCTCCTGAGATCGGACCAGAGCCTACACCATTTGCAGAAAGTTCAGCTATTTTCTGAATATTTTTTTAAAAATAACACAACATGTCATCCCTAAATTTCGAAATGAGCTGTCACTGCTGCTATATACCACTTGGTACAAAAAGGGTCAAGGAAAGATTGTGCTCCTTTGTTTTTGGGAGGGGACAAATTCTTTTCGGTGTAAGAGTGGTCCCCATTTTAAGTGCGATTCTTTCGTAGCATTTCTCTAGCAGTTTCATCACGAAAACACGCCTATATGATTGTTACCCCCTTAAATCCCGCTTTTAAATAGTAAAACTGGGGTTTACAGGGGTAAACCTTATTTTTCTTATTTCTGCTCTAATAAATAGATTGTGGGTACTCGTTAGAACCGCCTCGACGAGGCGGTACTAACGAGTACCCCTAATCTATATTTTTAGCAGAAATAAGGAAAATATAAAAATATCAAAAATTTTCATTCTAAAATTTAGTTTTTTTTTCGGCGAAACATTAACACTGTATTATTATAGGCGTGTTTTCGTAATGCCTTCTATCACGTTAACAAATCCATGTAATGAACACCCTTGTAAATCCCACTTTACATAGAGAAAGCTGGAGTAAACTGTGTGTACATTACTTCTCTTATTTCTGCTCCAAGTAATAGGCTGTGAGTACACATTAGAACCGCCTCAATTGAGCCCCCAACATCCCACTGGAACCTACTCAATGAGCACCCGAAATCTATGTTTTCGGGCATTAATAAGAAAAACAAAAATAACTGTTTTGACATAAGAAAGAATGCACTATATCAGGGGCATGTGTCATCGTAATGCTACGTCATGGTCGATGCTGTGGCAACACAAAAAAGTCCTTATTATGACACTGACTGTCCTCGACTCACGTAGCGTTGCTGTGGCTGAGCTTATGATGGTTTGATTCTGAGTATTCGCTGTACGCACAGCATTAAGGCACCTTTTCGCTTGAAAAGTCCTATATAATTCATTTCGACAACATATCCGTCCTTGCATATCTCCAAAGTGGTTACTTTCCTGGTTAAAAACTCTGATTTTTTTTCTTATTAAAACTCCATAGGTTTTGGGTAATCGTAAGAACCACCCCATTGTTAGAACCGCCTCATTGGGGCGATTCTAACGAGTACTCACAACCTATTTTTCGGAGCATAAATAAGAAAAATAATCTATACTTTAACAAAACCCAGTTTTCTCTGCATAAATTGAGGTTTAAAGGGGGTATACTTTCCATGATGTGCATAAGCTATAAGCAATGCTTTTGGATACAATCAACCCAAAGTTGCTAAGCGCAGTAGCTTTATGTTACCGATGTTCACGTGACTATCACTGATTTGTACAAACTCCGTGTAACATTTATTAATGACATCAATGTTCTTGTCGTTGTAACGTCACAAAGCACTGTGTAAAGCGGGCTAGATCAGTTACAATATTGAAAGGCCATGTACTTGGAAACTGGAAAATAGTGTAGATCCAGATAAGAGTCCGTTGAACGCGAGTCTGATCAGGGTTTATCCTGTTTGCTTGTGATACTGGAATTTATGTCTTCGTCGCCTTCAGGACCATATTCCCAGCCTAATCTCAGAGATAGCCGATCGACTAAGTATTGATCCTGCTGAGACAGGCCTAAGCAAACAGTGCATACCCAGATCAGGCTGCTCCTGAAGGAGCAGTCTGATCAGGGTCTACACTGTTTGCAAATATGTCTGCACTTTCATGTTGGACTCCTTGCTTGATCAAGAAAAATATTTGTTAAAATTTTAGGAGAATTACAGCAAGTCCTCAAGGTGTCTGAGATTCAGGATTGGACGGTACTTTGATTCAGTACGGGTGGAAAACGTCAGTCATATTGCTGCTGCCCTGGGTCAGTTTTCTTTCGTTTATTTTCTTTCAGCTAATAAATGTAAGGCCGGAGAATACGCTGTTGCGATCACGTGTCATCCCTGTCCTATTGGTTACTACACCGCAAAAAAGGGTCACTGGGGCGCATGCGTGGAATGTGACAATGGTACAACGACAACAGAAGATAACAGAGCAAAATGCGTCAGTAAGTACCGGTGTTTCAATAACTCGGACTCGGATGGCCCTTTGACCATGGCTGATTAGAACTTATTCTGGAAGCCCTAGTGATTTTTTCAAGAAACTCAGAAATCAATGCATTTATTATAATTTCGGAAGATTTTACTCATTTCATCTTGAAAATGTATTGTAGAACTTCGATGGCTCGACACCGATAGTTCGTATACTATGGTTGCGTAGAACCCGCTCTAGAGTCCCTAGGGAATTCCTCTTCATAAGAAAAAGCGGGATAATTAAGGAGATTTTCGAATTTTATCTTGCCGGTATATGATGTGTGTACTCATTAAAATCGAACGCCCCCGCCCATAGGGGCTTAAAGAAATAGATGGGCTGCATGATGCTTCCACGCAGAGCTGAATCCGGCCGCCACACTAGTACTGGTAAACCGCTTAGAGGATCTAAGCCTGTCCAGGAACCGCAGTGCGAGGCGGACCGTCCATGCTTATAAACCCTATTGGTTTCATTGGACGCCAGGGCTTGAGATGTCATTTCATCTCAATGTCGGGTAAAAGTCCCACAAAATTGGAAGCAACGTCTCCAAAATGGCTTTTACAGTGTTGACGGGGACGTTAAACCTCAAATCAAACAAAATCATTAAAATCGCCTCATTACACACAGTATACATTTTTATTATAGACATCGAAAAGATGCCACAAAATTATCCCCGTTATACCTCGTGGACGTAGCCCTCTTTGGCTCGAACTAGCCCTGTCTCAAACAGATTTTCGTGGTCCCAAATACGTTTGAGCCATTGAAATTCGACTATATCTTGTGATTACTACAATCATGGCTCCCATTGATAAAACACATGCACTGACTTCATAAAACCCATGTAAACAGAAAAAACTTGAAATCTAACTTATTATTCAGCTGCGCCGAGGCTACTTACCGACGGTCAACATCACGTGAACAAGTCCGTGAAATGAACACCCCCGTACACCCCACTTTATATGGAGAAAACTGGGGAGTACTGGGGTATACATTATTTTTCTTATTTCTGCTCCGAAACATAGGTTGTGGGTACTAGTTAGAACCGCCTCGATGAGGCGGTTCAAACGAGCACCCACGACCTATGTTTGCAGTATTAATAAGAAAACTATCACGGATTTTCATCAGAAAAGTAGCCATTTTGGAGATATAAAAATGGTTTTCTTAATGAATGAATAACTACAGTAAAATCCGCTATTAAGACCACCTAAAATGAACAAGAATACCGCTGAAGGCTATGTCGCGCCTGTTGGGCAACCATGAAATACAGGTCAAGGTCAAACAATGGATGCTTGCATAAAAGCTGTCATTTGTAGATGCAAGCATGTACAAAATAGCATTAATGAAGCTCTTATAGTTCTTGAGAAATGAACTCTAACATTAGATTAAACGATAGGGTTGACCCAACAAACGACTGAACCATGAAATATAGGTCAAGGTCAAATATGGATGATTGCATCATCGTTGTCATTCCTAGATGCAAGTTTTTGTCAATTATAAAAAATGAAACTCTTATGGTTCTTGAGAAATGAACTTGACCATTTGGATGAACGCTAGGTTGGTCGCAAATTGTTACATGTGGGTTTACGGCTTCACGCAAACCCCTATGCTGACAAGACGACCGGGGTTGATCTCTGACAGGTGAACGGGAACTGTGGGGTAAGGTACAAGAGTGAGTGAGTGAGTGAGTTTTAGTTTTACGTCCCACCAACAGCTAAGGTCATACGGAGACGGGACCTCAGTTTAAAGACTCATCCGAAAGTCTGGAGAAGCCCGGGATCGATCCTGCGATCCCTGGTTTACAAGGCGAGTAGCGTAACCACTGCACCACGGAGGCTTCTAAGGTACAAGAAAGATGTTATAAACAAGACATAATTTATTGCCAGTAACTATACGCAACAACACCAACACTAAACACTACATTTTTTTGCTTCTACAATCATTTCATGGCGCACGCCCCGAAGACAAAACTATGATGTGACGGGACGATGATGTGAAAATTATATAGAAGCAAATAACAAAATAAGCCAAAAAAAACCTGGCCAGCAAAAAGTATAAGTCCACTCGGGTGGATAATGTCGACGCACTGGTTCACCCGTGGTTTCACATGAAAAATCACTCTTTTTATCGCAAGTCAGGGTCTTAACTCCTGATCATTGCCTTCACTTCCATTTAATTTAATCTCTGGATATTTGGAATATCCTATTCCGTAAGAACTTCTGCCAGCCAACTGGTCTGGTCGGTCAGATTTATGGGGATGTCCGCCTCTGCAGGGCACTTTTCCCTGTGACTCTTACCAATACCTGCTCCTATAGACCAGGGAGCAGCAGGTCATCACACGTCATCTTGACATTATGTGCCTGTAAATGACGATAATCAACTAAAGTACGGTTCACGAAACGGATGCACTATATCATGATCCCTGCCCCGGATAAGTCTGAATATGTTCATGCATAAACCGTTATTGCGCATGCGCCGACCAGACAAACGGGCTGATCAGTTCATGCGACAAATAACCGCGCAGCAGAACTCAACTTGACTGTGCAACAAATATCAGCACCCAGCGCTTGAAACAAGAATAATCAAAATTTATGCTTCCTTGCTGAGCACTAGAGAAATCAATTAATGCTCACTACAACTGAGCATAAAACTCATCAAATTCGTGCTCACTACACTAGCACAGGTAAGAGGCAATTGAACAGATCGCGCCTTTGAACTACCTGGTCACTCGTCAATTACAAGAAACATAACAAACTCCATTTCATATCCTTCTCCGCGACACGGCCCACAAATATAGCTATTCACAATCTCATTACATTAACAACAGCTAGAAATTATTAACAGGATGTTTTTTATCTATTCTACACAACGTGTGTCAGTGTTTGATAGGGATCAACACTGTTTGCCGTAAATATTTTCCATATTTGATAGGCACAACGTCAGAACCGCCTTCGCGACGTCGATGACGCTGCTGACGGGCCTGTTGTTGCAATGGGCTTTAACATGTGGCACAATTACAAAATGAACACGTAATTATTCTTTAACAAAAGTCTTTCTACATAACATGAACATGCTTGCAATACCAATTCATCGTGGGTCATCATCACGGATAACCCGACAGGCTCTTGTCTAAGAGTTCGCCATGATGATGAAGATATGGTTAAACCCGTCTTAATTTTACGGCCCCTCAACACCCAATGTCATATAGAGACGGGACCACGGTTTTCTAACAACCGATAGTCAAAAGCTATGGATCGAACAAGTGACCGGACGTTTATAAATATATTTTCCAAAGGGGGTCTATAAAAGCCTAAATGAATCTAGAAAAAGCAAGTGTCCGAAGTTACGTCTCACCATCATCTAGGGTCATACGGAGACATTTTGTTTGTTTGTTTGATTTGAGGTTTAACGTCCCCGTCAACACTGTATATGTCATTTTGGAGACGTTGCTTCCAATTTTGTGGGACTTTTACCCGACACTGAGATGAAATGACATCTCAAGCCCTGCCGCCCAATGAAACCAATAGGGTTTATATGCATGGACGGTCCGACTCGCACCTCTTTGCCTGGGCAGGCTTAGATCCTCTAAGCAGATTACCAGTACTCGTGTGCGGGTCGGTTTCAGCTCTGCGTGGAAGCATCATGCAGCCCATCTATTTCTTTAAGCCCCGATGGGCGGGGGCCATCATACGGAGACATAACCTCGATTAAAAGACTCATTCGAATTCTGGAGAAGCCCAGGATCGATCCTGCGATCCCCAGTTGGTATGGCGAATAGCATAATCACTACACCACAGAGGCTTCTAAAGTGGGGTATATTAGGAAGAAAACCCCTCTAAAATTGAAGTGGAGGCAATGATAAGGAATCGATAGAACTCCCATCAGCTCCCATCACAGACACCAAAGGGAAAGAAACACAAACATGAAATAACAGACCCTAATGGAAACACCAACAGCGGAAAGCCAAACGGACAGTTGCTTTCCAACAAAATGGCCAAAAGGCTTTCCAAAATAAAAAAATATAAGTAACACAAACACCCAAAGACAAACTAGAATCGATTTTACGTGGCCACAATCCTCGCCCTTACTTCCGTTGCGATTAAGACAAATAATTTGTTAAGTCTGCATGAAGGCCTCCTAACTCATCAGTGCAACATCTCCGTGAACACAAAAATCAAACAACCTCAGAGATGAAACAACGGTGAGGACTCGACAGCAATAAACCACTGAAATGCTGAAGCAAAGGAAAACCAACAGTTAGACTCCGATGGGCCCAACCAGAGACAGAGCATCAGGTTTTGTTTGTTTGTTTGATTTGAGGTTTAACGTCCCCGTCAACACTGTAAAGGTCATTTTGGAGACGTTGCTTCCAATTTTGTGGGACTTTTACCCGACATTGAGATGAAATGACATCTCAAGCCCTGTCGCCGTTTGAAACCAATAGAGTTTGTTAGCATGGACGGTCCCGCCTCGCACCGCGGTTCCTGGACAGGATTAGATCCTCTAAGCGGTTTACCAGTACTAGTGTGCGGGCCGGATTCAGCTCTGCGTGGAAGCATCATGCAGCCCATATATTTCTTCAAGCCCCTATGGGCGGGGGCGACAGAGCATCAGGTACCAACCAACATAAGCCTTTACGTTGGAACCGTCATAGAATTTGAGGCCTGACCCAAAACCTACAAGCATGTTCATACAAAGAATAATACTAAACATAGATTTAACATACCGTCAAAGCGTCTTATTTGGCCCGTCACAATGTTGTGTGTAATCTTACACCATCGACCTGCTGCTGATATAAGTTCCATTTTTCAGGGTATTTATATCTATGAATACTACAGGAAAATCATGCATGCCCGTGCTAGCTCGCTAAAATTGTGAGAAGTAAAGATACTATCCACAATCATAGCCATGCAGCAAATTTCAGCAGATCATTGATCTCCGTTACAATTGCATTTCCTTTAGGGATCACTCCCGTCAGTACGAATATCCACAACATTGTAACTGGCATGAAAAATATATATGGCAGTATTTGGCGCTTTGGCGACTTTTTAAGCAAACTATATAAAAATCAGACTTACAGCGGCCAACTGTATGGCGAATAATTTCTCCATAAACCACTCATGCATACATCGTATGATATATGCACGATATGCACGATTTGTGCGTGGAGAGGTGTGTTTTGCCTATCACATTTCACCTAAAATACCTTAATCGCGCTGCTTTGCCATATACCTACTAAAATAATTTAGATGTGCATAACACCAGAAAGGTTTCCTATTCTCGTAACGCAAATTTTCACAAAGTGAGTGAACCAAGAGATATTGGTCAATGTCAAATATGGATGCTTGCATTAAACTTGCCATCCCAAGATACAAGATTGTACCAAGTAACATTAATCAAGCTCTAATAGTTCTTGAAAAATGAACTTGACCATTTGGGTGAACGCTAGGCTGGTCGCAAATTTTCACAAAGTCAGTGAACCATGAAATGTAGGTCAAGGTCAAATTTTGATGCTTGCATTAAACTTGTCATCCCTAGATACAAGTTTGTACCGAGTAAAATTAATCAAGCTCATATATTTCTTGAGAATTAAATTTTATCATTTGGGTGAACGCTAGGGTGGTCGCAAATTTTCACAAAGTCGGTTAACCATGAAATATGGGTGCTTACATGTAAGTTGGCGTCCCTAGATACAAGTGTATACCAAGTATCGGCAATGAAGCTCTAATAGTTCTTGGGAAATAAACTTGACCATTTGGGTGATAGCTAGGGTGGTCGCCCGTTTTTCATTGGCTGGTGTTTGTTTTACGCCGCACACAGAGCCTGCCGCTTTGTGCAAAATAGTATAATTTTTAACAAAACAACCGAATATGTGCATTAGAAGGGGGTTAACTGTATGGAAAATTGTCATTTGGGAAGGTAAAGCGTCGGTTTTACGGTCGAAAAATCCGTTTTACGGCTCCGCATCATACATCGTCCGCGACAGCGAGGCCGTTAAACGGAATATGCGACCGTAAAACCGCCGATATACCCATCCCCTTGCTTGCTGTGTTCGTATTTTGGATTAATTTTGAATCTTAATCCTCAACGTTAGATAAATATTGTATCTCTGGTACACTATTGATAATATTTTTATTTCAGCAAAATGTGGTCCGGGTCAAACCTGGTACAAGAAACAGAAGATTTGTGATGCTTGCCCCGCGGGCCTCTTCAAACCAGATGCCGGAAATCACCCTTGTATAACCTGCCCGATGTTCTTCGGACCCAGTGGAGATGCTAAGGTCTGCGATAAGCGTAAGTATAGATAACAGTATAACAACACCCGTATGAAATAGTGTAATACTTCATTGCTCCAAAATCTCATTCGACACCCCCTCTTCCCCTCTTCTCTCCCACCCCAAATATACTAAAAGATTCAGAATCTTCCCTGCAATTTCCTCCTTGAGTATCACAGACCAGTAAAGTTCAATCGCACACACATGGGTATTTAATCCTTATCCCGCTGCATAAATTAATATATTACATGCATTACAGAGAAATACCATGATTTCTACCAGACATAAACTTGGTATTTTCCTTTTTGCTAAGAAGAAATATTTCCTCTTAGCCGGGGAAATAAATCCCTTCAGCTGGCACTACTTTATGTACAAGATACGAGATACCGCTTTGCAGTGAAATTGTTCTATTCAAACGCGGGAAAGTTTCAATCACGGCGACGTTATTCATGACGTCATTGTAATGGCGTCTAAGAAATATCAACAGACGTTCAGAATGCGTGACGTTTGAGTCGGATGCAACGCTGAAACAAAAGAAAACATGGATATGACCATTGATTAGGATGTAAGTGTTGCTTTATTTAATCTAACGTTTCACTTGTTTTTTCAATGAAACACTTTGTTTCTTCTATTTTTGTTCAAAACTGTAGAAAGCGCTTTCAAAATGGCGCCCATCCAGTTGTTCTTCCACCCAGATTCTGTAACACTTCGCTGATTGAACCGTTTACATGAGCTGTAAACAGTCAACTGAACGGGCATTCAGATCCAAAATTCAAGATCCAAACTCTCCTAAAAGTCTATAGAAGTGCATGTAATATACAGATTATACATTTCTCCTATTTGAAATATGGGATTTATAAACCTCGGGAGGTAAAACAATCCGTTAAAGAAACTCGTGCTTCGCACTCGTTTCTTTATCGGATTGTTTTACCTCCCTCGGTTTATAAATCCCATATTTCAACTAGGAGAATGAATAATCTATATTTATCATATGACGTCGCGTCTGAGAGTGTAATAACGTCATGTATTATTTTCGATAATCCACCAGTGGATTAAATATGCAAATAGCTAGATACGTCCCGTAACGTTACATGTACGACGTCCTTAACGACGTCGCGTTTACTAACGGCGGAATATTGACATTTTTGTAAACAATCGTGAATAAAATGAGTTTAAAATGTCATATGATAAATAGAATCTTGCATTCGTGCTCATGTATTATTGAATTTATTAAACTCGTTGAGGAAAAGGGATAAAATGCTCGGCAAAGCCTCGCATTTTATCCCTTTTCCTCAACTCGTTTAATAAATTCAATTATACATGAGCACTCATGTAAGATCCTCTATTTAGCCACACCAATTTACGTTTCAACCAATCAAATACTTCATGCAATTTATCAATTCATATTCGCAAACTCGGCCCCCGCAAATCGTGGCTTGAAGAAAAAGATGGGCTGCCTGATGCTTCCACGCAGAGTTGAAACCAACCGCAAACGAGTACTGGTAAACCGCTTAGAGGATCTAAGCCTGCCCAGGCAAACCGATGGGAGTTGGACCGTTATGCTTATAAACGCTGATTGATTGATTGATTGATTGATTGATTGATTGATTGATTGATTGATTGATTGATTGATTGATGTTTATTCAGTAAAATCAACACAACATGCACATATAAAATAAACAAGCATAAATTTTGAATATAACATGAAATATGACTTAATAAATTTTAAATGTTTTTTTTGTAAAACTTCAAGATAAGAAATTAAGAAAAAAAAATATGATTATAAAACAAATCAAATTAGACTAAAAAAAAAAAGAAAAAAAAAAGTGTAGTTTAGCACTAATCACTGTAAAAGGTGAGTACATTAGGTTAATCAGATGGACTGTTAAAATATAAATTCTAAAATAAATAAAACGAGAAAAAAAATAACTATCACATTAAGGAATTTATCACAGTCTTAATTTCTTTGGAGGTTTTCCTACATGCATCTTCGGCCGCCCGATACACGCACTAGGCACTTAACGGCAACGCTGGGACAGAGGATATGTGGCAGATCCAATGTCTAAACAGCATTCACTCCACACCAGCGCGTGCCAGCCCATACGTCCACCGCGCGGTCGATCCATGGGGAAAACCATTCACAACTTATTGGTTTCTTTGGGCGACAGGGCTTGAAGTGTCATTTCATCTCAATATCGGGTAAAAGTCCCACAAAATTGGACGCAATGTCTCCAAAATTACCCATACATGGACGTTAAACCTCAAATCAAACAAACATATTCGCAAACTGAATGACAAACAGTGAAGGTCCTGATCAGATGGCTTCTATCTGATCTGGATCCACACTGTTTGCAAAGCTAAGGATTAATTGTCATGAGTATCAGAATAAGGGTTATTTAAAGCCAATCTATTCTGGCACTACATCATTGAACATTAAAGTGAAACCGAGCGCAAATTAAAATTACATGATTAGAATAAAATCTCTTTACTGACCATTAGAATCTCTAATCAGTTGGAGAGGCCCGGTTACAATTTTTGGGGTTTCCCGTCTTTTTATTCGCTGTCCCTTTTAAGCCTGTCATTAAGCTCTACCGCAGGCATTCTTTTCCTCAATATCATCGCTTGAACAAGTCCGTGACTGAAATGAACACCCCCTAAATCCTAGCTACCTAGATAAAGAGAAAACCAGGGTTTACGGGGCTATACATTATTTTTCTTATTTCTGCTCCAAGACATACGAGTAGGTTGTGGGTACACGTTAGAACTGCCTCAGTGAGGCGGTTCTAACGAGCTCCCACATCCTATGCGTGCAATATAAATAAGAAAATTATCACGAATTATCATCTTAAAGTAGCCATTTTGGAGATGTGAAAAATGCACTATGTCGCTAGGGTGTGAGTACCATTTTGCATACACTATAAAAAAGAAAAAAAAAATCAAAGCACTGAGAGCACTTATTGGTCGATTGTCTCTGAGAGTGGGCTGGGAAACAATGAGGCGGTTTTAACGGGTACCCCTAATCTATGTTTGTAACAGAAATAAGAAAAAATATCAAACATTTTCAACTGAAAAATACTAGTTTTAGAGAAAAATAAGACGACGGTTTTTTAGCATGCAGACGGGCCTGTTGTTGCAATGGGCTTTAAATTGAAAAGAGAAAATTGAAAAAAGGAACCGATCAGGAACTGACCGTTCCAAGGCGGTTCTTTGTTGTGGATTACGCGGTTCTTATACTGCGTCTACATGTGTTTGTTGCTTGTGTCTTTTTGTTTTGGACAACCGGAGTCCGTCTGTTGGCATCACGAAAACACACCTATATAATTTTGACCCCCTCTAACCCCACTTTTATGTAGTAAAACTGGGGTTTGCAGGGGTAAACCTTATTTTTCTGATTTCTGCTCTGAGATATAGATTGTTGGTACATTGAGGCGGTTCAAACGAGTACCCACAATCTATATTTTGAGCAAAAATAAGAAAAATCACAATTTTTCACCTGAAAATTTTCATTTTTTCGGCGATAAATTTGTCAATGTATGTGTATAGGCATGTTTGCGTAATGTTTATATTTCAGTTGTTTCTTGCTGTATTTGTCTAAACCGCGAGGATTGTGGCCTCGTCACATCGATTACCCCCCCCCCACACACACACACACACACACACACACAAACCTCCCCACAAAGTGAAATACTTTTCACTGTCCGTTCCAAGGCGGTTCATCTGTCGCGGTTTATTTTCGTTATAGTTCGTCTTTCAATATGTGTATCGCTTACATCTTTTTTTTCGTAAATCCATTTGGGTCATTTTGTGGGAAAGTACGAGTAACTGTCCTTTTGGCTTTCCCATAAGGGTCTAGTTAGTTCATGTTTGTGTTTCTTTTTCCTTTGGTGTCTCTGATGTGAGCTGTGGATTAACCTATTGATTCATGATAATTGCCTTCACATCTGTTTAGTCATATGGACTATGGTTAAGATTTAGCACTCACTAATTTCAGTTGAATGCCCAGCTGGATACGAGCCGAGGGCTCTCGCTGGTGGGGAAAAAACCTGTTCGCCCTGTAAGCTGGGCTACTACAAGAAGGGACCGGGCAATGAGGATGTCTACTGTACTCAGTGTAAAAAGGAACGATGGACCCTGTCAACTGGTATATCAAATGGAGGCCTCTGCATAAGTAAGTTAATTGATTGACTGTTTTGGGGTTTAGCGACATTTCAACCTTTGTGGGCCATTTTGTGTCGTCTCCCAGAGAAAGGGAAAAGAGAGATAGAAGAGATAGTAGAGAGGATGAAAGTGAAGAATAGAGGAGAAAGAGAAAAATGAATTGAAGTGTAGAAACAGAAGAAATAACAACCCTCTCTCAATCCGACAGCAGGCCTTGTTCAACTGTAAGCCAATATCAGTTGGACGCCCCAGTGACGCATGATACACGTCACCTTTGCCTCACCCACCACCCCACGCACGCGTAAGTTAACCCTTTCATTTCTGAGAATCTCAAATGGACTGTTCCATATTTGAATTTGGACACGTCTTTGCTAGCAATAGGCTGGTATGTAGGTCCTGATGAAATGTTGGTCACCTCTGTGTGTGTGGGCGTGAGGGGCTGTTAATAAGGATAAGCATATGGGCTGATACGCATATCAAAAATAGAAGTGGAGACAATGATCAGGAATCGATACAATCAACCAACAGCTCCCATCAGAGACACCAAAGGGAAAGAAACACAAACACGAAACAACAGACCTAATTGAAACATCAATAGCGGAAAGCCAAAAGGACAGTTACTTTCCCACAAAATGGCCAATAAGCTATCCAAAATTAAGCACGTGCGTAATGAAAACGGACAGATAACTTAACATTTATCAGTTTAGTAGAAATAACTGGTATCCAAAGAGAGCATGTCTCCATTTATATTAGAAAAAATACGTGCATACGAAAAATATTGTTGTTTTTCGACATATGAACACATGTCATGCGGGAGGGAAAATTTGTAACATTTTTTCTCATAGATTTGGAGAGCTCAATTAGGTGTCTCTAAGGACTGTCCCCAATCTCGGACCCAATATGTATATTGGGTCCGAGACTCAATGTATGGTTCGAGCGAAAAAAATGTCTCAATGAATGCTTCGAGCAAAAAAAAATATAGAAAAAAAATCAGACAATTGTAAATTCTATATGGGGTTATTAACCCTTATCTTGCTGTTCACGACGACCCCTATCTTTGGAAACAGTGTAGATCCAGATCAGATGGCTTCTGAAGAAGCCATCTGATCAGGATCTACACTGTTTGGCATTTAGTTTATGAATTTGTAGCAATAATTTACATCAAGTAAGTTGATTGGTTGACAGACAGAAATGGGTGCGGCTTAAATGAATATTCAGCAAGATAAGGGTTAACGTGCATGCAATAATTCGTTTACTGCTTGGTTCGCCACTGTAACCAATCCTGTAGCAACACAACGTAAACGGAGCCCCGTCAAGCGAATTTGTGTCTTCGCGCATTCCGTCATGACAAACTTTAACTGCGCATGCCCAGCCATTCAGAGGGGCCAGGGATATGGCTTTCTGTCTGAAGGTTCCTCTTGATTCACTGCTTGTATGAGCGAGCAGCGAAGGTTCTGGCGAGACTGCGCGAATGCGCAGGCTCGCATGAACCTTCGCTGCTCGCATAGGCGATAAGTACCAAAATCGCTTGACGGGGCCCAACTAAATGTTGTTTCAAGGCTGCGTGTCTGCTGGGAATCAATAAAATGCAAACACAAACAGAATTAATCCTTATCCTGCTGAATAAACTAATTTAGTCTCGCCCATTGCTGACTGGCAACCAATCAAATTACTTGAAGTAATTTATTTATTCAATTTACAAACTGCATGACAAACAGAAGCCATATGATCTGGACCATAACTGTTTGCAAAGATAGGGGTTGTCGCGTTCAGCAGGATAAGTTTTAACGACACAAACTGCATACCATCACGAAAACACGCCTATATAATTCTGACCCCCTATAACCCCACTTTTATACAGTAAAACTAGGGTTTGCAGGGGTATACATTATTTTCCTTATTCCTGCTCTAAGACATAGGTTGTGGGTACTCGTTAGAACCGCCTCAGCGAGGCGGTTCTAACGAATACCCATAACCTATGTTTCGAGCAGAAATAAGAAAAAAATCGCAATTTTTCATCAGAAAATTTTCATTGTTTGGTTGTAAAATTTTCAATATATTTCAATAGGCTTGTTTCGTAATTAATATCAATGTGTTAAATGTGTTTGCTTTGCAGAGGCGATACCAGACAGCGTGTGCGAGGAAAGTTATGCGGAGTTAGCACGAGCTCTTCACTCTGTCGCTTACAACATGACAGAAAATGATACACTGATTGAAGCTTTGTGTGCGCAGTAAGTCAACCCCTTTTTCTACCAAATGGAATCGTCCACCTTATATATGGCAGGATTCCATTTCCAAATTTAGGGGTGTCAGGTTGTGTTTTCTTAAAAAAATCGAGAATCTATGTTGGGTTTGAGACTGAGAGAAGGAAATATCAGGCAAGTTTTCAGTTTATTTAAGTCTATGCCTCGAATGAGACTTAAATAAACTGAAAAAGAGCCCGATATTTCGTTGTAAGCAAAATAACTCCTCCACACAAATGCAACAGAACAAAAACAAATACAGTCTTATGTTATTCTTAAATTCTGAAGAAAATTGTTCCAGTGAGCTGCTTAAATTCTTTTCCAAATCATTCATATACATGTGGTGTACAAAATTTGAAATGAAAACCAGTGCATGAACATTTCATTTCCTTGACATTTGACAGCAATATGCTGACTTACTGAATGTCCGTTTCATTAAAAGTTGATCGAGGACATGACATTGTGGCTGTTAAAATGTACATCTTGGGAGACACAGAAAAGATGCTTTCCTGTTTGCATTGGTAACAAAACAGGCATAAGAAGACAGGTTACAAAAATACATGTAGTTTCAATGCACGTGTTCCTATATTAAGCAATGATAGACACATTGAGACTGCTAACCCTGCAGGCACAAAACGCTGACTCAGCGTTGAACTAACGTTGAAACAACGTTTTCAACGTTGTTTCAACGTTAGTTCAACGTTGAGTGCCTGCTGGGAATCAACCCTAGGTGTGACAATGAAATCACAGACGGTTTTACAAATGCATATGCTTGTCCCATGTGTGAGAATATAAGAATCTTATATGGGTGTGAGGGGTGGATGGAAAAATCCGTCCCAAGGGTCACTGTCCGGCATCACAAGGCTTGCCGAGTGATGCCGGACAGTGATCCCGAGTGACGGATTTTTTTTTTATTTCAGTATATTTAAGTCTAATATAAATGACACTTAAATAAACTCAAATTGAGCCTGAGATTTCCTTCCCCAGGTCTCAACGCCCATCATTAATTGTTTTCTCATCAAGCTAACTCAAAGTATGTGCTTAGCAATGGTTTTTGTTTGATTGATTTGAGGTTCAACGTCCTCGTCAACACTGTATAGGTCATTTTGGAAACGTTACTTCACTATTTGTGAGACTTTTATCCGACATTGAGATGAAATGACTTCTCAAGCCCTGTCACCCAATGAAACCAATAGGGTTTATAAGCATGGACGGACCGACTCGCACCGCTTTGCCTGGGCAGACTTAGATCCTCTAAGCGGTTTACCCAGTACTCGAGTGCGGTCAGTTTCAGCTCTGCGTGGAAGCATCATGCAGCCCATCTATTTCTTCAAGCCCAAATGGACTTAGAAATGGTAAAATTCTTCTGTACATATATTGCCAGCAGACGGCCCAAGAATTCAGAACACCTGTTTGCAAAATGACCCCTTCACACAAATGTAAGGGGAATGGGAACACCTGGCAGATTTTGCCGCCATTTTTCAAAGGTAGACAACTTTTGGGACTTCCTGTTCGCTTTTCTATAAACTCTCTCCCACTGATAAAGGGGTCAACTCTTAAAGGAAAGAATTTGCTCCTCAGGAGCAAATTCTTTCCTTTTAGAGTTGACCCCTATTGACATGGGAGACAAAAATTCTTTTGGAGGAGTTGCCTCCCCTGAAGGGGTTCCCACTCCCCTTAAAAGAACAAAAGGTATAGCCTGGAGCGTTTACTATTCTTACCTTCTGAAGAAAGCTGTCTAACCATTTTTCCAGTGAGCTTCTTAAACCCAATTGCATTATATTCATTTATATGAACTTAAAACCAGTTGATGCTTTACAGTGTTGAAGGGGATGTTTAACCTCAAATCAAACAAACATACAAACAAAAAAACAGTTGATGACTTCTAAAATCTATATTGTGTGTACATTTCATCACTTTCTTCCCTCGATACTTGACAGCAATTGTGAGTGTTAAAATGTACATCTAGGGAGAAACGGAATGGGTGCTTCCCTATTTGCATGGGTAACACCCTGGTGCAACTTGGTGCATTTTTCACATCACCAAAACGATTGCTCTGCGAAGATTATGGCCACGTAAAATCGATTCAAGCCTCCTCCTCCCCCACCACACCCACGTTAAAAAGTTTTACCGACCGTTCCAATGCGGTTCTTCTGCTGTTGTTTGCTATTGTTACAGTTCATCTCGGCCCCCGCCCTTAGGGGCTTGAAGAAATATATGGGCTGCATGATGCTTCCACACAGAGCTGAAATCGGCCCGCACACTAGTACTGGTAAACCGCTTAGAGGATCTAAGCCTGTCCAGGAACCGCGGTGCGAGGCGGATCGTCCATGCTAATAAACCCTATTGGTTTCATTGGGCGACAGGGCTTGAGATGTCATTTCATCTCAATGTCGGGTAAAAGTCCCACAAAATCGGAAGCAACGTCGTCAAAATGACCTTTACAGTGTTGACGGGGACGTTAAACCTTAAGTCAAACAAACAAATACAGTTCATCTTTGCATGTATGTATTGCTGATATATTTTTATTTTGGATAGCCGTTCGTCCATTGTGTGGGAAGGTAACTGTACTTTTGGCTTTCTGCTTGTGAAGTGTTCATTTAATGTTTTTTTTATTTCTTTCCCTTTGGTGTCTTGGCTGGAGGGTGTATTGTAATTGTATTGATTCCTAATAATTGCTTTTACACCACAACTCCATTATAACACGGTTCGTTATAACACAGGATATTTCACAGTGTCAAGTTGGATCCCAAAAATGTATAGACTATATAGAAAAATGACCATAAATGGTCATACGACTATATAATCTATACATTTTTGTTTGGATGTATTTTGTTTGTTTGATTTGAGGTTTAACGTCCCCGTCAACACTATAGAGGTCATTTTGGAGACGTTGCTTCCAATTTTGTGGGACTTTTACCCGAAATTGAGATTAAATGATATCTCAAGCCCTGTCGCCCAGTGAAACCAATAGGGTTTATAAGCATGGACGGTCCGACTCGCACCGCTTTGCCTTGTCAGGCTTAGATCCTCTAAGCGGTTTACCAGTACTCGTGTGCGGTCGGATTCAGCTCTGCATTGAAGCATCATGCAGCCCATTTATTTCTTCAAACCCCAATGGGCGGGGGCCAATAAAATAAAGGTATGCTGTGCGTACACATTAGAATCGCCTCAATGATGCAATTCTTATGTGTACACACAACATACGTTTCATGTCAAGATAAAGGGTTATCCTTTGAAAGCAAGGACTATAGCACAGAACGGAAAAGTATGGAGTGTACAAGTTTTTCTGAGCCAGACTAGATATTTCCGGCCAATTAGGCCTCATCAGTGACCCTCGCTTTTACTTATGGCGGAATATTGACATTTTTTTTTGTAAAACAGTCGTGAAAAATGCATTTTAAATAACATATGATAAATTGAATCTTGCATTCGTGCCCATGTATTATTGAATTTATTAAGATCGTTGAGCAAAAGGGATAAAAAAAACTCGTTTAAGCCTCGCATTTTATCCCTTTTCCTCCACTCGTTTAATAAATTCAATAATACATGAACACTCATGTAAGACCCTTTATTTATTTTAGTTTGATGATGATGAAGAACACTCATTCCGGATGTTATCACGCGCTCACTCGCGAGAGGCAGTGGCAGTGCTACCCATTTACACCTGGGTAGAAAGGGGCAGTGGCATTACGAGTCTTGCCCAAGGACACGCCGAGGCTGAATTCGAACACACGACATCTCGATAGCTTGGTCGAATGCGCGTCTGACTGGTGATCAGGAGGACGCGGGTTCGATACCTGCCGAGGTCGGCAACATTCTTTCGTGGAGAATGATCGTGAAATCTTTTCTACGGTC
This sequence comes from Lucinisca nassula, assembly GCA_963580285.1. Lineage (NCBI taxonomy): Eukaryota > Metazoa > Mollusca > Bivalvia > Lucinida > Lucinidae > Lucinisca > Lucinisca nassula. Next base: position 10,732,633 of record OY757012.1, on the reverse strand, counting down.
ATTCTCTCCATTCGCTGATTCAAGAAGGGTAGTTGTAAGTTTCTGGCGAAGGAATGTGCACTGTACTGGTTAACCGCTTACGTATAATTATTATGTTCCAGAAAAGGTTATCCTTTGGAAGCAATGAATACACCATAGAACTGGAAAATATGGAGTGTACATGTTTTTTTTTGTTTTGCTTTTTTTTGGCCAGCTAGCTAGTTTCGGACATTTAGGCCTCATCAGTGACCCTCAAATATTTTCAAAATTCCACAATGGAATCAATGATCCCAAAGGACAAGAAAATATAAACTACATGTAGGGCAGGGAGACTTTTTACGGCCGCCACACATTCCCAGACAACAGCTGTAGCGACGATAAATATGTTCCAGAAAGGGTTATCCTTTGGAAGCTGTCCAGGACAGAAAAAGTGTTGATAGGTAAACTGATCAGCTCAAAAATGACCTAAAATAGTGTTGACTTGGCTGTTAAACTCTAATACAAACAAACAAACAAACAAACAAAGGTAAACTTTAACCCAATGCGGATGCCGACACCGTCGGCGCCGGAGGTTTGGCAATAGCACCCCCCCCCCCACACACTTACTTTCGCAAGGAGAGTTTAAACTGAGTATGACAGGGATAATCATATTACGTCGCATCTGAGAATGTCATAACGCCATTTATTAATCGACTATCCAGTATTGATCGGAGGTCGTCCGTATTAACACCAGGTCAAAAATCAATAATCATATTTTTAATTGCGACAGTTAATAAAATTGTCATTAATCAAGTATTTTAGAATAGGCCAAGTTACATGTCCTCTGTCAGCTGTATCGGGCCAATACAGCAGACCTCGGACCTGTAACAAAGCCAGTACGAAATTACTTGATTAATAACAATATATTATTAATTGATTATCCTATATTACACAAGGTCAACCAATATTAAAAAATCATAAACCATGTTTTTAATTGGGTCAATTAATAAAATTGTCATTAATCAAGTAATTTCGTATTGGACCTGTACCTGGACCAATACCAAATTACTTGATTAATAACATTATATTATTAATTGACTATCCGGTATTGATCGGAGGTCATCCGTATTAACACCAGGTCAACCAATATTAACTGAGGTCAAGTGAGGTCAAAAAATCAATAATCATGATTTTTTAATTTTGTCAATTAATAAAATAGTCATTGATCAAGTAATTTCGCATTGACCCTGTTACAGGTCCTCGGTCAGCTGCATTAGCCCTCGGCCGCAGACCTCGGACCTGTACCTGGGCCAATACGAAATTACTTGATTAATAACATAATAGTATTAAATTCGGTATTGATTAAATATGCAAATTAGTTAGATACGCCCCGTAACGTTACACGTACCACATCCTTAACGACGTCGCATTTACCAATGGCGCAATGTTGACATTTTTGTGCACAAGGCGAATAACATGCGTTTTAAGTGTCCAATAATAATCAGGATCTTGCATTCATGCTCATGTATTATTGAATGTATTGAACTCGTTGAGGAAAAGTGATACAATGGCATTTTACCCCCTTTTCCTCAACTCGTTTAATGAATTCAAGAATACATGAGCACTCGTGTAAGATCCTCTATATAAAACGTCGTTGTTATGTAATGGATAACATCGCAACAAAAAATATAATTATACGTGTAACAACAAGTTGTCTCTGACGCAAAACGTCATGGGGCCAATGTCACCAATAATGCCGTTAAATGACGTCAGAGAAAAAGAACGAGACTGCAGAAAATCTGACGAACTTACATCACTGACGACTATACATCCGCGTACGAGGGTAGTCAATTATATGATGTTATTAATCGGGTAATTTCGTATTGGCCCAGTTACAGGTCGGAGGTATGCTGTATTGACCCGAGGCCGAGGACCTGTAAATGGGACACTACGAAATTACTTGATTAATGAAAATTTTATTAATTGACACCATGGAAAACATAATTATTTATTTTGACCTCAGTGTAAATACGGATGACCTCCGAACAAATACAGGATAGTCAATTAATAATAAATGAGACCAGTCTTTTAATTTGCTTCTTGTTTAGTATTGCATACCAAAACCATATTCATTTAGTTGTATCCAATAGTTTGGTAAATAGATACTGACGTGTCAGATTTTCAGTCGCTACCCAGCAGGCACATGACGTAATTGTGATGTCACATAAACGTCGGCTCAATGTAATGACATTTATGCAAAATGTCACATCTACGTAGGTGCAACGTCCTGACATTTATGCAACGTCACATCTACCTCGGTGCAACGTCATGACGTTGCACCGACGTTGATTTGACGTTGCCCTAGTGACGTGAGCCTGCTAGAGCGCTGTTTAACTGACCCTAGACACGTATGTTTTCCTTATGTTCGTCGGAACATACATTTGCCGAATGAGTATAAAATCAATGGATTTTAAACGTTGCTGTATCGTTAATCTCCTTTATGAAATGGTTCATCTACTGTATAAATCCAACTTTCCGAGTGAGTGAGTGTTTGGTAATATCATATGAAATTCATGAAGCTTGCTGGGGGCTTGTTTCATGAATACACGTGTAAGGTCCTCTATTTATCATATGACGTCATTGATAAGCCGTGGATACCGTTGTGTATCCTAATAAAAATCGTATGACCACATGTGTAATGACACTTTGGCGGAAGGCGATAAAATCGAATTTTAAGTGGTCATATGATAAACAGAATCTTACACGAAGGCTCGTTTCATAAATATCATATGAAATGACCACTCGTGTAAGACCCTCTATTTATAATGATGTCCGTATGTCTTTCTTTTCAGATCTGAAAATCTGACTGCCTTGAAGATGCATTTGGAGAGATGTAAGGATATAATAGAATCTGAAAGTGGTTTGCCATTTCTACCAAAGTACGAAGACAATATAAAAGTCATACGTCTATACGACCCATTTAATGGAACTGCACCAGCATGTCCGCATACAACATCACAAAACAGTACTGGAGAAGGAGAAACAAGCGGAAGTGGATCCGGGTCAGGTGGCTGGTCTGGAGGATGGTCAGGAAGTGGTACCAGTGGATGGTCTGGAAGTGGAACAGGTGCATGGTCAGGAAGTGGTACAGGAGGATGGTCAGGTAGTGGAACAGGAGGATGGTCAGGAAGTGGTACAGGTGGTGGATCAGGAAGTGGTACAGGTGGTGGGTCAGGTAGTTGGACTGGAGGATGGAAAGGAAGTGGAACAGGAGGATGGTCAGGAAGTGCTACAGGATGGTCAGGAAGTGCTACAGGAAGATGGTCAGGTAGTGGTACAGGAGGATGGTCAGGAAGTACAACAGGATGGTCAGGAAGTGGAACAGGTGTATGGTCTGGAAGTGGAACAGGAGGCTGGTCAGGAAGTGGTACAGGTGGTGGGTCAGGTAGTTGGACTGGAGGATGGTCAGGAAGTGCAACAGGAGGATGGTCAGGAAGTGGAACAGGAGGATGGTCAGGTAGTGGTACAGGAGGATGGTCAGGAAGTGGAACAGGTGGCTGGTCTGGAAGTGGAACAGGAGGCTTATCAGGAAGTGGTACAGGTGGTGGGTCAGGTAGTTGGACTGGAGGATGGTCAGGAAGTGGAACAGGAAGATGGTCAGGAAGTGGTACAGGTGGTGGGTCAGGTAGTTGGACTGGAGGATTGTCAGGAAGTGGAACAGGAAGATGGTCAGGAAGTGGTACAGGTGGTGGGTCAGGTAGTTGGAGTGGAGGATGGTCAGGAAGTGGAACAGGTGGATGGTCAGGAAGTGGGACAGAAGGATGGTCAGGTAGTGGTACAGGAGGATGGTCAGGAAGTTCAACAGGATGGACAGGAAGTGGAACAGGTGGATGGTCTGGAGGTGGAACAGAAGGCTGGTCTGGAAGTGGTAAAGGTGGTGGGTCAGGTAGTTGGACTGGAGGATGGTCAGGAAGTGGAACAGGAGGATGGTCGGGAAGTGGTACGAGTGGATGGTCAGGAAGTGATACTGGAGGGTGGTCAGGTAGTGCTACAGGAGGTTGGTCAGGAAGTACAACAGGATGGTCAGGAAGTACAACAGGAGGATGGTCAGGAAGTACAACAGGAGGATGGTCAGGAAGTGGAACAGGTGGATGGTCAGGAAGTACAACAGGATGGTCAGGAAGTGGTACGAGTGGATGGTCAGGAAGTGATACAGGAGGATGGTCAGATAGTGGTACAGGAGGCTGGTCAGGAAGTACAACAGGATGGTCAGGAAGTACAACAGGAGGATGGTCAGGAAGTACAGCAGGAGGATTGTCAGGAAGTACATCAGGATGGTCAGGAAGTACAACAGGGGGGTGGTCAGGAAGTACAACAGGATGGTCAGGAAGTACAACAGGATGGTCAGGAAGAACAACAGGTGGATGGTCAGGAAGTACAACCGGATGGTCAGGAAGTGGTACAGGAGGATGGTCAGGTAGTACAACAGGAGGATGGTCAGGAAGTGGTACAGGTGATTGGTCAGGAAGTGGGTGGTCTGAAAGTGGAACAGGAGGATGGTCAGGAAGTGCGACAGATGGATGGTCAGGAAGTGGTACAGGAGGATGGTCAGGTAGTGGAACAGGAGGCTGGTCAGGAAGTGGTACAGGAGGTGGGTCAGGTGGCTGGTCTCGAGACTGGTCAGGAAGTGGAACAGGAGGACTGTCAGGAAGTGCTACCAGTGGTGGGTCAGTTAGTTGGACTGGAGGATGGTCAGGAAGTGGAACAGGAGTGTCAGAAAGTGCAACAGGATGGTCAGGAAGTGGAACAGAAGGATGGTCAGGGAGTGCAACAGGATGGTCAGGAAGTGTTATAGGAGGATGGTCGAGAAGTGCAACAGGTGGATGGTCAGGAAGTGGTACAGGAGGATGGTCAGGAAGTGCAACAGGTGGATGGTCCGGAAGTGGTACAGGAGGATGGTCAGGAAGTACAAATGGATGGTCAGGAAGTGGAACAGAAGGATGGTCAGGAAGTGGAACAGGTGGATGGTCAGGAAGTGGTACAGGAGGATGGTCAGGCAGTGGTACAGGAGGATGGTCAGGAAGTACAACAGGATGGTCAGGAAGTGGACCAGGTGGATGGTCAGGAAGTGGAACAGGTGGATGGTCAGGAAGTGGAACAGGTGGATGGTCTGGAAGTAGAACAGGAGGCTGGTCAGGAAGTGGTGGGTCAGATGGCTGGTCTGGAGGTTGGTCAGGAGGTGGAAAAGGAGGACTATCAGGAAGTGGTTTAGGTGAGTGGTCAGGCAGTGGTACAGGAGGATGGTCAGGAAGTACAACAGGTAGGTGGTCAGGAAGCGGTACAGAAGGATGGTCTGGTATTACAACAGGTGGATGGTCAGGAAGTGACACAGGCGGATGGTCAGGAAGTGGTGCAGGAAGGTGGTCAGGTAGTGGTACAGGAGGATGGCATGGAAGTCAAGACTGGAGTGGATATTGGTCAACTGGATTGTCTGGAAGTGGAACAGGAGCATGGTCAAGTAGTGTGAAAGGCAGTAGAAGTCATGGCTGGAGTGGCCATTGGTCATCTGGTTGGTCAGGAAGTGGAACAGGTACATGGTCAAGTAGCGGTAAAGGCAGCAGAAGTCATGGTAGGAGTGGACACTGGTCAAGTGGATGGCATGGAAGTCATGGCTGGGGTGGACCTTGGTCAAGTGGATGGCATGGAAGTAATGACTGGAGTGGACATTGGTCAAGTGGGTGGCATGGAAGTCATGACTGGAGTGGACATTGGTCAAGTGGATGGCATGGAAGTCATAGCTGGGGTGGACATTGGTCAAGTGGATGGCATGGAAGCCAAGACTGGAGTGGACACTGGTCAAGTGGATGGCATGGAAGTCATGGCTGGAGTGGACATTGGTCAAGTGGATGGTATGGAAGTCAAAACTGGAGTGGATATTTGTCAAGTGGGTGGCATGGAAGTCATGGCTGGAGTGGACATTGGTCAAGTGGATGGCATGGAAGTCATGGCTTGAGCGGACATTGGTCAAGTGGATGGCATGGAAGCCATGGCTGGAGTGGACATTGGTCAAGTGGAAGGCATGGAAGCCATGGCTGGAGCGGACATTGGTCAAGTGGATGGCATGCAAGTCATGACTTTAGTGGACACTGGTCAGCTGGTTTGTCAGGAAGTGGAACGGGAACATTCTCAAGTAGTGGTAAAGGCAGTGGAAGTTATGGCTGGAGTGGACATTGGTCAAGTGGATGGCATGGAAGCCATGGCTGGAGTGGACATTGGTCAAGTGGATGGCATGGAAGCCATGGCTTGAGTGGACGTTGGTCAAGTGGCTGGCATGGGAGTCATGGCTGGAGTGGACATTGGTCAAGCGGATGGCATGGGAGTCATGGTTTGAGTGGACACTGGTCAACTGGTTGGTCAGGAAGTGCTCCAGAAGCATGGTCAAGTAGTGGTAAAAGCAGTGGAAGTCATGGCTTGAGTGGACATTGGTCTAGTGGATGGCATGGAAGTCATGGCTTGAGTGGACATTGGTCAAGTGGATGGCATGGAAGTCATGGCTCGAGTGGACTTTGGTCAAGTAGATGGCATGGAAGTCATGGCTGGACAGGACATTGGTCAAGTGGGTGGCATGGAAGTCATGGCTGGAGTGGACGTTCGTCGAGCGGGTGGCATGGAAGTCATGGCTGGAGTGGACATTGGTCGAGTAGTTGGCATGGTAGTCATGGCTGGAGTGGACATTTGTCAAGTGGATGGCATGGAAGTCATGGCTTGAGTGGACAGTGGTCAAGTAGTTTAAGTGGGCATGTAAGCGGAACTAACTGGCGTGAAGACAACCTTTGGCATGAACTAATACATCACCTATTGCATGATGTATGTAATGAAATTTCCTCCGATGTTATGCATTTGAGTGGGTCATGGTTTGGAAGTGGAAGTGTTAGTGGTTTAGGAGTATATGGAGATGAAATATGGCATATGTTAGCTGACTTCTTACTGGATGCATTACATCATGAGAATGGCTGGACAGAAGAGCCTAAGGGAAGCACAATAGAAGTATATGACAGTGAACTTTGGAGTAAATATGCCCTTATTTGGCATGGATGGATTGATCAGTGGAGACCTGTCTTTGGCCATGAACAGGAATTTGATCAATTACACAAAATGGTTGACATCTGGTTGCGAGAAGGTGGTAAGAAAAATAACAAAAATGATGCGAATTTCCCTGAAATATGTCATGGAAGTCATGGCTGGAGTGGACATTGGTCAAGTGGGTGGCATGAAAGTCATGGCTTGAGTGGACATTGGTCAAGTGGATGGCATGGAAGTCATGGCTGGAGTGGACATTGGTCGAGCAGATGGCATGGAAGTCATGGCTGGAGTGGACATTGGTCAAGTGGATGGCATGGAAGTCATGGCTTGAGTGGACAGTGGTCAAGTAGTTTAAGTGGACATGTAAGCGGAGCTAACTGGCATGAAGACAACCATTGGTATGAACTAATACATCACCTATTGCATGGTGTATGTAATGAAATTTCCTCAGATGCTTTGCATTTGAGTGGGTCTTGGTTTGTAAGTGGTAGTGGTTTAGAATTACATGGAGATGAAATGTGGCATTTGTTAGCTGACTTCTTACTGGATGCATTACATCATGAACATGGCTGGCCAGAACAGTCATATGAAAGCACTACAGTTGTATATGACAGCGAACTCTGGAAAAAATATGCCCTCCTTTGGCATGACTGGCTTGATCAGTGGAGACATGTTTTTGGCTATATGTATGAATTTGATCAATTACACAAAATGGTTGACATTTGGTTGCGAGAGGGTGGTAAAGAAAATGACAAACATGATATCATATTCAGAGACATATGTCTTGGAAGTCATGGTTGGAGCGGACATTGGTCAGGTGGATGGCATGGAAATCATGGCTGGAGTGGACAATGGTCAAGTGGTTGGCACGGAAGTCATGATTGGAGTGGACATTGGTCAAGTAAATGGCATGTAAGTAATGGCTGGAGTGGACATTGGTCAAGTAAATGGCATGGAAGTCTTGGATGGAGTGGTCATTGGTCAAGTAAATGGCATGGAAGTCATGGCTGGAGTGGACATTGGTCAAGCAAATGGCATGGAAGTCGTGGCTGGATAGAGAGTGGACATTGGTCAAGAAGATGGCATGGAAGTCATGGCTGGAGTGGACACTGGTCAAGTAAAGGGCATGGAAGTCAAAACTGGAGTGGACATTGGCCAAGCGGATGGCAGGGAAGTCATGATTGGAGTAGACATATGTCGAGTGCGTGGGATGGAAGGCATGGTTGGAGTGGACCTATGGCAAGTGCGTGGGATGGAAGGCATGGTTGGAGTGGACAGTGGTCAAGTGGCTGGCGTGGAAGTCGAGGCTGGAGTGGACATAAATTGAGCAGTGGGCATGGCAGTCACTATTTGAGTGGTCTGTATGGTAGTGGAAAATGGAGTGGCATTCATAAACAGAGTAGTAGTCATTTTAGTAGTGATTTGAGTGAGTTGTTCTTTGGTGAAAAAGATAAAGAGTCAGGGACATTATCCAAGCTGTCAAAATAAAAAAAAAGATCACTATGAGGAAAATAACCTTAGCACTCTTGGATTGACAGTAGAATTCAGATATTAACACCAGCTAAAATTAAGATAAATTGTATTTTTAAAAGCATATTTAAACAATTTCAGCTGTTCATTCTTTCTGTTATCGACACCTAGAGCCCTCTAGAATGAGACCACCTTTGGGACTGGTCAAAAGTGGTCTTAAAGTGGCTTAAAATTGGTCTTTATTATCCCCAGCCCCACTGTGACCACAGTCTCTCCAGAGCCTTTTCTTGTCCCCAGTGTGATTAGTAACATTTTTTATGATATAGCTCTAAAGTTATGTTATGCTTTTGTTTTGTTTTCTTTTCTTTTTGTATTTTATGTGGTAATAGATGTGCAAATTAAGTATTCTCTTTAATCCTTAAAATGCCAATCACCACAATTGTCATCTGCTTTGCCATCTGCCAGTTACCTTAAAAGTAATTTTTGCAAACAGTGTGGACCCAGATCAGACTGCTCCTCTAGGAGCAGTCTGATCTGGGCCCACACTGTTTGCCTGTATGCTTAAATGTTTTTATAAAGTTTGCAAAACAATTCAGCAGATGACATAAGCGGATGACATTTTCAGATGTACTTTTTCTCGGCGTCTTCAGGGTTAAATTATTGACTTTCGAGTGCTTTGTGTTTGTACGTACCCTGTAATTGATTATATACACCCAAATACACCATTTTTTATAAAATATAAACACCAATATTTAATCTAATATATATATATTTGCCCCTCCTCCCCACTATGAACCACCTTTACACCATAATTTTTCTTTCCTTTTGAAACACTCATTTGTTTAACTCTTTTTATTCAGAACGGGAGGTCACGGGTTCGATCCGGGCCAGGCCGCGACATACCAAAGTCGTTTGTTTGTTTGATTTGAGGTTTAACGTCCCCGTCAACACTGTAAAGGTCATTTTGAAGACGTTGCTTCCAGTTTTGTGGGACTTTTACCCGACATTGAGATGAAATGACATCTCAAACCCTGTCGCCCAATGAAGCCAATAGGGTTTATTAGCATGGACGGTCCGCCTTGCACCGCGGTTCCTGGACAGGTTTAGATCGTCTAAGCGGTTTACCAGTACTAGTGTGTGGGCCGGATTCAGCTCTGCGTGGAAGCATCGTGCAGCCTCAGATTTACAGTAGAATTCAGCCATCAACGCCAGCTAAAATTAAGATAAATTTTATTTTTAAAAGCATATTTAAACAATTTCAGCTGTACATTTTTTCTGTTATCGACACCTAGAGCCCTCTAGAATGAGACCACCTTCGGGACTGATCAAAAGTGGTCTTAAAGTGGCTTAAAATTGGTCTTTATTATCCCCCGCCCCACTGTGACCACAGCCTCTCCATAGCCTTTTCTTGTCCCCAATATGATTAGTAACATTTTTTATAAGAAACCCTGTAAACCCCGGTTTCACTATATAAATGTGAGGTTCAAGGGGGTCAAAATTATATTGGTGTGTTTTCGTGATGCAAAATAGATGTATGCCTTGTTGACCAATACCTGTGTAAACAGTTAACTCTTATCTTGCTGTTCACGACAACCCCTATCTTTGCAAACAGTGTAAATCCAGATCAGATGGCTTCTGAAGAAGCCATCTGATCAGGATCTACACTGTTTCGCATTCAGTTTATGAATTTGTAGCAATAAATTACATCAAGTAATTTGATTGGTTGATAGACAGAAATGGGTGTGGCTTAAATGAATATTCAGCAAGATTAGGGTTAAGATTCAGATGAGATGACTCAGAATGAATGTAGCCTGTTTGTCATGATCCTGTAAACGATGTTGACCAAGTGAGTGAGTGTTTGAGTTTTATGTCTCACCAACAGCTAAGGTCATGCAGAGACGGTACCTCGGTTTAAAGACTCATCCGAAAGTCTGGTGAGGCCCCGAACTTTTACCTGACATTGAGATGAAATGACATCTCAAGCCCTGCTGCCAAGTGAAACCAATAGGGTTTCTTGCTGTCGAGTCCTCACCGTTGTCTCACCTCTGTGGTTCTTTGATTTTTGTGTTCACGGGGATGTTGCGCTGGTGGGTTGGGGGGCCTTCGTGCGGACTGGGCGGGTTGTTTGTCTAAATCGCGACAGAGGTGGGGGCGGGGATTGTGGCCGCGTGGGGTCGATTTGGGCCCCCCGGTGGAAATCTTCCACTGGCCGTTCCAGGGCGGCTCTTCTGTGGCGATTTATTTGTGTTGTTGTTTGTTACTTACTGTGTGTATCACTTGTGTCTTTTTGTTTTGGATGGCCATATGCCATTTTGTGGGAAAGTAACTGTCCTTATGGCCTTCCTTTGTTTAGGTTTCCATTATGGTCTGGTCGCTTAATGTTTGTATTTCTTTCCCTTTGGTGTCTTTTATGGGTGGAGTAAGTTAATTGTATCAATTCCTGATCTTTGTTTTACTTCTACTTTTTATAGGCATTGGATGGTCTGACTAGCATCACTTTGCCTGGGCAGGCTTAGTCCTTCTAAGTGGCTTACCAGTACTTGTGTGCAGTCAGTTTTAGATCTGCATGGAAGTATCAAGCAGCCCAGTCTATTTCTCGAAGCCCCGATGGGCGGGGGCCCAAATGCTCCAAGGGACAAATAAGGAACAATGGATATTTGTAAGAATCACCTCACTGACATGATTCTAACATATATCAACATTAGTAAATGTTGTGGATACAATGTATAAGGCTAACAAATGACCACAACATTAATTTTGTTTCTTTGGGTAATTCGGAAACATTACGATAACACACCCGTGCGACATAGTGCATTTTTACATCTCCGAAATGGCTACTTTTCTGATGAAAATCTGTAATATTTTTCTAATTTTTACTGCAAACATAGGTTTGGGGTGCTCATTAGAACCGCCTCATTGAGGCGGTTCTAACGAGTACCCACAACCTATGTTTTGGAGTAGAAATAAGAAAAATATTTCATACCCCCTAAACCCCTATTTTCTCTATATACAGTGGGGTTTAGAGGGGTGTTCATTTCACGGACTTGTTCACATGATGAACAAATACTGTCACTATAACAACTGTACTCTATATGTGTATTTTTATATATCATTATGAAAACACGCCTAATCAAGTATATTGAAAATTTATTCACCAAAAATGAAATGTGAAGGATTGTCTAAGGACATATCACCAGTAAACAATTCTGATTCTAAAAGTTTTCTGATAAAAAATTCTATTTTTTTTAAATTTTGCTGCTCAAAACACAGATAGTGGGAACTCTTTAGAACTGCCTCAGTGGGGTGGTTCTAAAGAGTACCCACAATCTATGTACTGAGGCAGTTCTAAAGAGTACCCACAATCTATGTTTTTGTGCAGAAATAAGAAAAGCAATGTATACCCCATGTGAACCCCAGTTTTACAATTTAAAAGTGGGGTTTAGGGGGGTCACTTTTATATTAGCATGTTTTTGTTATGTCAAATTATTTTTGTTTCAGGCGAAATAATGCACCTTCAGGGCAGGGAACTCTGTTAAAAATCTTTTTGTTTCCCCTTTCAAAAGGGGTCTACTCCTAATGGAAAGAATTTTTGTTTGAGAAGCCAGTCTTTCCTTTAAGAGGAAACCCCTTCTTTAGAGGGGCTCAGTCTACTAGAAAGCAAACAGGAAGTAACAGAAGTTGTCCCCCTTGTATAACAGACGGAGTGTATCCAATCACCTTAAGGGGAATAGCTACACAAGGCAGATTTTTCTGTCATTTTTCAAAGGGAGACAACTTGCGCCATTTCCATTATGTTTTTCAGGAAACGTGTTGACAGGTAAACTGACCAGCTCAAAAATGACCTCATTAGTGTTGACTGGGCCATTAAAACCCATAACAAGAGGGCCATGATGGCCCTGGATCGCTCACCTGATCCATAGGGTATCAAGTGGGCCCCTAGGAGAGCCATTATTGGCCCCGGGCTATAATATGATTAATCTTGGTAGTGGTCTAAAAGGTGAAGCTTCATACCAAATATCAAAGAATGGAGACTTCTGGTTTCAGACAAGATTTTTAAATGTTTTCCTTATATAAGTCTATATAAACCTTGGGGTCCCCATGGCGGGCCATTTTTGCCCCCAGGGCTATAATTTGAACCATCTTGGTAGAAATCCACAAGACAAAGCTTCATACCAAATATCAAAGACCTTGGCCTTCTGCTTTCAGACAAGAAGATTTTCAAAGGTTTTCATTGCTTTTTTTTATTTCCTAGGGCTTTAATTTGAACAATTTAGATGAAGCTTCACACCAAATATCAAAGACCTGGGCCTTGCAGTTTCAGAGTAGAAGATTTTTTTTAAATTTCCCTATATAAGTCAATGTAAAAGTGAAGGGACTCGGGGCATGGGCATTTTTTACCCAAGGGCTATGATTTGAACAATCTTGGTAAAAGTCCACTAGATGAAGCTACACACCAAATTCAAAGAACTAGGCCATCAGGTTTTGGAGAAGAAGATTTTTAAAGATTTTCCCTATATAATAAAATGTAAAACCAAAGGGCCTGCAGGAGGGGGCATTTTTCGCCCTTGGCCTATACATTGTAATTTGTACAATCTTGAAAGAGGTCCACTAGATGAAGCTTCACACCAAATGTCAAAGAACTGGGCCTTGCGGTTTCAGAGAAGATTTTTAAAGATTTTCCCTATATAAGTCTATGTAAAACCAAAGGCCCCCGAGGCGGGGGCATTTTTGGCCCCAGGGCTATAATTTGAACAATCTTGGTAAAGGCCAACTAGATGAAGCTTTATACCAAATATTAAAGACCTGGGCCTTGTGGTTTCAGAGAAGAAGATTTTTAAATATTTTCCCTATATAAGCCTATGTAAAACCAAAGGGCCCCGGGGCGGCGGCATTTTTGGCCCCAGGGCTATAATTTGAACAATCTTGGTAACGGTCCACTAGATGAAGCTTCATACCAAATATCAACAAGAGGCCCATGGGCCACTATGCTCACCAGAGCTCAGGTGGGCACTGCCCATCCTGCCCAATGGCAGCCATGTATTTTAACATGATATCATTTTAATCCACCAAATGAACCCCCATGTCCAAATGAGCACCCATGTGGGCTCAGCATCTGAAAAGTTAGGCCTTTTATGAAGTAGAGGGGGTGGGGCATGGACCCAATGGAGCCCTGGTTGGTATCACTAAATGCGTCTTATCATAAGAAACAAAAATATATATGGTTTAGCAGTGGGGATCTGTAAGGCCTCTTTAACAGTTGAGGGGTTGGGGCATGCCCTGTTGATCCCAGGAAAGCCCAAACTGTTGTCCCTAAATGTGTCTTATCATAAGGACCAAGTATATATATGGTTCAGTGCTGGGAATCTGACCGGTTTCAGAGATTTGAGGCCCTTTTATGAAATAGGAATGGCCCCTGTGGACCCCGCTACAGTAGGTGTGCTAATAATAAGGAACAAGAACATATATGATTATGGGGTGGGGATTTGAATGGTTTCTGAAATATAAAGCCTTTTATGAAATGGAAGGGCGGGGCACATTGCCTCAGCACAAAGAGACCTCCAGGTTGGTGTGATTGAACGAGTCTTATCATAAGGAACAAGTATATGGTTTAGGGGTGGGGATCTGAACTATTTCTGATCTATATGGCTTTTAATGAAGTAAAGCGGTGTGGCATGGCCTGGGGGTGCCCCGGGGACTCCAAAGCTGGTGTCACTGAATGCGTCTTATCATAAGAAAGATGAATATATATGGTTTAGGGTGGGGCTAAGAACATTCTCTGAGATATAAGGCCTTATGTGAAGTGGAGGGGTGGGGCAAGGCCCAGGGAGACTCCCAGGTTGGTGTCAATGAATGTGTCTTATCATAAGGAACAAGACTATATATGGTTAAGGGGTGGCCATCTGTAGGGTTTCCGAGATATTGTGATATTATGAAATGGAGGGGGTGGGGCATGGCCCCAGCATATCCCTGGGAACCCCCAGGTTGGTGTTACTGAATGCGTCTTATCATAATGAACAAGAATATATATGGTTTAGGGGTGGGGATCTGAACAGTTTCTGAAATATATGGCCTTTTTTGAAGTGGAGGGGTGGGGCAAGGCCCCAGCGCGTCTCTGAGGACCCCCAGGTTGGTGTCAATGAATGTGTCTTATCATAAGAAGCAAGCATATATATGGTTTATGGGCAGGGATCTGTAAGGTTTCCGAGATATTGGGCCTTTTATCAAATGGAGGGGGTAGGGCATGGCCCCGGTGCATCCAGGGGACTCCCAGGTTGATGTCACTGAATGGGTCTTATCAAAAGGAACAAGAATATATATGGTTTAGGGGTGGGAATCTGAATGCTTTCCGAGATATTGGGCCTTTTATAAAGTTGAGGGGGTGGGGCCTGACCTGTGCGCATCCCTGACGACCCCCAGGTTGGTGTTACTGAATGCGTCTTATCAATAGGAACAAGAATATATATGGTTTAGGGGTGGGGATCTGAACAGTTTCTGAGATATATGGCCTTTTGTGAAGTGGAGGGGTGGGGCAAGGCCCCAGCGCATCTCTGAGGACCCCCAGGTTGGTGTCAATGAATGTGTCTTATCATAAGAAGCACGCATATATATGGTTTAGGGGCGGGGATCTGTAAGGTTTACGAGATATTGGGCCTTTTATGAAATGGAGGGGGTGGGGCATGGCCCCGGCGCATCCAGGGGACTCCCAGGTTGATGTCACTGAATGGGTCTTATCATAAGGAACAAGAATATATATGGTTTAGGGGTGGGGATCTGAATGGTTTCCGAGATATTGGGCCTTTTATTAAGTGGAGGGGGTGGGGCATGACCTCGGCGCATCCCTGAGGACCCCAAGGTTGGTGTTACTAAATGCGTCTTATCAATAGGAACAAGAATATATATGGTTTAGGGGTCGGGATCTGAATGGTTTCTGAGATATATGGCCTTTTATGAAATGGAGGGGGTGGGGCATGGCCCCGGCACAACCTGGGGGACCCTCAGGTTGGCATAAAAGCATATGGCTGAAAGAATTTTACTCAAGAAACATTTCTATAAAAGTTTTGTCCAAATATCTGCAATGACTTGGCAGTAAATGCCATTTTTCAATTTTCCCCATTATAAGTCTATGGAAACTCTAAGTTGCCATAGCAACCAAACTAATGGGCCGATTTTCATAAAAAACACAAACTTTCAATCCCCCAGCCCAAGGATGCTACAGATAAAATTTGGGCTGAATCGGTCCAGTGGCTTCAGAGAAGAAGATGTTTGAAAGTGTTGACGTCAGACGACGACGACGACGACGACAACGACGACGACGACGACGCCGGACAACTGCCTATCCTATAAGCTCCCCCGGAGCCTTCGGCTCTGGTGAGCTAAAAACCTGGGCCTTGTGGTTTCAGAGAAGAAGATTTTTAAAGATTTTCACTATATAAGCCTATGTAAAACCAAAGGCCCTCGGGGCAGGGGCATTTTTGGCCCCAGGGCTATAATTTGAACAATCTTGATAGAGGTCCATTAGATGAAGCTTCACACCAAATATCAAAGACTTTGGCCTTACAGTTTCAGAGAAGAAGATTTTTAAAGATTTTCCCTATATAAGTCTATATAAAACCAAAGGCCCGCGGGGCAGGGGCATTTTTGGCCCCAGGGCTATAATTTGAACAATCTTGGTAGAGGTCCACTAGATGAAGCTTCATACCAAATATTAAAGACCTGGGCCTTGTGGTTTCCGAGAAGAAGATTTTTAAATATTTTCCCTATATAAGCCATGTAAAACCAAAGGGCCCCGGGGCGGGGGCATTTTTGGCCCTAGGGCAATAATTTGAACAATCTTGATAGAGGTCCACTAGACAAAGCTTCACACCAAATATCAAAGACTTGGGCCTTGCGGTAAAAGAGAAGAAGATTTTAAAAGATTTTCCCTATATAAGCCTATGTAAAACCAAAGGCCCCCGGGACGGGGACATTTTGGGCCTCAGGGCTATAATTTGAACAATCTTGGTAGAGGTCCACTAGATGAAGCTTCATACCAAATATCAAAGACCTGGGCCTTGTGGTTTCAGAGAAGAAGATTTTTAAAGATTTTCCTTATATAGGCCTATATGAAAAACCAAAGGCCCTCGGGGCAGGGGCATTTTTGGCCCCAGGGCTATAATTTGAAAAGTCTTGATAGAAGTCCACTAGATGAAGCTTCACACCAAATATCAAAGACTTGGGCATTGCGGTTTCAGAGAAGAAGATTTTAAAAGATTTTCCCTATATAAGCCTATGTAAAACCAAAGGCCGCCGGGGTGGGGGCATTTTTGGCCCCAGGGCTATAATTTGAACAATCTAATGGTGGAGGTCCACTAGATGAAGCTTCATACCAAATATCAAAGACCTGGGCCTTGCGGTTTCAGAGAAGAAGATTTTTAAGATTTTCAGTAAAAAAATCTATTTTTAGCTCCTGTGACCTAGATGTGCAACATCTTTGAAAGGGGACCACCTAAGGATCATTCCTGTGAAGTTTGGTCAAAATTCGATCAGTGGTTTAGGAGGAGATGTTGTTTGAAGAAAAAGTTTACGGACGCACACACGGACGCACGCACGCACGACGGACAAAAAGTGATCCCAAAAGCTCACCTTGTCACTACGTGACAGGTGAGCTAAAAACAAACCAAATTTTTCTATAAACTCTGTTCCACAGAAAAATGGGTCTACCCTTAAAGGAAAGAATTTGCTCCTCAAGAGCAAATTCTTTCCTTTGAGACTTGACCCATATTGACAGGCGGGGGGAGCCAAAAATATTTTTTGCAGGAGTTGCCTCCCCTGAAGGTGTATCCATTTCCCTTTAGAATGACCTATTTGTTGGTTGTTATAAAATAAATTCTTTGTTTTCTAAAATCTGTTCTGTTATTATTACACACCGGAGTGCTTTGCATTACTCAAACACGCCTATAAAAATACATTGCCACCTTTATCGCCGAAAAAACGAAAACTTTATGATGAAAAATTGTGATATTTTTCTTATTTCTGCTCAAAATATAGATTGTGGGCACTCGTTAGAACCGCCTCATCGAGGCAGTTCTAACGAGTACCCACAGTCTATATTTTAGAGCAGAAATAAGAAAAATAAGGTTTACCTCTGTAAACCCTAGTTTTACTATATAAAAGTGGGGTTCGAGGGGGTCAAAATTATATAGGCGTGTTTTCGTGATGGATGGAATCTTTCAGGTCTGTTGAACTGGTATTTTTCAGAAGAAAATTTTCATATGTATACAAGTATTTTTTTTTTCGATGAAAAAGTCTTATATGTTCATCATTTTTGCGCCAAACATTAACTGTTGGGTTTCATTATAACTGCATGTCTCATTGAGACAATTCTAATGAGTACCTGCATTCTGTGTTTTTGAGCCAAAATAATGAAAATAATGCATACCCCTGTTTTTTTATAAACACATCACAAAAACATGCCTACATGTATATAATTTTGACCCCCTTGAACCCCACTTTTATATAGTAAAACTGCAGTTTACAGGGGTAAACCTTCTTTTTCTTATTATAGCCCCGCTTGAAAAGTGGGGCTATATGGGGCTATATTGGATTTGCCCTGTCATTCCGTAATTCTGTAATTCCGTAATTCTGTAATTCTGTAATTCCGTAATTCCGTTATTTTTTCGTCACAGTTTTCCCCGAAACTAAGAGAGCTAGAAAACTAAAACTTTGTATACACGTGGACAATGGGTGCCTCCAAGGACCTTACCGAAATTATGACCAAGGGCCCATAACTCTTGGAGTTATCTCCCCTGATAGGTTTTTTTAAATGAAAATGTTTGGTCACAGTTTTCTCAGGAACGAAAGAAGCTAGAAAGCTCAAACTTTGCATAAATGTGGACAATGGGTGGATATAGGGAGCTTACCAAAATAATGGCCAAGGGCCCATAACTGTTGGAGTTATCTCTCCTGATAGGTTTTTTAAATAAATGAAAATATAGGTTTTTTTTAAATGAAAATGTTTGGTCACAGTTTTCTCAGGAACTAAAGAAGCTAGAAACCTCAAACTTTGCATAAATGTGGACAATGGGTGGATATAGGGAGCTAACCAAAATAATGGCCGAGGGCCCATTACTTTTGGAGTTATCTCCCCTGATAGTATAGTTTTTTTTAATAAATGAAAAGGTTTGGTGACAGTTTTCTCAGGAACTAAGAAAGCTAGAATACTGAAACTTTGTATGAACATGAAAAGTGGGTGGATGTATGGCCCTTACCAAAATAATGGCCAAAGGCCCATAACTCTTGGAGTTATCTCCCCTGATAGGATATTTTCTGCAAGTAAAAAAATCATTTCACTTTTCTCAGGAAGAAAAGTGGGGCTATATTGGATTTGCCCTGTCATTCCGTAATTCTGTAATTCCGTAATTCTGTAATTCCGTAATTCCGTTATTCCGTTATTTTTTCGTCACAGTTTTCCCCGAAACTAAGAGAGCTAGAAAACTAAAACTTTGTATACACGTGGACAATGGGTGCCTCCACGGACCTTACCGAAATTATGACCAAGGGCCCATAACTCTTGGAGTTATCTCCCCTGATAGGTTTTTTTAAATGAAAATGTTTGGTCACAGTTTTCTCAGGAACGAAAGAAGCTAGAAAGCTCAAACTTTGCATAAATGTGGACAATGGGTGGATATAGGGAGCTTACCAAAATAATGGCCAAGGGCCCATAACTGTTGGAGTTATCTCTCCTGATAGGTTTTTTAAATAAATGAAAATATAGGTTTTTTTTAAATGAAAATGTTTGGTCACAGTTTTCTCAGGAACTAAAGAAGCTAGAAACCTCAAACTTTGCATAAATGTGGACAATGGGTGGATATAGGGAGCTAACCAAAATAATGGCCGAGGGCCCATTACTTTTGGAGTTATCTCCCCTGATAGTATAGTTTTTTTTAATAAATGAAAAGGTTTGGTGACAGTTTTCTCAGGAACTAAGAAAGCTAGAATACTGAAACTTTGTATGAACATGAAAAGTGGGTGGATGTATGGCCCTTACCAAAATAATGGCCAAAGGCCCATAACTCTTGGAGTTATCTCCCCTGATAGGATATTTTCTGCAAGTAAAAAAATCATTTCACTTTTCTCAGGAACTAAGAATACCAGAAGGCTGAAACTTTGCAAAAATGTGAATAGAGGGTGAATGTACAGGTTATTTTAAGCAAATAGAAAAATTTATTCCAGTTTTCTCAGGTACTAAGAAAGCCAGAAGGCTAAAACGTTGTATAAACATAAAACGCCTTTGCGATCTCAGTAACTATAGTTGCTAGAACCATCAAACCATGAAAAATATTTTCGATACAGTTTTCTCAGGTACTAAGAAAGCTAGAAAGCTGAAACTTTGTATAAACATGAACATTAGGTGGATGTAAGTAAATAATGGCCAACAACATTACTCTTGGGGTTATCTCCCCAGCAAAGAAAAAAAAAAATATTAAAGTTTTCTCTGGAACTAAGAAAGCTCCCCTGATAGGTTAAAAGCTTTTAGAGTCAATGTGTCTTACTCCTCTGATAGCGCTATAGCGGGGCTATAGTCAGATCCTCTGACAGCTCTAGTTTCTGCTCTAAAATATAGGTTGTGGGAACTCGTTAGAACCGCCTCGATGAGGCGGTTCTAACAAGTACCCACAATCTATATTTTGAGCAGAAATAAGATAATTTCACAATTTTTCATCTTAAAATGTTCGTTTTTTCCACGGTAAACTTTACAATGTATTTGTATAGGCATGTTTTCATAATGAAGTGGGTTATCAAGGACATTCATTACGCACACTCGCTCTCTCTTATCCTGCTGAATAAACTAAATTAAGCCACACCCATTTATGACTATTAACCAATCAAATTACTTCATACAATATATTCATTCAATTCACAAACTGACTGATAAAAATCGGGGCTTGAAGAAACAGATGGGCTGCATGATGCTTCCACGCAGAGCTGAAACCGACTCGCACACGAGTATCTGGTAAACCGCTTAGCGGATCTAAGCCTGCCCAGGTAATGCGGTGCGAGTCGGCCTGTCCATGCTTATAAACCCTATTGGTTTTATTGGGCGGCAGGGCTTGAGATGTCATGTCATCTCAATGTCAGGTAAAAGTCCCACAAAATTGGAAGCAACGTCTCCAAAATGACCTTTACAGTGTTGATGGGGATGTTAAACATCAAATCAAACAAACAAAACTGACTGATAAACCATGTAGAAGCCATCTGACCTGGATCTACACTGTAACTGTGGTAACTGTGATGGTGTCTTCCGGGGTATTCAGATTTCTCTTCAGGCTTTTCAGACAGATTTTACTTGATAAAGGAAATAGAAAAATAAAGAAATCTACACCAAACAGATGGCAAATGCACAGGCTGATCAGAGTCTTCACTGGGCACATGCTCTCAAACCCTGTTTTGCTTGGTGGGCTCTGTGTAATAGCCGATTAAAATCCACCAGCTGAGCTGTAAAATATAGTTCGCAAATGTAAAACAGTCTTTTCCTCTCCAAATCATACTTTAGATATATTGATACAGTCAACCCCCTTTTTACAAAGATTCAATATAGCAACTCAGCAACCATTACGAAAACACCCCTATACAAATACATTGCAACCTTTATTGTCAAAGAAAGTGAAAAATTTAACTCTTATCCTGCTGTTCACGTCAAGCCCTATCTTTGCAAACAGTGTAGATCCAGATCAGATGGCTTCTGAAGAAGCCATCTGATCAGGATCTACACTGTGTGGCATTCAGTATATGAATTTGTAGCAATAAATTACATCAAGTAATTTGATTGGTTGATAGACAGAAATGGGTGTGGCTTAAATGAATATTCAGCAAGATAAGGGTTAAGATGAAAAATTGTGACATTTTTCTTATTTCTGCTCAAAATATAGATTGTGGGTACTCGTTAGAACCGCCTCATGAGGCGATTCTAACGAGTACCCACAATCTATATTTTAGAGCAGAAATAAAACAAGAGGCCCATGGGCCACAATGCTCACCAGAACTCAGGCGGACACTGCCCACTGGCAGCCATGTATGGTTTCAGGTTTTAATTTATTGATTATAAAGTCTCCCAAACAAACCCCCATTTCAAAATGAGCACCCATGTGGACTCTGTATCTGAAATATTAGGCCTTTTATGAGGTGGAAGGATGAGAAATGGACCCAACAGAGCCCTGAATGGTATCACTGAATCTATCTTATCATAAGGCACATGAATATATATGGTTTAGGGGTTGGGATGTGTACTGTTCCTGAGATATAAGGCCTTTTAAGCTGCGAAGGGGTTGGAGCATAGCCCTGGCAGACCCTAGGAAAGCCAAGATTGTTGTCGCTGAATGTGTCTTATAATAAGGACCAAGAAAATATATTGTTTAGGGTTGGAGATATGAACAGTTTCCAAGATATGAGGCCCTCTTATGAAATGATGAGGAGAGGAATGGCCCCTGTGGACCACCAAGTTTGTGTGACTGAATGTGTCTAATCATAAGAAACAATAATATATATGATTATGAGGTTGGGATATTAATGGTGTCTGAGATATATGGCCTTTTATGAAGTAGAGGCGTGGGCCATGGCATCAGCATGTTGCCCTAGCACATAGATGCATTGATGTGAGTGAATGAGTCTTATTATAGGGAACACAAATATACATATCTTAGGGGTGGGGATCTGAACAGTTTCTGAGATATATTGCATTTTATGAAGTGGAAGGGTGAGGCATAGCCCCAGCACACCCCCAGAGACCCCTAGGTTGGTATCACTGAATGTGTCTCATCATAAGGAACAAGAATATATATGGTTTAGGGTTGGGGGTTCTGAATGGTTTCCGAGATATTGAGCCTTTTATGAAGTGGAGGGGGTTGGGCATGGCCCGGGCACATCCCAGAGGACCCCGAGGTTGGTTTCAATGAATGCGTCTTATCATATGAAACAAGAATATATATGGTTTTGGGATGGGGATCTGAATGGTTTCCGAGACGTATCACCTTTTATGAAGTGGAAGGGTGGGGCACAGCCCCTGTGCGGCCCAGGAGACCCTTAGATTGGTATCACTGAATGCGTCTTATCATAAGAAACAAGAATTTATATGCTTTAGGGGTGGGGATCTGAACGGTTTCTGAGATATTGGGCTTTTACTAAATGCAGGGGGTGGGGCATAGCCCTGGCACATCCTAGGGGACCCCCAGATTGGTGTCACTGAATGCCTCTTTTCATAAGAAACAAGAATATAAATGGTTTTGGGGTGGGGATCTGAAGGGTTTCCGAGATACATCACCTTTTATGAAATGGAAGGTTGGGGCATAGCCCTGGTGCGGCCTGTGAGATCCTTAGGTTGATATCACTGAATGCATCTTAACATAAGGAACAAGAATTTATATGGTTTAGTGGTGGGGATCTGAACGGTTTCTGAGATATTGGGCCTTTTATGAAGTGGAGGGGTCGGGCATAGCCCCCGTGCGGCAAGGGAGACCCTAAGGTGGGTATCACTGAATGCGTCTTATCATAAGGAACAAGAATTTAAATGGTTTAGGGGTGGGGATCTGAACGGTTTCTGAGATATTCAGCCTTTTACGAAGTGGAGGGGGTGGGGCATAAGCCCCGCCACATCCTAGGGGACCCTCAGATTGGTGTCACTGAATGCGTCTTATCATAAGAAACAAGAATATATATAGTTTAGGGGTGGGGATCTGAATGGTTTCTGAGATATATGGCATTTATGAAGTGGAAGGGTGGGGCATGGCCCCAGCGCACCCAAGAGAGACCCCAATGTTGGTATCACTGAATATGTCTTATCATAAGGAACAAGAATATATATGGTTTAGGGGTGGAGATCTCAATGGTTTCTGAGATAAATGGCATTTTATGAAGTGGAGGGGGTGGGGCATGTCCCCGGCACATCCCTGGGGGACCCAAGGTTGGTGTCACTTAATGCATCTTAGCATAAGGAACAAGAATATATATAGTTTAGGGGTGGGGATCTGAATGGTTTCTGAGATAAATGGCATTTTATGAAATAGAGGGGGCAGGGCATGTCCCCGGCACATCCCGGGGGACCCCCAGGTTGGTGTCACTTAATGCATCTTATCATAAGGAACAAGAATATATATGGTTTAGGGGTTGGGATCTCTAAGGTTTCTGAGATATAAGGCATTTTATGAAGTGGAGGGGGCGGGGCATGGCCCCGGCACAACCTAGGGGACCCCCAGGTTGACATTAAAGCATATGGCTGAGAGAAGTTTACTCAAGGAACATTTTTATGTAAGTTTTGTCAAAATATCTGCATTGACTTGGCAGTAAATGCCATTTTTCAGTTTTCCCCATTATAAGTCAATGGAAACTCTAAGTTGCCATAGCAACAAAACTAAAAGGCCAAATTTCATAAAAAACACAAAACCTGTAAAGGCAAATATGGTGAATATTTTCATATAGTCTCAGCCTCCTAGAGCATACAGTTTCTGAGGAGATGATTTTTTAAGTATTTTTTTTTTCTATTTTTTGCATTTTGGTTTCCATGGCAACCATTAAAATTGAGCAGTAGGCCTAAAATCATATGGTAGATACTAGATTGCTTAAGGAACATTTCTATGAAAGTTTTGTTCCAATATCTGCAAAGGCTTTGCAGTTAATGCCATTTTTCAATTTTCCCCATTATAAGTCTATGGGAGCTCTAAGTTGCTATAGCAACCAAACTAATGGGCCAATTTTCATAAAAAACACAAACTTTCAATCCCCCAGCCCAAGGATGCTACAGATAAAATTTGGGCTGAATCGGTCCAGTGGCTTCAGAGAAGAAGATGTTTGAAAGTGTTGACGTCAGACGACGACAACGACGACGACAACGCCGGACAACTGCCTATCCTATAAGCTCCCCCGGAGCCTTCGGCTCTGGTGAGCTAAAAATCATCGAGGCGGTTCTAACGAGTACCCACAATCTATATGTTAGCGCAGAAATAAGAAAAATAAGGTTCACCCGTGCAAACCCCAGTTTTACTATTCAAGGGGGTCAAAATTATATAGGCGTGTTTTCGTGATGTCTTTAGGCACCCTGATTACATAATTGTTACTGTCCAGCAGAGTGCCTTAGTCACATTTTTGTAACCTGGAGTACCGATGTGATCAAGTCTTGGAGGGAATTTTCTAGCTGAAGTATGTTGCAAACTAGTACGAAAAGGTCACTCAGGAAAAGCCACAAACAAAGAACACTGCCCCCTTAAGTCAGATAAAGAAAGTGAGTGACATGAAGGCACACACAAAACAGACAAAACATGAACCAATGGCACAAAGCCTATTAACAAGTTGATGAAATCTGGCGTAGAAAATGAAATGAAAGTAGATGAAATCTGAACGATGTGAGCAATTATTGCTGTTTTTAATCTAGATACTGGTGCTCATATTCATTGAACAAGTGTAAGAGCAATATTGGTATGTCACAGGGCTCGAGAAACTGAAAAATCAAAATCGGTCCAGCCAGATTTCGCCAAAAATTATGGAAATTGCCGATCGGTTTCGGTAATTTCCGTAAACGCCATTGGCGATTTCAAAATGTGTTATTAGCATAAAGAATGACATACCGATGTTTCTCATACACTTGTCAACGGATATGAGCACCAGTATCTCGATTATAAACAGCAATTATTGCTCACATCGTTAATATTTCATCTACTTTCATTTCTACGCCAGATTTCATCTACTTTCATTTTCCCAATATCCGGGTCACTCCGTACCTGAAGACTACTAAAGGGAAACAACCTACGTGGGGCAGTCAAAGACCAGTTCGATGGTCACTATATTTTTTTCCCCCTTTTTCAAACCTTTAAAATGTTTCTCTTATTTCACGCATTTTATTTTGCCCAAATTGCTTTGTTTACAAATGGCGACCGATATGGCAGCCACGTGGTCGGAAAATGACGTCATACGATTTCCGTTTACACAATACACATTAATGTAGCCAAGGACGTAACACACCTGTTTTATGTCATTGATTTTAACAGAGCGTATTTCTAAAAAAAAAAAAAAAACGTTTTGAACTGGTTGAAAAATCGAAAAACATTTCTTTACTCTCGAACCAATACATGGCCGAACGAGAGTCATTGAAAATCTTACATGGCCAAGCCGAGTTTTAAAGAATATAAATACATATTTTACGATTACACAAGCCTGAAACAAATCGCTTTGTCTACAAATTGCGACAGATATTGAAGCCACATGATCGGAAAATCACGTCATGCGGTTTCATTTTAATTCATTCAAGGTCGTAACACACACGTGGTTTATGTTATTGGTTTCAATGGAGCGTATTTCTTAAATAAAAATATCGTTTAGAATGGGTGAAATAAGGCATTTTCCCTTGAAGGCATAACACGCAATGTTCAGACATGACAGGTGTGTATTGAAAATTGCGCCCTGTGAAAAAAAAAATTATATTCAAATACCAGTTCTATAGTAAGCCATAAATTAATGACTTGTGTAAACAAACTAGCGTTTGTCCTGCATTGATTGACTTAATTTTCTCACCTTGCCAGCTTGCCGTTACGCCTGAGGCCAGTGTTCACGGATTAATAATTTTGTCACAATGGTCAAATTTCGCTGCTATAAGATCAAAGAGCCCGACGTGGACTTGTCCGATTTTCACCTAGTTAGATAATTAACCGGTCTAACACCTTGTGCTGTAGGTCTTTTTTGTATACATGTTTGGATTATCAGTGGCAAAAGGTCAGCTTGTTTTTACAACAATGATTTAGCGAAAATTTTCGAATCGATTTTTTTAAGATGTTATAGAATTATGGACCGATTTTTTAATCTTCTTCTGAAGTCATAATCGGTTCATGGATGGCAAAGTCGGTCCAGAACCGGAAAACGGGCATTTTTTTGAGCCCTGGTATGTCATTCGTTACGCGAATAACACATTTTGAAATTGAAATCACCAAGGACGTTTATGGAAATTACCAAAACCGGTTTGAAAATTTCCGTAATTTTTGGCGAAAGCGGGCTGGACCAATTTGGATTCTTTAGTTTCTCGAACCCTGCTTCAGAGGAGAACAAATTATAATCCCAATACAGACAGATTTTTTACTTCTTTAATGTGCAGAAATATCTTCTTTATTATGTATTTCAAATCCACAATATGAAACAATATATAAAGACAAGGAGATTAATACATAATTAAAACAATATACCTTTGAATCATGCACCTATCCTTGTTTTCCACCAGAGGGGAGGAGGATGGCAGGGTGTACCCTGGGGCTTAGCTACCTAAATCCTAACCCTTGGGAATTTTATAGAATACTTTTACCAATAAGGGGTTCTTGGATACTTAACAGCGAATTCTATAAAGAGACTAACTGTCTGCAAGTTCTAATGCCAACCAAAGGGATTTAGATCCTAAATTGTCACTTTTTGGTGGGCAATTAGATGCCCAATTTTCAAAAATGTCCAAATACCCCATAGTAATCCTGTTATCCCTACCCCATCTGTGGGAAAACATTGTTAAACTCCGTTCAGAAAATCTGAATCATCGATTTTTTCGTTTCTTCCTTTTAATACTCATTTTAGCCCATACATCACTATGGGAAAGTTGTAGACCTCACCCTCCGCCGATTTCTCCAGCAAGTCGTATGCCTCAGCGACAGTCAGGAAAGGCTGTGATTATTTGGAGAAAAGTGCAAAATCTAAATTTTCGTTCACAGACTAAGACATTCTGACAGGTTCGACACACCCTTTTAAACCATATATAGAAGTGGTTACTGCTCTTGTAAATTACAAGGGCGTCTATATTTTATTTGCACGATCACTTCATGGAAAATCATTAGCTGTGACACCACATCTGATATCGGTATAATTCATTTTGACCACTGTTGACACCACATCGCGCTAGTGGCTCGCCGTGCCTTGTGAGCGTCTATCTGGCCATTCGAATGTCAGGTATGTCGTAATTTCATATCTATTTATAAAGTGCATCACATGGATTTGAATATGTATTATTTTACCTGACAATCATCATCAAATGGACTTAGTCTGTGGTCTCATTTCTTTGTTTTGCAATTTTCTCCAAATAATCACAGCCTTTCCTGACTGTCTCAGAGGCATACGACTTGT
Source organism: Lucinisca nassula (assembly GCA_963580285.1). Lineage (NCBI taxonomy): Eukaryota > Metazoa > Mollusca > Bivalvia > Lucinida > Lucinidae > Lucinisca > Lucinisca nassula. Next base: position 10,705,006 of record OY757012.1, on the reverse strand, counting down.
TGGAGAAGTCGGCGGAGAGTCAGATCTAAAACTTTCCCATAGTGATGTATGGGCTAAAATGAGTATTAAAAGGAAGAAACGAAAAAATCGATGATTCAGATTTTCTGAACGGAGTTTAGGTGCATTATACTGGTAATTATAAGCCCCTGGGTATACCTTACCGGTCATGGTTCTAGTGATGTTAACCCTTATCATGTTGAATAAATCAAATTAGCCACTCCTATTTCTGGCTATCAACCAATCAAATTAATTGATATAATGTATTCATTCAATTCACAAACTGCATAGATCCTGATCAGATGGATTCTTTAGAAGTCATCTGATCTGGATCTACACTGTTTGCAAAGGTAGGGGTTGATGTATTCAGCAGGAAAAGGGCTCAGTTTTCAGATTTTGTACACGAAACCCCAAACTGTGACAGGCAAACAGTGCAGGCATCTGATCAGGGTCTTCACTGTTTGCAGAAGGTTCAGCCATTTTCTTAGTAAAATTTCTAAAAATAACCCAACCTGACACACCTAAATTTTGAAGTGGACTCTTCTTATATGTAAGGCAGAAGATTCTATTCAAAAACAAAATGGTTAACCAAAATAATTTTTTTAGGAAAGTGTCCTCACCAAACGCTTGCAAAAAATCAATCTAACAACCACCCAAAATCTCTGTTCAGAGCAAGATTATGAGAAATAATGTAATCTTTGCAAGCCCTCTTTTTCCTAGATATATATAAGTTTTTCATTTACATGAACTTTTGGATACAATATATGTGGAGTACTTGATTATAATTCAGGAATATACTTTTTCCAATGTTTTCTGGTACCTGGTAGTACTATGTCGTTTTGCAACATTTTCGAAAACGGGTACCAGTATATTGATTCTCTACACAGGATTGAGAGGCTCACCATAGGATAAAACTTACTGGAGCCAGACAGGAAAGTTCGCAAAATGATCGCAATTTTTTTTTACAAATTAGCATTCAATTTCCAAAAACGAAAGTAGCAATTTTTGTAACTCCATTCGCAAAAAAAAAATGCTAAAATGCGATAGAGGGACACCCCTCGTATTCAAAGAAATTTATGTCATGGGTACTCATTAGAACTAGACTTCCAAGCCAAGACCAATGGAGTACTAAGTAAATTATGAGAACCGTCATAAGAAAACTTGTCTTCACATTAGGAAAACATGTCAGTGTGAAATAATGGCATCCAACATGGTGTCAGAAATTACACATTTTAGGTAAAAATGATATCTTTCAATATCTTTCTTATTTCTGCTTTCAACATAGATTGTGGGTGCTCGTTAGAACCGCCTCAATGAGGCGGTTCTAATGAGTACCCACAATCTATGTTTTTGAGCAAAAATAAGTCAGATAATGTATAGCCCCGTAAACCCCACTTTTCTCTGTATAAAGTGGGGTTTAAAGGGGTTTTCATTTCATGGACGTGTTATCATGATGAGGGTTTGTGTATTCTTTGCTTCCAAAGGATAATCCTTTAAAGAACATACCAGCATTTGTGAGCAGGTAAAACCACAAACCAGCCTGTTCTTGAAATTGTAGTTATAGAAACTAGAGGTACAGTGAATTTCCTCTTTAAAGACCAGCTCAAACCAGATTAATTTTGGTTTTAGGAGCATATTTTAAAAGTTTTCAGTTATTCTTTGTGCATTCAACACCTGCTGTCCTCTGGTAGGAGACCATTTTTTGCAAATGTTCAAAGTTGTATGAAAGATCACTTCTGAGCAGTCCAAAACATGGTCTTACTATAGCTTGGTAAGTGACCACCTTTGTGACATCTGGCATGTTGTTTCCATTTCTTTCAAGGGAGATTATTCTGTGACTTTCTGTTTTGGAAGGACAGACTTTTGTAAATCCCTTCCAAAAACGGAAAAGTATCATCAACTAGCCACCTTTGCTTTAAATGTACCTTGGCCTTGGTCGGCCCCCGCCCAAAGGGGCTTGAAGAAATATATGGGCTGCATGATGCTTCCACGCAGAGCTGAATCTGGCCCGCACACTAGTACTGGTAAACCGCTTAGAGGATCTAAGCCTGTCCAGGAACCGCGGTGCGAGGCGGACCGTCCATGCTAATAAACCCTATTGGTTTCATTGGGCGACAGGGCTTGAGATGTCATTTCATCTCAATGTCGGGTAAAAGTCCCACAAAATTGGAAGCAACGTCTCCAAAATGACCTTTACAGTGTTGACGGCGACGTTAAACCTCAAATCAAACAAACAAAACCTTGGCCTAGGTAATAAATGAAGAAAACTGGTAATAAACGACAATAACTGGGCTAAATAACATGAGAAAATATAGTTCCATTGGTATCTCATATATAGTGTTAACAAACAAGATTATGTAACAAATATGGAAAAACGTTACCAAGTATATAAAATACATTTTACACATTAACTTCAATATACCAATCAAGTAAATGAGCAAAAATAAGAAAAAATATGAATTTCTACAAAAATTACCATACTCAAGGTATAGGTGTATTATTAGGGGAACAGACATACTTTCAAGGGAGTAAACTCTTTCAATAATTTGTCTACACAGTCAGAATGGGTCTACTTTTAAAGAAAAGAATTTGCTCCTGAGGAGCAAATTCTTTCCTTTAAGAGTAGACCCTCAGGAGCAAATTCTTTCCTTTAAGAGTAGACCTATTCTAGAGCCATTTTCAGATAGCTCTGGGCATACAGACTTTGTTTTTCAAGTTTTATGGCCCAGTCAACACTATTTTGGTCATATCAAGCTGGTAAGTTTATCTAACCACACTTCCTGGGCAGGCTTATTCACAAGCCTTTAACCAATGCACATCCTTTTGCCAGAAACTGACAAATGATCTTCTTGAATCAGTGGAAGGGAGAGAATGACTGTATAAAAGAATCAATGATCAGTCTACAAAAGGAATGTTGCTGACCCCAGCAGGTATCGACCCCATGACCTCCTGATCACCAGTTTGACATGCATCTGACTGAGCTATCGAGGCTGGCTGAGGATACAGTTAAGCAGATAGAAAGCCGCAAAAGTTGTCTCCCTTTGAAAATATGTATATTCATTCCCCTTCACTAAATAATGAACTTACCCTAAATTTGATTAAATATGATTATTTTGCTATCTGGCAATAATAGGATAGAATATGCTGTACAAAGTTACCCTTAAAGGTTTATTAACACTAGTCCTGCTGAAAAAAAAAAAATTTAGCCACACCAATGTCTGACTTTCAACCAAGCAGATTACTTGATGTAATTTATTCCTATAAACTCACCAAATGAATTTCAAACAGTGCAGATTCCTATCAGATGCCTCCTTTAGCAGCCATTTTATCTGTATCCAAATTGTTTGCAAAATATAGCACATATTCAGCAGGAATAGGCTTTAGGAATGGCGCCTTTTGGATGACTTCTATTTAGATTTCATTAAGCTCCAAACAAATGTTGCTTAACATGATCACCATGAGGTGTTCTAATGAGCATTTTTTCTTGAAAATACAATCCCTTTGTATAAACATCTGGCACTAATAAAAAGATTATAATAAAAATAATCAACCTTATTTATAGAGGGTAACACATTTGGTACTGGTACCAATCTTCTATGTGACCCTATTTTCCTGGGTAGGAACCAGCACTAAGCAATGTGGATAAAGTCTCTTGCTCTAAGATTCCAGCCAGCCCAAAACAGCAAGCCAACATCAGGCTGACAGTAATACGACATCGTCATATCGCTGTCAACCCGACATTGGCCCGCCATCCTTTGTTGGCAGAGAAAAAAAGACTTTACTGTACTATATATAACATACAGTTGAACTTCGATGGCTCGAACCCCTTTGGGACCATGAAAATTTGTTCGAGACAGGGGTAGTTCGAGCCACTGTGGGATACTTCCAGAAAACATAACGGGGGTATTTTTGGACTTCTTTTCGGTGTTCTGTAACATAAATGTATGCTGTGTGTACTCATTAGAATCGCCTCATTGAGGCGATTCTAATGAGTACACACAGCATACATCTCAAAAATCTCCTTAATTATACCACACTTTTTCTTATGCAGAGGAATTCCCTAGGGACTCAAAAACAGGTTCGACTCAGCCATGGTAAACACGCCATCGGTGTTCGAGCCAACAAAGTTCAACTGTATTTAACTTCACCACAGCTGGTGTTAAGGGAATGTGTGGTGGCCGTAAAGTCTCCCTGCTCTTCAAAGTGTAGGTTATAATTTCATCCTATAGAATCATTGATTTCATGGCAGAATTTTGAAAGTACACTGTATCTGAGGGTCACTGATGAGGCCTAAATGGCCAAAACTAGCTAGTCTAGCCCTTGAAACAACTTGTTCACTCTACAGTTTTCAGTTCTGTTCTGTATTCCTTGCTTCAAAAGGATTAGCACTAAAGTAATTAAGTATTTTTTAATCCAAAAGATTATAATTTTCCTAATCTACCTAAGATCTCTTTGTTATATATACTAAAACTAATTCATAACCTTGTTGACCAGATAAACAAAGTAGAATTTATCACTTTGTTTTGCTTCCCTCTAATCCAATCAGGGCCCAGTTTTTTTTTAGCTTGTTAACTTTACAAGTATGTTAGTGGTCAAAGCATTAACTGTTCTAGAAATACTCATGGAAACAAGATAAAAATGTTTTTATGTAAGTCAGAAAGCACTCCTCACAATGCATCAGGTCACCTTAAAACTCAACCTGTATTCAGCAAGCACATAAGGGGTAACCAAACTGACTTTGATTAACCCATTGCAGGTGGGATATAAGAAGCTTATATGGGTGTGAGGGATGGATGGAAAAATCCATCCCGAGGGACACTGTCCGGCATCACGAGGCTTGCCGAGTGATGCCGGACAGTGATCCCGAGGGACGGATTTTTCTATCCAGCCCTCACACCCGTATTGGATTCTTTTTCTTGCATACCTTCCATTTCTTAGCGCGGATTTTTAATGCCGCAGTCACTTCGGTTACCAACTTTCGCCATATTGTGTTGACACTGCAGGAATGTTAAGTGACGTCACGTAACGTGCTGTGACGTCAACCTTAACGACGGCGCATACGAGGTCGTAATCAACCAGTGCATTTATCAAACATGTGATTATATTCAATTTGGGGTCGGAACACCCGGGTCAGAACATAAATTTCTATCCCAGGGTAAAATCACGGATTTCCTTGTCTGGTGTGCAAGAATACCTTGGCAAACAGTGCAGGCCCAGATCAGACGCCGCAGAATGCGGCATCTGATCAGGGCCTACACTGTTTGCAAAAAGTTCAGCTATTTTCCAAATAAGTCTTAAAGATAACAACCTGTCACCCCTAACTTTCAAAATGGACCCTTGCCATATATAAGGAGGAAGATTCCATTTGGTACAAAAAGGGCTAAGAAAGGTGCTTGCTAAATACAGGTGAGTTTAAATGCTATTGGTTAATTCTAGAATTGAAAACAGGCCTGTTTATAAAAGGTTGCTTGCTTACCACTCTGTATGCTGGGTATTTTTTCGGTAGAAGACATTTAGAAATATTTTTTTTTTTACTTTCCCCGAGAAAACAGGATTTGACATTTCATGCTAATTTTCTCTCCTATGCAGACAATTTGCATGAAATGTCAAATCCTGGAGAAAAAATTGCTTGAAATGTTAAAGAAGGATTTAACATTATATGCAAATTGTCTCCTATAGAAACGACCTGCATGAAATGTCAAATCCTAGAGACAATTTGCATGAAATGTCAAATCCTAGAGACAATTTGCATGAAATGTCAAATCCTAGAGACAATTTGCATGAAATGTCAAATCCTGCTTTCTGGAAAAATAAGACAAAAACATCAACAATCCGTCGTCTGCTGAATTTGCCCAGAGCGTAGTAATGATTAATATAGGTGGCCACTAAGGTAGAAAATTACAAAGGGAGAAAATTATTGCTTTCACTGGTGAACTGATAAAATACATACTGTACAACAATGAATTTTAAGGGGAATGGGAACACCTGGCAGATTTATCCGCCATTTTTCAAAGGGAGACAACTTTCGGAACTTCCTGTTCACTTTTCTATAAACTCTGTCCGACGAATTAAGGGGTCAACTCTTAAAGGAAAGAATTTGCTCCACTGGAGCAAATTCTTTCCTTTAAGAGTTGACCCCTATTGACATGAGAGACAAAATACTTTTGCAGGAGTTGCCTCCCCTGAAGGTATACCCATTCCCCTTAAGGGGAATGGATACAGCTTCAGGGGAGGCAACTCTATCAAAAAACATTTTTGTGTCCCATCATCCCATGTCAACATGGGCTACCGTAAAAATCCCAAAAATTCGGACACCTTGTGGACTTGCTGTAGTTTTCCTGAAAGTTTAACAAATTTGGTTCACGATCCAGCAAGGAGTCCAAAAAGTACAGGCAAACAGTGTAGACCCTGATCAGACTGTGAAGCAGTCTGAAATGGGTTTGCACTGTTTGCTTAGGCCTGTCTGTCCAAATACTTAGAATCATTACGACACTCTAAAAGTAAAGAATTTGCACCTGGGTGTCTACTTTTAAAGGAATATAACAATCATATATGGGTGTGAGGGGTAAATGGAAAAATCTGTCCCGAGGGTCACTGTCCAGCATCACGAGGCTTGCCGAGTGAAGCCGGACAGTGATCCTGAGGAACGGATTTTTCTATCCACCCCTCACACCCATATAGGATTCTTTTTCTTGCATACCTTCCATTTCTATCGCGAATTTTTAATGCTGCTGTCACTTCCGTTAACGACGTCCGCCATTCTGTGATGACACAACAGGAATGTTTAGTGACGTCACGCATGACGCCGCCGCGCATGAGGTTGTAATCAACCAGTGCATTTATCAAACACGCGATTATATATTCGATTTTGGGTGGAACACCAGGGTCAGAACATAAATTTCTATCCCAGGGTAAAATCACGGATTTCCTTGTCTGGTGTGCAAGAAAGAATGTGTAGACCCACTTTTCAGAGGGACACGGTTTATAGAACAACTAGAGCCAGTGTTTATGAAACACAATGCCCCCAACTGCTTGACCCTAACACTGCTTGTCCCTAACAGTAATTGAGATATCTTGTTTTTATGTGGCTGTAATGCTGAAATTACACAAGAAAAGCTGTAGTTAATCATCTACTCATCATCCCTGACCAGTCTGTGAAGTTTCGGGGAAAAACCTAAAATAGTTTTTTAGATATCTTGCTTACAAACTTAAAACGCGAAAAATTTCAAAGGGCCATAACTCAAGAAAAAAATTTCGGATTTTTTTCAAAAGTTAATCAGTTCATCTACTCATCATCCCCAACCAGCCTGTAAAGTTTCAGGGCAATAGCTCAAACAATTTTTGAGATATCTTGCTTACAAGCTGAAAACACGAAAAAAATCAAAGGGCCATAACTCAAGAAAAAAAAATTGGATTTTTTTCAAAAGTTAATCAGTTCATCTACTCATCATACCCAACCAGTCTGTGAAGTTTTGGGGAAAAACCTCATATAGTTTTTGAGATATCTTGCTTACAAACTTAAAACGCGAAAAATTTCAAAGGGCCATAACTCAAGAAAAAAATATAGGAATTTTTTTCAACAGTTAATCAGTTCATCTACACATCATCCCAAACCAGCTTGTAAAGTTGCAGGGCAATCGCTCAAACAATTTTTGAGATATCTTGCTTACAAGCTGAAAACACGAAAAAAATCAAAGGGCCATAACTCAAGAAAAAAAAATTGGATTTTTTTCAAAAGTTAATCAGTTCATCTACTCATCATACCCAACCAGTCTGTGAAGTTTTGGGGAAAAACCTCATATAGTTTTTGAGATATCTTGCTTACAAACTTAAAACGCGAAAAATTTCAAAGGGCCATAACTCAAGAAAAAAATATAGGAATTTTTTTCAACAGTTAATCAGTTCATCTACACATCATCCCAAACCAGCTTGTAAAGTTGCAGGGCAATCGCTCAAACAATTATTGAGATATCTTGCTTACAAGCTGAAAACACGAAAAAAATCTAAGGGCCATAACTCAAGAAAAAAAATCGGATTTTTTTCAAAAGTTGATCAGTTCATCTACTCATCATCCCCGACAAGTCTGTGAAGTTTCGGGGAAAAACCTCAAATAGTTTTTTAGATATCTTGCTTACAAACTTAAAACGCGAAAAATTTCAAAGGGCCATAACGCAAGAAAAAAATTTCGGATTTTTTTCAAAAGTTAATCAGTTCATCTACTCATCATCCCCAACCAGCATGTAAAGTTTCAGGGCAATAGCTCAAACAGTTTTTGAGATATCTTGCTTACAAGATTTCATAGTATTTTTTGCAAAGGGGCATAACTCAAAAAAGGGGCATAATCCTGACGAGAAAAAAAAACACGGGTCAATTATTTTTTCATGAGGAATCCATATATGAAATTTCAAAAACCTAGCACCCATGGTTCTAAAGTTATGCTATGCAGTAAAAAGTGGGACGGACGTAAGGACGGAAGGACAAAAGGACGGACGGACGAACAGGGCAAAACCAATATGCCAAAACGCGAAAAATTTCAAAGGGCCATAACTCAAGAAAAAAATTTCGGATTTTTTTCAAAAGTTAATCAGTTCATCTACTCATCATCCCCAACCAGCCTGTAAAGTTTCAGGGCAATAGCTCAAACAATTTTTGAGATATCTTGCTTACAAGCTGAAAACACGAAAAAAATCAAAGGGCCATAACTCAAGAAAAAAAAATTGGATTTTTTTCAAAAGTTAATCAGTTCATCTACTCATCATACCCAACCAGTCTGTGAAGTTTTGGGGAAAAACCTCATATAGTTTTTGAGATATCTTGCTTACAAACTTAAAACGCGAAAAATTTCAAAGGGCCATAACTCAAGAAAAAAATATAGGATTTTTTTTCAACAGTTAATCAGTTCATCTACACATCATCCCAAACCAGCTTGTAAAGTTGCAGGGCAATCGCTCAAACAATTATTGAGATATCTTGCTTACAAGCTGAAAACACGAAAAAAATCTAAGGGCCATAACTCAAGAAAAAAAAATCGGATTTTTTTCAAAAGTTGATCAGTTCATCTACTCATCATCCCCGACAAGTCTGTGAAGTTTCGGGGAAAAACCTCAAATAGTTTTTTTAGATATCTTGCTTACAAACTTAAAACGCGAAAAATTTCAAAGGGCCATAACTCAAGAAAAAAATTTCGGATTTTTTTCAAAAGTTAATCAGTTCATCTACTCATCATCCCCAACCAGCATGTAAAGTTTCAGGGCAATAGCTCAAACAGTTTTTGAGATATCTTGCTTACAAGATTTCATAGTATTTTTTGCAAAGGGGCATAACTCAAAAAAGGGGCATAATCCTGACGAGAAAAAAAACACGGGTCAATTATTTTTTCATGAGGAATCCATATATGAAATTTCAAAAACCTAGCACTCATGGTTCTAAAGTTATGCTATGCAGTAAAAAGTGGGACGGACGTAAGGACGGAAGGACGCCAAAACGCGAAAAATTTCAAGGGGCCATAACTCAAGAAAAAAATTTCGGATTTTTTTCAAAAATAAATCAGTTCATCTACTCATCATCCCCAACCAGCCTGTAAAGTTTCAGGGCAATAGCTCAAACAATTTTTGAGATATCTTGCTTACAAGCTGAAAACACGAAAAAAATCAAAGGGCCATAACTCAAGAAAAAAAAATTGGATTTTTTTCAAAAGTTAATCAGTTCATCTACTCATCATACCCAACCAGTCTGTGAAGTTTTGGGGAAAAACCTCATATAGTTTTTGAGATATCTTGCTTACAAACTTAAAACGCGAAAAATTTCAAAGGGCCATAACTCAAGAAAAAAATATAGGATTTTTTTTCAACAGTTAATCAGTTCATCTACACATCATCCCAAACCAGCTTGTAAAGTTGCAGGGCAATCGCTCAAACAATTATTGAGATATCTTGCTTACAAGCTGAAAACACGAAAAAAATCTAAGGGCCATAACTCAAGAAAAAAAATCGGATTTTTTTCAAAAGTTGATCAGTTCATCTACTCATCATCCCCGACAAGTCTGTGAAGTTTCGGGGAAAAACCTCAAATAGTTTTTTTAGATATCTTGCTTACAAACTTAAAACGCGAAAAATTTCAAAGGGCCATAACTCAAGAAAAAAATTTCGGATTTTTTTCAAAAGTTAATCAGTTCATCTACTCATCATCCCCAACCAGCATGTAAAGTTTCAGGGCAATAGCTCAAACAGTTTTTGAGATATCTTGCTTACAAGATTTCATAGTATTTTTTGCAAAGGGGCATAACTCAAAAAAGGGGCATAATCCTGACGAGAAAAAAAACACGGGTCAATTATTTTTTCATGAGGAATCCATATATGAAATTTCAAAAACCTAGCACCCATGGTTCTAAAGTTATGCTATGCAGTAAAAAGTGGGACGGACGTAAGGACGGAAGGACGGAAGGACGGAAGGACGGACGGACGAACAGGGCAAAACCAATATGCCCCCACAACTTCTTCGAAGTTGGGGGCATAACTAACAGGAAATTCCAAAAGTTGTCTCTCTTGTAAGCAAACAGGAAGTCCAAAAGCTCGTTTCCCCTTTAAAAATGGTATATCCATTCCCTTTTATAACAAAGTACAAAATATATCTACACAACAGAAAAAAAAAAACTTTATTGTCTATTAGTTGAGCCATGTTAACCCTTGTCCTGCTAATCCGGGATATGCCTTATCTTTGAAACAATGTAGATCCAGATCAGATGGCTTCTGACGAAGCCATCTGATCAGGATCTACATTGTTTGCCATTCAGATTGTGAATGTGTTGCAATAATTTGTATCAAGCAATCTGATTGGTTGATAATCGATAGTGGGTGTGGCATATATGAATATTCAGCAGAACAAGGGTTAAATCAAGAAAATAAAACAGAGGAAATTCTCAGATTAGCCTGTGCAGCTGCTCAGTTTGATCAGAATCTCTGCTGAGCACATTCACGGAAACATTCTTCAAGCAGACATAACAGGTTTTTGTTTCACAGCGTATGCTGTCTGTTTTGGGTCATCACTGAGCGTAAATCCAAACCCATAATTTTGCTTAACCCTTATCTTGCTGAATATTCATTTAAGCCACACCCATTTCTGTCTATCAACTAATCAAATTACTTGATGTAATTTATTGCTACAAACTCATAAACTGAATGCCAAACAGTGTAGATCCTGATCAGATGGCTTCTTCAGAAGCCATCTGATCTGGATCTACACTGTTTTTAAAGATAGGGGTTGTTGTGAACAGCAAGATAAGGGTTAAAGCAGCTCATCTGTGACAACCCTAATAGAATTATTTTTTTATTTTGATTTACAGCCTTTTCAAGATAATTTCATTTATAATAAGCCTATCATTAATCATGTCTGAAGACACTCAATTACTCGAAGATTAGCCACCTGACCTTCCGTTGCAGAACTTTGCATGTAACATTTGACTGGAGATATGGCAGCAGACATTGGGACACAAGGGCCCAGGACAATAAATCAGACCCAGATCAGGGTCCAGTTGTTCAAAGCCTCATTAGATTAATGAGCTCATTGATGGTCATATTGTTAACTGTTCTAGCAAGTACAATAACAAGAATTTTGGAATCTTTGCTCACACAAAAGCTACTCACATTTCCTCAGCAAAAATATTAGAATATTTGCCATATTAAATGATCAAAGTTTTTACAATTTATTAACTAACAACGTTGCTAGTTTTGAACAACAGTCTTCAGACATGTTCTCAGTGAACACTCAGATCAGAATACAAACTTTGGTGTTGGCATGAGTAAGGAATTGGTCAACCTTGCTGCCCCTCTAAGCACATACTTTAAGGGGAATGGATACACCTTCAGGGGAGGCAACTCCTTTCAAAAGTATTTTGTCTTTTATGTTAATAGGGGTCAACTCTTAAAGGAAAGAATTTGCTCCTGGGGAGCAAATTCTTTTCTTTTAAGAGTAGACCCCTTTTTACGTGGGACAGAGTTTACAGAAAAGCGAACAGAAAGTCATGAAAGTTGTTTCCCTTTGAAAAATGGCATAAAAATCTGCCATGTGTATCCATATCACTCAAACCGTTTCAACAGTTTGGAAATTGTTTTGATTTTGAGTTTGATTTGATGGCCCTTTCAAGATTATTTCACTCATATTGAGACGCTCATTAATCCAGGTGGGTGAAAATGGGAGTACCCAGAAAAAAAAACGTCTGACCTTGTGTTGCAAACTTGGTGTCTCACATGTGCACAGAGAAAGGCTAGATCCCACAGTGTTGAGAGATCAAATGTTTAAAAATCTGTACTCTTAAATACAGAGGTCCTTTTTGTATGAAGAAATTGGAAAAACTATGTTTGTATAAGTTTCAGTTATTCTGCCTTACTGAAAATCACAGGTTTACACCAGATCTAGGGATGACAGATAAATGCAAACAACATAGACCCAGATCAGACTGCTCCTTCAGCCTGATCTGGGTCTGCATTGTTGGCCATTCTGAAGACAGTAGCAGATTAATCTCGGACCACTTGGTACTGTAGAACCGTCATATCTCTCCCGCCTGTTGATATCACATGAGTGTCGTCTGTCAGGAAACAAACATTGGTCACATGACTGCTGTGACCACCATAGGCACGCCCAACAGCCTAAAAATAGAAAAAAAAATCAAAGCACTGACAATACTGGCTGGTTGATCGTCTTTGACTGTTGGCTTGGAAAATGGTCCTAAACAGGTAAAAGAGTATTTCACTTGACTGTCAAATTCTTTTAAGTGAACAAAGTAGACCCAGATCAGATGCTGCATTCTGCAGCATCTGTCTGGGTCTACACTGTTTACCAGTATCCAAGTACAGTTAAACCTGTCTTAGTGGCCACCTCTATTAAGCAAGAACCCTGTCTTAAGCAAGCATGCATTTGGTTCCCCAAAAAGGCAAATGCATTAAATTTCACCTGTATTAAGCAAGCACCTGTCTTAAGCAAGCACATTTTGGTTATCACTTAGGTGCTTGCTTAATACAGGTTGGACTGTATATTAGCCTTCACTGCATTCTGATGTCATAGTGACAAGAATAGCACAGCTATTAATAAGCCTTTCCTGGATTTTGAACATGGTCAGCGATAGTCACATGGACAATATCAGGGGGTGGGGTAAGCTTCCAGAGTACATTAACTTTTGGCCGATTGTTGTACAACTGACCCAAAATCTCAACTCAGAGTCCAGAATGTATACAGTTTTATTAGACTTGTACACTACCGTAGTGATCCCATGTTTTGTGACTGATAGGCCTAGGCAAAAAGTGCAGACCCAGATCAGGAGCAGTCTGATCAGGGTTTACACTATTTAACATTCTGTCTGCACCTTTTGGACTCTATGCTGGACTGTGAAACAAAATTTGTTTTAATTTTAGGAGAATTACAGTAAGTCCTCAAGGTGTCCAACTTTTTAGCATTTTTACAGTAATCCTCAGCAGCGTAAACTACCCATCGCCCATCCGGGCTTGAAGAAATAGATGGGTTGCATGATGCTTCCACGCAAAGCTGAAACCGACCTGCACACAAGTACCGGTAAACCGCTTAGAGGATCTAAGCCTGCCCAGGCAAAGCGGTGCGAGTCGGACCGTCCATACTTATAGACCCTATTGGTTTCTTTGGGTGGCAGGGCTTGAGATGTCATTTCATCTCAATGTTGGGCAAAAGTCCCACAAAATTGGAAGCAATGTCTCCAAAATGACCTTTACAGTGTTGACAGGGACTTTAAACCTCAAATCAAACAAACAAACAAACAACCCATCTCTTTGAACAAATTTTCAAGGTTTAAATGATATTTCAGATGGTAAAGTTTGACTGTCGGGTAGAACTTACCAAGTGCTGAATTGAAGGATACTCCAATAAATTGACTTTGCCAAAATCATCAGCACTGGCAATGAGTGTTCCATCGTTAGACTTGGCACAGTTGTTAACGTCAGTACCATCAGCTCCAGTAGGCCAGATACCTAAGAATAAAATAAAGACTAGAAATGCAGGTGCGATAACAAAATACAGTGAAATTCCGCTATAAAGACCATCTACACTTACTAATTCTGGTTTAACAAGCTTATTTAGTGGGTTGTTGTTGTTTTTTTCTGTGTTTTCTGCATACAGTGTCTTCTGGTCAGAGACCACCTTTGGGACTGTTCAAAAGTGGTCTTAAAGACCACTTTTGAACAGTCCCAAAGGTGGTTTTAACATAGGATTTTTACTTTACCCTATTCTTTAACTTTTATCTCATCATGTCTCTTGATGGTTAACATTTCTGCCAGGTAATTTCAAAATCCATCAAGAAATGACAAAGTAATGGACTCGCCCTATTTTTGAAGCCGACCTCTAAGTATGACCTTGGAAATAAAAACTTGCAGCTACAGACCGGAGTCTTGCATGCAGATAGTAAACATTTCTGAATCCATCAAGGAATGACAAAGTTGTGGACCGGACATGAAAAAAGTCCCTATTATTTAACCTTTGACTTTTTAATATGAACTTGCAGCAAGAGACCCGAGACTTGTGTGCAACACATTGTCTCTTGATGGTTATCAAATCTGCTTAGTAATTTCACAAGAATTCTGCTGAAGGCCATTTGGGGCCTGTGGGGGACTCTTACATTAGGCTGAAAGTTAGGGTGGTCGCAAATGTTGACAGCTTGACAAACGGACTGAAAGTTGATCTCCAATGTCGTGCCATGCTTAAAACAGGCGCAAAAAAAAAAAAATCATATTTAAATGTGTTTTGTGTCAAGAAAATTCTTACATCTCTGGAAGCCGAAAATTTGACAAAAGGAACTCTGCAAATGGATCTCTGGATATACATCAAATTGTTTTCGATGAACTACCTTCGGAGGTCAATTTGAAACATTGCCAGGCATATTCAAAAGTTTCAGTCATTCTTTGTGTGTTTTCTGCACTCAGCGTCTTCTAGAAAGAGACAACCTTTGGGACTGTTCAAAAGTGGTCTTAAAGACCACTTTTGAACAGTCCCAAAGGTGGTCTTAAAGACCACTTTTGAACAGTCCCAAAGGTGGTCTTAAAGACCACTTTTGAACAGTCCCAAAGGTGGTCTTATTATAGAAATTTTACTGTCTCTTCTGTTGCAGGATTAGGTATCTTATCAGTGACCCCGAGGCAGACTCAAACCCACAGCAGCGAGAGACCTGATGTTTGTGTATAGGGTAAACACTGATCCATGTCCGGCTCAACATGACAATTCCTGCCTTTGTAAACTGTGTACATCCCATCTGATCAGGATCTACACTGTTTGTCATTCTGTTTGTGAACCAAAGAAAAACATGTTATAAAGTACAGTCCAACCTGTATTAAGCAAGCACATAAGGGATAATGAAAATGTGATTGCTTAAGGCAGGTGCTTGCTTAATACAGGTGAATTCTAATGCATGTGTCTTTTTGGGAACTAAATGCATGCTTGCTTAAGACAGGTTGGTTGCTAAATAGAGGTTGCCACTATGACAGGTTTGACTGTACTTTGATTGGTTGATATCATAAATGGATGTGGAAAAATTAATTTATTCAGCAGGACAAGAGTTAATACATACCTGCCAACACTCCCGATTTGAGCGTGACTCTCACGATTTATTGTGTGTCTCACTCCCCCACGATCGTTTTTTGAAAATGGCCCAAATCTCACGAATTTCAATGCATCTCACGCTTAGAAATTCACTATTTGCCATTCCGGATATTTACATATGCAATCTGGTTATTATCGGCTTTTCTGAATCGCTAATATATGCAATTAGAGCCGGGATACAGAACTATTGGAAAATCACCTCAGGTCACAGGTATAGTTGGACTATTATTAGCAAATCTATTATTGGACAGGTAAATAAACAAAACTATCCATCTTGTCTATAATCTATCTATCGGTAAATTTCTAAGTTTAGTCATCAGAATAATCAGATATCGAGGCATCCCTGCGTTTCAAAAATATTACAGAAATCATATTTAGCCATTTAATTTCTTCATTACATACTAATAATCTTCCATAAAAACGATCTTTTTCTCTTTTTTTGACACTTTACAAGGCACCCAAAATGTGTGGCGACCTATGGCCTATCTTGCATTTTGTTTATGAATCTATGAAAAGGTAAACATTAGCAAAAACGCTCAAAGTATTGATCAGTTATTTATTTTAGCATAAATATGTTCAGTTTTTAATAAGATTTGATGAAGTTCTGTGGTAAAATGAATCATTGTATCTGACTTGTAAAGTGACCTTTAAAACTAAGTAACATATATTCGGACAGTACACAGTTTCATACATCTCACCCCTGCTAAAAATGCACATGTTTTATGCTAGGTGGGTGAGCTAGCACTTCCTTTTTAATGGGTGCTTGGTCTGGTTAAAAATTTAAATTTATTGGTGGTGGGGTTCAATTTATTTTTTATGGGCGGTGGATGTTTGAAAAAGGTAGCACCCATCCCAACCCCCATACGGTTAGGGAAAAAAATCTCACTCTTTCTAATTTTTCCTGAAAATTCCCCGCGAGCCAAATACTAAAAAAGAAGGTGAAAAAGGGTCCGCCGCGCTCAGTCTCACTCTTTGGATTTTCTCAATGTTGGCAGGTATGGTTAATATCATGTTAGAAGACAATTGTCATTCAACTGTCATAAATACTGTAAACATCCTAAAAATTGGGACACCTCATGGACTTGCTATAATTCTCCTAAAATTTTAACAAATTTGTTTCGCTATCCAGCAAGGCGTCCAAAAGGTGCAGACAGAATGGCAAATAGTATAGACCCTGATCAGACTGCTCCTTTAGGAGCAGTCTGATCTGGGTCTACACTGTTTGCTTAGGCCTATATGTCCCAATAATTTGTTTGTTTGATTGAAGGGTTAACATACCTGTCAACACTGTAAAGGTCATTTTGGAGATGTTGCTTCCTATTTATTGGGACTTTTATCCGACATTGAGATGAAATTGCATCTCAAGCCATGTCGTCCAATGAAACCAATAGGGTTTATAAGCCTGGACGGTCCAACTCACGCCGCTTTGCCTGGGCAGGCTTAGATCCTCTAAGCCATTTACAGTACTTTGCAGGTCGGTTTCAGCTCTGCGTGGAAGCATCATGCAGCCCATCTATTTCCTCAAGCCCCGATGGGCGGGGGCCGATGTCCCAATAATTAGGATCATTACAGCACTACCATATCATACTGACCTACAGTTTCAAATGAGAGTGTGCAGTTCTGTGTCGCCCATTTCAATTTTAGGATTTCCTCCTTACTCGTCTCCCGCTTGCATCGCTTAGCTGTCCCTGGAAATATAGAACCAAATTTGGATGCAACATAACATATCAATGCCAAACATATTATTTCCTTTTTTGGCCGGCTTCAGTAGCTCGGTCAGATGCATGTCTGACTGGTGATCAGGAGAACGCGGGTTCGATACCTGCGGGGGTCGGCAACATTCTTTCCTGGAGATTGATCATGAAATCTTTTCTACGGTCATTCTCTCCTTCCGCTAATTCAAGAAGGGCAGTTTTCCGTTTCAGGCAAAAGAATGCGCAGTTTACTGGTTAACTGCTTACTTATAAGCCTGCCAAGGAAAAGTGTGGATATGTAAACTGACTGGCTAAAAAATGACCTAAATAGTGTTGACTGGGCTGTTAAACTCCAATATAAACAAACATTTTTTCTTTAATTTTTATTTTATGGCCTCTGTTAAGATTCATTCACTTACATCAAGCCAACCGTTAGTCAGAGGTAAGTGAAAGCGGGTGTACAGAGAGAAAAAACACGTCCCTTAAGGCTGAAGAACCTGGCTATCATGTTAACCCTTATCTTGCTGAATATTCAATTTAGCCACACCCATCTCTGACTATGAACCAATCAGATTACTTGATGTAGTTTATTCCTGCAAATTCATAAACTGAATGTCAAACAGTGTGGATCCTGATCAGATGGCCATCTGATCTGGATCTACACTGTTTGCAAAGATAGGGGTTGTCGTGAAAAGCAAGATAAGAGTTAACCTTCATTAAGATGATTCTAACAAGTACCCACAACGTATGTTTTGATGTAGAATAAAGACAAATTATCCCTTTATTATCTTTGTTACACCTCCTTAACTGGAGCTTAGATCTGTCTAGAAATGTCAAGTCTGTTTTATTTTTGTAAAGTACATCACAATTTCATTATTACACAGTTTGTTATAACACGGTTCGGATATAACACAGTTTCAAGATTGATAAAAAAAATGTACAGATTATGTAGAAAAATGACCATAAATGGTAATTTTTCTATATGATCTGTACATTTTTGTTAGGATATAACATGGTTGTTTAACTAAGGTGCTTTCTGCTTTGGACCCTATTAATATATAAATAATGCTATAAAGAGGTTGTGGTGTAATTGAAAAAGTGAACATTTTGTTTAGCACTTTAGTGATTAAAAACTATCATTATTAAAAACTATTAATATTAACCCATTGCATGCGGGAAACCCCTAAAGGGGTACCTTGGCAACCACCATCTGTTTGGGAAAGAGCTGCTAACTCTGTTTACCAACTGTCTATTTTGTTTACTATTGTAACTCCATGTTTCGACTTCTTTCCTTTATAATATTGTGGGGGTAAGGATTTGGTATCTAAAAGTATCAGTTCCTGGTCATTTTCCTTTACATTATTTATTCCAGACAATAACCAATGATGTGAAATTTCAGATTTTAGTTTCCTGCTCCTGAACTTATTACATTAACACACCCATGCGACATAGTGCATTTTTTCACATCTTCAAAATGGCTTTTTTTTTCTGACGAAAATCCTTTATGTTTTTCTTATATATACTGCAAACATAGGTTGTGGGTGTTCATTTGAACTGCCTCATTGAGGTGGTTCTAACGAGTACCCAAAACCTACGTCTTGGAGCAGAAATAAGAAAAATTATGTATACCCCCAGTAAACCCCATTATTCTCAATACAAAGTTGGGGTGTTCATTTCATGGACTTGTTCACATGATGTACAGAAGCTACCCTACCCACTACTTCACACAAACTTACAGTAGAGAACTTCATGAGCTCCACAGTTACTCCTGATGGCCTCACTATCCTCTGACCAATCAATATGGGTGATGAATGAACTATGACCCTGAAATTATAAATAAAGTCCAATATGATAAAACAGCCCTGCAACATAGTTTATTTGTCACATTTCCGAAATGGCTACTTTTCTCATTAAAAATCTGTGATATTTGTCTTATTTATACAGCAAACATAGGTTGTGGGTGCTCTTTAGAATCCCCTCATTGTCTTGTTTGTTTGCTTGTATTGGAGTTTAATGGCCCAGTCAACACTATTTAGGTCATTTTTGAGCCTGTCAGTTTACCTTTCCATACTTTTCCTGGGCAGGCTTATACTTAAGCAGTTAACCAGTACAGTGCACATTCTTTCGCCAGAAACTGACAACTGCCCTTCTTGAATCAGCAGAAAGGAGAGAATGACCGTAGAAAAGATTTCATGATCAATCTCCACAAAAGAATGTTGCCGACCCCGGCAGGTATCGAACCCGCATCCTCCTGATCACCAGTCAGATGCGCATCCGACTGAGCTACTGAGGCCGGCCCCCTCACTGTCATACAGCAAATATAGATTGTGGGTACTCATTAGAAGCCCCTCATTGAGGTGGTTCTAACAAGTACCCACAATCTATGTCTTGGAGCAGAAATAAGACAAGTAAGTTATACCCCTCTGTAAACCCAAGTTTTTTCTGTTTATGGGATGTTCATTTCACGGACTTGTTCACATGATTATTATTACTGGGGATAATTACAGCAAGCATACATTCATTTACTCAATATTAGTTGATTGCATATAATGAATTTAAAGCTCACAGGCAAAAAATAGTTTCTGAAAAATAAACCCTTGTTCCAAGGTCAAGGAGACCTTAGTCCAAGGTCAAGGAGTGCCCTGACCTTTGACGCCCATGTAGCTTCATTTACTTATTTAGTTCATTGCATATTACAAATCTTAACCCTTCTCTGCTGAATATTCATTTAAGCCACACCCATTTCTGTCTATCAACCAATCAAATTAATTGATGTAATTTATTGCTACAAATTCATAAAATGAATGCCAAACAGTGTAGATCCTGATCAGATGGCTTCTTCAGAAGCCATCTGATCTGGATCTACACTGTTTGCAAAGATAGGGGGTGTCGTGAACAGCAAGATAAGGGTTAACTTCACAGGCAAGTGACTTGATTGGCTAAATTAATTTATTCAGCAGAAGAAGTGTTAACCCTTGTCCTGCTGAATAAATTAATACAGTCATAACCATTCCTGACTATCAATCAATCAAATGGCTTAATATAATGTATACATTCAATTCACAAACAGCATGATAAATGGTGTAGATCCTGATCAGGTGGCTTCTTCAGAAGTCAGCTGACCTGGATCTACACAGTTTGCAAAGTTAGGGGTGGGATAAGTGTTAACACTTACAGAACATTTTCCTGGTATTTTGTGGAACTTTCTGCCATCCTCATCAACATTATAGATATAGATGAAGTTATCTCGAGATCCTGTAGCCAACATTGTTCCATCTGTATTCATAAAAATACTTCAAATTATTATGCCTTTGAAATGTATGAGTCTACTATCAGCTGCCCGACAAAAAAATACAGAATCACATATCACACTAGTGCTTTTCGCATGTTTTTTGCAAGCAGTCCAAATGACCATATACACCACAGTGTAGTTTTTGTTACAGTTGAATTCACATAATAGGGTGACTTTGTATAATTTTTTGTAAATAAAATGTACAAAAGGCAGGTGCCTTGCCAATCCAACCCGTGACTACTATATTCTACCAAATCTTCTTATGGACTCAGCAAATTTGACATACAGTAAAAATTTCTATATTAAGACCACCTTTGGAACTGTTCAAAAGTGGTCTTTAAGACCACTTTTGAACAGTCCCAAATGTGGTCTCTGAAGACCACTTTTGAACAGTCCCAAAGTGGTCTCTGACCAGAGGACACTGAATGCTGAAAACACAAAGTAAAAATAACTGTAGCCTACTAAATAAGCTTTTAAAAGCAGAATTACTCTTTATTGTAGGTGGTCTTAAAAGTGTAAATTTACTGTATATTGTCAACACCTGTACTGCCCCACCTCGGCAATCTTATCTGCAACTACTACAGTTTGATCCTTTCAATATCACTATCTCTTTAACTGAGGAAGCATTTGCAGAAACAATAGAAAGTTAATGGAGATCAGACAAGAAAACATGATGACATTACTTTAATATGCAGAGTTATTTATGTTTGAAAAATAAACTAATTATAAGAAAAAAGTATATACAGTAGAACTTTGATGGCTCGAACACCGATGGCTCATTTACCATGGATGTGTCGAACCCATTCTTGAGCCCCTAAGGAAATCCTCTACATAAGAAATAGTGGGGGATAATCAAGGAGATTTTAGTCTTTTATCTTGCAAATGTATGCTGTGTGTACTCATTAGAATCACCTCGATGAGGCAATTCTAATGAGTACACACAGCATACATTTTTTATTATAGAACACAGAAAAAGATGTCCTTAAGTATGTCGTTATGCCTCCTGGAATTAGCCCTCAGTGGCTCGAACTACCCCTGTCTCGAACAGATTTTCATGGTCCCAAAAGTGTTCGAGCCATTGAAGTTCGACTGTAACAAATATATTTCCATTAAAAGTAACTTGAACTGGCACAGCTTTTCCTTTGATTTTGATTTGGGTCTTTTTGGCTTTTCAAGTAAATTTCGCCCATCTAGCCAATCATTAATCAAATGATGAGCAAACACCACAGTATGTGGAGAAAAATCACCCAAACTTCTATTGCATCTCAAATCTGACCCAAGCTGCACAGTATTACATCTCATGAATATTCTCACACTCACTGTTCTGCATCTCATGTGATGATTTGACCTAGGAATATCTGTGGAACATGATAAAATGTGGCAGATAAAGTAACATTTGTGTGCGTATGTGTATGCCTGTGCGTGTATGCATGCGTGCATGTGTGTGTGTGTGTGTTTTACATACCAACACAACTAAGGTCATATGGAGATGGGACTTCAGTTTTAATACTCATCTGAAAGTCTGAAGAGGCCCAGAATGGATCCCGGGATCCCTTGTTTGTGAGGCAAGAAGTTTATCCACTACAACACCAAGGCTTCGACAGAAACAATGAGTAGTGATTACCCATAATGATCACATACCAGTTTGAAATAGTGCAGTCTTTCAGTTTCATAGATTGAAAATATAAAAATTTGAGATATTATTCTTATTTATACTCATAACATAGGTTGTGGGTGGTTGTTAGAACCAACTCATTATTAATCAGAAGTTGTTGTTCATTACGAAAACACGCCTATATAATTTTGACCCCCTTGAACCCCAATATTATATAGTAAAACTGGGGTTTCCGGGGGTATTCCTTATTTTTCTTATTTCTGCTCTAAAATATAGATTGTGGGTACTCGTTAGAACCGCCTCATCGAGGTGCCCACAATCTATATTTGGAGCAGAAATAAGAAAAATATCACAATTTTTCATCATAAAATTTTCATTTTTTCGGCGATAAAGGTGGCAATGTATTTGTATAGGCGTTTGCATGATGGTTTTTTTCAATGGGGTGGGGGTTAATGTCCTTTCAAGAGTAGTTCACTTATTTTGAGCCAACCATTAATTAGAGATTGACAAAAACCAGGGTACCCAGAGAAAAATACTGTACTTTCCATGGTAGTACTTGGTATCTCAAGTCTGAACTGAGTGAGACTCGAATCACACAGTGGTGAGAGACCTAATGTTTTAGAGTCAGCCATGCAGGCCCACTTACCTGGTGAGAAACTGATACACTCTATTTGTTCTGCTGCGTCTTCATGAACCCCTATCACCTCATGGTTATTGAGGTCAATAGCGAACCACTTCCCAGACTGACAGCCAACAGCCGCAATTTCAAGTGTGGGGTGTATGGTGATACAGTGGGCAGGTTGCTGAAAAACAGAATGAATCATGGGTAACTCAAACTGCTCGCTGAACCCTGTCAGTCCTAACAACTATTGTATGCTTGGGTTTCTGCTGTTTACTGTAAAACAGTGTGGACCCAGATCAGACTGCTCCTCAAGGAGCAGTCTGATCAGGGTCACACTGTTTGCCTGTATTCAAAAATATTATCTACAACCGATGCTATTTAGTGGATAACAAAAAGAATATGATTACATTGTACAAAACAATGGTAACTAGTGCACTACATTATGACCCTTTTTATGACACCTGTGCTTTTCAAAGAAAAAGCGGGGATATTGTATCATCCCACGTCCATCCATCTGGATGCCCATCCATCCCTAATGTCCCACCACTGCTCCTAAACCATTTAATCTAGAATCTCCAAACCTCCACAGGCAAAAGCCCGATGCCTGAGGACTACAGCAACTTACTCAGAATTTTGTTCTGAGCCCCCCATCCCCCGCCCCCAACCCCCACCTCCAAACTGCACTTATGTTCAAAATCCATTTCGTTCAAACATAGTCATGTTGCATATCAAATCGAAAGTAATGAAGAGTAGAATACAGTGTGCAAATATTTTGCCCCGGGGGCATGTCTGGGGGTCACTAGAGGTCAAAAAGTAGGATTTGGGTTTTTTTTTTCTGATTGTCACACAACTCCTCCAAGGCATTTTGAGTGTATTTCAATATTCTAGGGCGGTTTTCCTGATCGGATCTGTAAAAGATATGATGTATGTACCTTTTGTTCAAGATGGTATAGATATTAAATTGATCCCCGTTATGTTTCATAACCTGAAACTATGATTAAACCTCAGCAGTTCGGACTATCACTATTTCAAACAAATTTTCATGGTCCCAAAGATATTTGAGTCATCTTCTAAGTTCAACTGTATAATTATGAACTAATGTGGTGATTTTCCTACTCGGTTCAGCACAGGATTTGAATGTCAACTGTCCTGTTCATAAATTTAAAAATGCCAACAACTGTTGGCATTTTAAAATGTATGAGTAGGGCAAATTTCACGCTCAAGTGAGTTGAGCATGAAAAAAGTTTTAGCTTTTAAATCATTTAGTGCCAGAAACCCCAAAACGGGTACCCTGGCAAACAGTGCAGGCCCAGATCAGACGCCGCAGAACGCGGCATCTTATCAGGGCCTCCACTGTTTGCTAAAAGTTCAGCCATTTTCCAAATATTTTGACTCCTCTTATATATAAGGAGGAAGATTCAATTTGGTACTAAAAGGGTGAATAGAACATTTATATCGTTGGGGCCACAACTTACTGCTACTTCCTTCATCCAGACACAGGCGTGAGCCTGACTATCCCAGCAGTATATGTGTCTGTCTGTACCACAGGTCAGGAACTGCTGAAGACCAGGTCTTGTACACAGACCCCACAGCTCGTCCTTGTGGCCCTATAATATACAACAAGAAAACGCCAAATGGCATTATGGACAGGTTTTTGGTTTGAACATTATTTATTTTGATTTGCCAAACATTTACAAGTTCATACATAGACAGAATACAAAAGTACATGTATACAGGATTTGAAAACAAGCAGTCATGCTTTTTTGAATCATCTCCTGACAGGTTTTTCAGGGTTAACCAAAAGGTAAACCGGGACGCAGACGCCCGGCCACCCACCTGCCCGCCCGCCCACACGGATATGGCCTTTCTAAAGGATGGAATTTTCCTTGAAAAACCCGTCCAAAAGTATGACAATGGCAAGAAACATAAGAAACCGTATTGCAATAGAACACAAGACTATTATTGAGATTTTCGTAGTCATGACTCCAAATTTAACATCTGTCCTGCTGAATAACACAATAACTAAAACGATCACCTTTGCAAACAGTGCAGTCAGTGAGTGTTTGAGTTTTACATCCCACCAACAACTAAGGTCATACTGAGATAAGCTGCAAACAGTGCAGATCCAGATCAGATGGCTTCTGATAAAGAAAGCCATCTGATAAAGATCTACAATATTTGTCATTCAGTTTATAAATATGAATAAATGAATTATAAAGTAATTTGATTGGTTGATAGTTTGAAATGGGTTAGGCTAAATTAATGTATTCATCAGGACAGGAGCTAAAAGAGTGTGATTTGATATTCGAACTTCATTGGCTCAAACACCTTTGGGACCTCGAAAATCTGTTCGAGACAGGGGTAGTTCGAGCCACTGAGGTTACTGTCAAGAGGCATAACGAGATACTCTTAGACATCTTTTCGGTGTTCTATAATGAATATGTTTGCTGTGTGTACCCATTAGAATCGCCTCATCGAGGCGATTCTAATGAGTACATACAGCATGCATTTGCAAGATAAAAGACTAAAATCTTCTTAATTATCCCCCACAATTTCTTATGTATAGGATTTAGCTAGGGGCTCAAGAATGGGTTCGACTCATCCATGGTAAACGAACCATCGGTGTTCGAGCTATCGAAGTTCTACTGTATTTCATTTCCAGGATTTGATCCTCCAATTCTCTTATTACAGTAGAACTTCGAAGGCTCGAACACTGATGGCTCGTTTACCATGGATGCGTCGAACCCATTCTTGAGTCCCTAGCGAAATCCTCTACATAAGAAATAGTGGGGGATAATTAAGGAGATTTTAGTCTTTTATCTTGCAAATGTATGCTGTGTGTACTCATTAGAATCGCCTCGATGAGGCGATTCTAATGAGTACACACAACATACATTTTCATTATAGAACACCGAAAAGATGTCTAAAAGTATATCGTTATGCCTCCTGGCAGTAGCCCTCAGTGGCTCGAACTACCCCTGTCTCGAATAGATTTTTGAGGTCCCAAAGGTGTTCGAGCCATTGAAGTTCGACTATATGTATGATTCTGAATTAAACCTTTGTCCTGCTGAATATTTAAATATGCCACACCCACTACTGATTTTTAACCAATCAGATTATTTGATGCAAGTTATTGTGACAAATTCATAAACTGAATGACAATGAAGATCCTGATCAGATGGCTTCTTCAGAAGCCATCTGATCTGGATCTTCATTGTTTGAAAGATAAGACATATCCGGGCTCAGCAGCACAAGGGTTAAATTGAGGGTGGGGGTAGAAATCCCCTAAAACAGAATACAGCCTTATTGGCCTGCACGTAGAAGCTAGAAACTTCAGGTCAAAGACTCAAAGGGCAACCAAATAGTGCATAAGTACTTTTATGTCTAATGCATTTCTGGACCACTTTCTGGACTGTTACTGCTATTTATATAATTTCTACAGACATACAAGGGTAGGCTGAAAAGTTCTGAGCCTGACCAAGATCCAATGGTTTGTCCATGCTGAAAGTGCCTTATTTTTCAACATAGTCTCCCTTCCTGTCCACACACTTCCTCCAGCGATGCTGGAGTCCTTGGATCCCAGTGGCATAGAAGTATCATCTTGGTTCCTAAAAAACTCCTCCACAGCAGCTATCACCTCCTCGTATGACCTATAATGCTGCCCAGCCAAGTGCTTTTTCATGTTTGGAAACAGGAAATAATCTGATGGGAGCTAGATCAGGTGAATACGGAGGGTGATCGACAAGTATGAAGCCACAGTCACGCACAGCAGCCATTGCGACAATTTATGAGCAGGCGCATTGTCCTGATGGAACAAGACCCCTTTTGTCAATTTTCCAGGTCGTTTAGCCTTAATGGCTTTTTGTAATTGTTTTAGCAGATCTGCATAATACTCCCTATTAATTGTTCTGCCCTGTTGAAGGTACTCGATGAATATTATACCCTTGGCATCCCAGAACACTGATGCCATCACCTTCCCTGCAGAGGAGACGACCTTTGCCTTCTTTGGAGGGGGTGAGCCAGGGTGCTTCCATTGCATGGATTGTCTTTTGGTCTCTGGCTCAAATTGATGAACCCAACACTCATCCTGAGTGACAAAATGGCCAAGAAAATCATCTTGGTCTGCTTAAAAAATAGCCAAGTTGGCTTGTGACAGGTTCAGTCTGGTCAACTTTTGGTCAGGCGTCAAAAGCCGTGGCACCCATCTGGCGGAAACCTTCGACATTCCCAATTCACTGTATAGAATGTTCTCTACTCGTTCACGGGAGATGCCAACAGTGTTAGCTAACTGATTCACAGTTAAACGCCTGTCATCCATCACGGCCCTGTGCACTTGGCTGATGGTTTCTTCAGTTGTTGCTGTTGTGGGTCGTCCACACCGGACATCATCTTCAAGGCAGTCCTTGCCCATCTTAAAATTTGCTGCCCACCTTTTCACGGTTGCATACGAAGGAGCATCATCGCCTAATGTAGCAACCATATCGGCATGAATTTCCTTAGGAGCTAACCCTTTTTTATGGAGGTACTTGATGACACCACCATGCCAGATTTTGTCCATTTTCTCAAAAACGTGCTAGTATCAATTTTCAAAATCTAGAATTTCTACGTTATTGCAGGTAAACTTGAACTCATTTGCGTCAAATCAAGTAATAAAGGTTTGGATTTAATGAATACAAAATTTCATGGCTGTTCGATGCCTGCTTCTTGGTCAGGCTCAGAACTTTTGAGCCTACCCTCGTATTTACCAGATATATTCACACAGATAGGCCTGAGCAAATAGTGCAGACCCAGATGAGATGTCGCAGAATGCAGCATCTCATCAGGGTCTTCACTATTTGTCACTCATTCAGCTATTCTTAGATAGCTGCTCGATGGACCTGTAGGCGATGGCGAAATAGAAGTAGCGTCGGTGACATGCTTAATGAGCTAGAGTTGCCATCCCTGGAGACCGTCATGAGCAGTCCTCTGTAACCTTCTTTTGTTTTGTTTGATTTGAGGTTTAACGTCCCCGTCAACAATGTAAAGGTCATTTTGGAGACGTTGCTTCCAATTTTGTGGGACTTTAACCTGACATTGAGATGAAATGACATCTCAAGCCCTATCGCCCAATGAAACCAGTAGGGTTTATACCATGAACGGTCCACTTCGCACCACTTTGCCTGGATAGCCTTAGATCCTCTAAGCGGTTTACCAGTACACGTGTGCGGGTCGGTTTCAGCTCTGCATGCAAGCATCATGCAGCCCATCTATTTCTTCAAGCCCCCATGGGCCGGGGCCGATTAACCTTCTATAAGATACAATCTGATACAGTGTCTATCAATAAAGAGAGGTACTTGACCCCTGTAACAGCATCGACCTAAACAAGGGCATCAAAAGTAAAAAACCCACAATATCGTAGGTACCAGTCCTATAGTGATGCCCTGAAGAACTCCTTCTTTCCTAGAACTATTCCTCAATGGAATAGTCTTCCCTCCTCTGCGGTGAATGCCAAGTCCGCAGAAGAGTTCAAAGCCCGTACAGTGTAAGATTGTGACTCAGGGGTATGCGTTTTAGGATACCTCTGTTATGCAGATTGTAAATAGTTTTAAGGACGCATCCAGTGCCTCTTCTTTTTTTTTCAGCTAAATTCTCAATTTAGCCAACCAACCAAGGTAATGAACAAATGTGACCGACACAGTATAAGAAGATAGATAGATAGAACATCGGGAACTAAATTGTACTTGTTCAAATTTTAGAACAAGCATGGTAAGGAGTTGAGGTGTCCGAATACTTTACAGTAAATACAGTATTTGTAGAAAGAATGATTTGGACTATAAAAGAGTGCTGTAAAGTATGAAAATCTTCCAGAAAGGTCTGTAACAGCCCTTGCAGACTTTCCACTCACTGAGGGTCAATAAACTGTGGGATCAGATCTGATAACCTTATCTGTGGACATCAATTATTACAAATACATTTAGGGACACAGTTAAAAGGTATGGCTTCTTAAATCTATCCTCAAATTGGAAAGGTTGACTTAACATGTTCATTAATAAATTTTGTTGCTTATTTTAAAGCTTGGTGCTAGTTTTCCTTTTTATGCCCCCATAGGAGGGCATGTAGTTTTTGCACTGTCCGTTTGTGCGTTTGTAAGTCCGCACTTTTTTGTGATGCAAACTACTTCCACATTCCTTCAACAATTGAGCTGAAACTTTGCACAGGCATTCCTTGTGAGGTGAAGGGATGCCTAACACAATTTTCACGTTGGTCCTATCATTTTCGAAGGAGTTAAGGCCCTTTCCTCAAATTGGCTCCTACGGGGGCATTGCTCACTTATAGTGACAGCTCTTGTTATTTCTTTTCTGCTTGGTTCATAACAATACATCATGTGAACAAGTCTGTCAAATGATGACCCCTCTAAACCCCACTTTATATAGAGAAAACTGGGGTTTATGGGGGTCTTCATTATTTTTCTTATTTCTGCTCCAATACATAGGTTGTGGGTACTCGTTAGAACCGCCTCAAAGAGGCGGTTCTAACGAGCACACACAACCTATGTTATGAGCATTATAAGAAAAACATGACAGATTTTCATCAGAAAAGCAGCCATTTTGGAGATGTGAAAAATGCACTATGCCATACGGGTGTGTTATCGTAATGAGGAAAGACTCTGATCAGACTGCACTGCTGATCTAAGTCTGCTGTAGGCATATGTTTAGTGATTCGTTTTTTTGCTAGTTGTGGCAGAGAGCAGGGCAATTTTATTTTCTAAATCAATTATCAGAGAAAATAAGGCTTTACGTTTCATGTGCAGAAGACAATCATGTAATGTTTACTCTGAAAAAAATCAGACAGAATTCATTGTACATGTAATACAATAAAACACCTATGAGACATAGTCATTTTTTCACATCTCCAAAATGGATACTTTTCTGGTGAAAATCTGTGATTTTTTTTATTTATACTGCACACATGGGTTGTGAATGCTCATTAGAACAGCCTCATTAAGGCGATTCTTACAAGTACCTACAACTTCGAGCAGAAATAAGAAAAATAATGTATACCCACGTAAACCCCAATTTTGTCTTTTTAAAGTGTGGTGTAGGGGTGTTCATTTCACGGACTTGTTTACATAATGATTTTAAAAATGCTGTCTGTAAATGTCGAGATTGGCAGTTTAAGGGTTAAGACAGACAAGGTAATGTGTTTGAATATTAAAATTAAATACATACCTCAACAACAGGACTGAAGTTGAGATCCAAGGTTCCCTGGAGAATACAGTTCTTGATGGTTCCCACTAGTAACATGTTCCCGTGACCTTTGCTGATCATACGTACTGCACCATAGCGTTCTGGGATCTGAAACAAGACAAAATTTTCTTATATGATATGTATATTTCATTATTATTCTTTTTTTTTTAGTTTTCTTTTTTTGTTTTATGGCTCATTCAACTTTATTTCCCTAAATTTGTGACGACTGTTATTCAGTGGTGGGCAAAAAAACCAACCACCTGACATGGGCAAAAAACCAACCACCTGACGCAGAACTTGGCACCCCATATGTGCTCCAAGCTAAGCTAGGCTCGAACAACCTGATGATTAAGAAACAGCACTCATACCTGCTCATATATTTCAATAAGGGCAATTGATACACCTTCAGGGGAGGCAACTCCTGCAAAAGTATTTTTGTCTCCCATGTGGATAGGGGTTAACTCTTAAAGGAAAGAATTTGCTCCTCAAGATCAAATTCTTCCTTTAAGAGTAGACCCCTTTTTCAATGGGACAGAGCTTATAGAAAAGCAAACAGGAAGTCCCGAAAGTTGTCTCCCTTTGAAAAATGGCAGAAAAATCTGCCAGGTGTTCCCATTCCCCTTAAGTAGAATTGATCTACATTCAGGGGAGGCAAATCTTTCAAAAGTATTTTATTGCTCTTGTCAAGTAGGATCTAAGTTTGTCTGTTTGCAACCTAGTCAACACTATTTAGGTCATAATGAGCCAGTCAGTTTACCAAACCATACTTTTCCTGGGCATGCTTATGAGGTCAACCAGAATAGTGTAGTCTTTTGCGAGAAACTGACAACTACCCTTCTCAAATCAGCAGTGGTGAATGACCCTAGAAAAAATGTGGCATTTTCAACGTCAATGTAAATGATGAAGGAGTATGTGACATTCTATTCAACCAGGGTTGAATAGAGTTGAAACTTGAAAATTCTTGATTTTTGTCTTATTCCGGGGTTGGATAACCTGGGTAGGATATCCCCGGGTTATGCTCAGGATTTAGTTTATACTAATTTATTTAAGTTTGATTGCGATGAAAGCTTCAAGCTTACTGAATTGCTCTCAAACACTCATTCGAGGTGTTTTTACGCACACGTGAGAGAGCGGCAGTGGGTTTTACACCAGTGCTACCCATTTACACCTGGGTGGAGTGGGGCAGTGTCATTACATATCTTGCCCAAGAACACACCTCGATACTGGTGGCCGGATCCGAATGCCCAACCTCTTGATCATAAGTCGAACGTGATAACCACTGTGCTATCGAGGCTGACAATGACATGTGTGCAATGAAATTCTTTCCATTAAGAGCAGTCCTCTTTTTGTACAGAAATGCAGACAGGAAGTGATTATAGTTGTTCCCCCTTGCAAAGTGGTAGTAAATATGTCAGGGCACAGTTGTTCCAGCATCTTTAACTTCACCCATTTTGTACCAAATGGAATCTTCTCAAAATTTAGGGATGACAGGTAGAGTTGTCTTTAAAATTTATTTGGAAAATGGCTGAAATTTTTGCAAACAGTGTAGGCCCTGATCAGATGCTATGGTTTGCGTTGTCCGATCTGGAACTGCGCTGTTTGCCAGTATTCACCTTATTTGCATTATCTGCTGGTTCCTAGTCTGAAGATCATAAGTGTTGGAAAAACAGGTAACCAGACCCCCCCCTGACCTTACAAGGTCAGGGGGGTCTGGTTACCTGTTTTTCCAATATTGACAATGTGCAAGCTGGGAACCAGCAAATAATGCAAATATGGTGAATCCTGTTTATGAGTTTCCAGTACAAAATGAGTTAACAAGCTCACTATTGGTAAAATGCTGATTGTTCTAGCGAGTACAGTATCCAATAGACTTGTATTTTTGCTGGAAAGATATGAGTAGCTTTTCCATTTGCTAATCACATTTTTTTCAGCAAAATTAGTAGCATTTTTGTCATATTTTGTTTGTTTGCTGGGGTTTAATGGCCTAGTCAACATTATTTTGGTCATGTTAAGACAGTAAGTTTACCTAACCATACTTTTCCTAGGCAGACTTACATAGTTATGTGGTTAACCACCAGTACAGTGCACATACTTTTGCCATAAACTGACAACAGCTATGAAAGATTTTACTGCAGTTTAATTTTACTTAATACAAATGCTTACCTCATACTCCAATCCAGTTTTCTCAAAGTTACTGTCCCACTCATAGATTTTTCTATCCTTACCCCCAGATAAAATATGGCCTTCTTTGGTCACACATAGTGATAACACTCCACCAACATGAGCATTAGGAATAGCCTGACTAATCCTGTTTGTACCTAAAATATCAATACATTTGTTTTTTCATAGTCTTAACAGCCCAGTCAACACTATTTAGGTTAGTTATATCAAGTGGATTAATTTACCTAATCACGCTTTTCCTGGGTAGGCGTATAGATGGATCCAATGTTTTTACACGTGACCTTGTTGACATGTCATTGGGCATGCCCAAAATTACTTTTCCTTTTGATAACGATCTTTCGTGGTTTGCAAAAAGCACCTGGTTCCATATAAACACATTGTAAATAGGTTTAATATTAGGGGCAAATTTTAGTTGATTGTCACAAAAAATTGATCGAATTACACTTTAAATGAGTAGATAAACATATTTTAGAGTTCATTCATGTATCTTCCACGTTAAGTCATTAGTTTTGCGCATTTTTATTATAAATAATTAAGATCATCCCACCTCATTACTTGTGTATGTTTAACAGGTAATTTAATCATCAAAACATCCTCAAATCTTCTTGACACCAATAATTACTAGCTATATATGACATGTATAGGTTAGAAGTCATGAAGAGATTTCTTCACAAGTAAGAATCTGCGAAGCGAAGCGTAGCAGATTCTTACTGTGAAGAAATCTCTTTATGACTTCTAACTGGCTTAGACTGCTGTTAATTTTCTTGAATTATGTCCACTGATGGTCTCTTGAGATTACATTAATTATGCTCAAAACTTTATTGTACTCTCATCCATTCACTTAGTCGCTCTTCACTGAGAAATTACCATAAGAAGGTGTCTTTTTATTTTCATTTTATTTTTAAATTTGAACTTGAAGAAAAAAATGTCAGATGGGAGACACGGTCTGGATTTCAAGAGTTTGAAATAGGCCCATCATCAGCAACACTTTTTTCTGTTCTGCGAAGAATAGTAAACCAGGGGTTTATAGGTTGTTCATCAATCGGATGGTTGTTGTCAGGTATGAAATTTGTTTTATTTTGAATTTATGACTTAGTCTCACTCACAAGCTCTGGTCTGGAATATTTGTTTTGTATGATACGATTTTTGTTAAAACAAGAAAAAAGTGTTGCTGTTCTGACAAACTGTAGCCTCCCTTGGAAGTGTACCCATTTTGTACTGGAAACCCCTGAACGGCTAATTAGCAAACAGTGCAGACCCAGACCAGACGCCACAGAAGACGGCCTATGATCTGGGCCTACATTTTTTGCAAAAAGTTCAGCCAATTTGCAAACTTTGAAGAAAACACAACCTGACAACCTTAGTTTTAAAATGAACCTGTGCTATATATAAGGTGGATGATTCCATTTGGTACAAAAGGGTTAAAGAAGTAAAGCTGTTTTTTTTTTGTTTTTTTTTTCATTTATTGTGAGACTTTGTCTATGCATGCTTTGTATTGATTCTCCTAATTTCCTTTTGATATTCCAGAAAAAAGGAAGACCATAGCTAATTCACTGGACATTAAAATCATCTTGCTTGATTTCTCTGTCAGGTACAGGGTGAAGTTTTATTGCTTTTCAGTCACTCAGGAGCATCTGGGCTGATTAATGTGTTAAGAATTCTTCTTAATGGTTAAGAACCTTTCTTAATCATTAAGAAGGTCTCTTCACAATATAGTCAGCAGCAGAAACGACTTCTGATTGGCTGAAAGAGAAGACACGTCACAAACCGCAGTCTAAGTCTGTTATAAAAGTTTAAAGGTCAATTGTGTCATTTTGATTCCAAACAAAATACAAGTTTAGAGAAAATAACATCGCATTTACAATGGCGATAAATGGCCAAAGACATTTTTTGCCCACCACCGGTAGGTCTCGGCAAAAAGATTTTCGAGTGATGACGTAGTGTTTGGATGTGTCTATAAATAAAAGGTTAACCAATACAGTGCACAGTTAACCTCAAGAAGACTTCAATTGCCTGTCTTGAAGCAGCAGAACTCAGAGAATGGCCGCAGAAAAGTTTTCATGATCAACATCCATTAACCCATTTAGTACCAGAAACCCCAAAACGGATTCTTGGCAAACAGCACAGGCCCAGATCAGATGCCACAGAATGCGGCGTCTGATCAGGGCCTTCCCTGTTTGCAAAAAGATAAGCTATTTTCTAAATAATTTTTTTAAGAAACACAACCTGACACCCCTAAATTTCGAACTGGACTGCTGCTACATATAAGGTGGAAGATTCCATTTGGTACAAAAAGGGTTAAAAAATGATGCCAACCTAGCCAGTATTGAATCGGTGGCCTCCTGAATTTATGCATGCTGGCTTCAAGTGAAAACAACTTGTACAATATAACAAGTGAAAAACAAAATAAGTCCATCTTTCACTACTCTGGGAAATACAGATCTAACCCTTATCTTGCTGTTCCCAATAACCCATAGCATTGCAAACAGTGTAGATCCAGATCAGATGGAAGAAGCCATCTGATCTGGATCTACACTGTTTGTCATTCAGTTTGTGAATTTGATCAAAAATATTATATCATGTAATCTGATTGACTGAGAGTCAGAAATGGGTGTGGCTAATTTAAATATTCAGCAGGATAAGGGTTACCATGAATGTGTCATGTAATATTATGCAGCAGATGCTTAATATTTTGCTGATTTTCCCCTTGACATTCATGTGAGTAAGAGAATTCACATGAAATAGCAAGCCTGATTTTTCCCTAGATATTCATGTGAATTAGGCAATTAACATAAAATAACAAGCCTGATTTTATCTTAACATGCATGTGAATTAGGGAATTCACATGAAATATCAGACCTTATTTTCCATTGAAATCCATGTGAATTAGGTAATTCACATGGAATATCAAGCCTCATTTCCCCTCAACTTTCATGCAAATTATGTAATTAACATGAAATAACAAGCCTGATTTTCCCCAAGATATTCAGGTGAATTAGGCAATTCACATTAAATAACAAGCCTTATTGTCCCTAGACATGCATGTGAATTAAGCAATTAACATTAAATATCAACTAATTTTCCATAGACATGCATGTGCATTAAGCAATTAACATAAAATATCAAGCCTAATTTTCCCTAGACATGCATGTGAATTAAGCAATTAACATTAAATATCAAGACTAATTTTCCCTACACATTCATGTGAATTAGGAAATTCAGGACAACATAGCTAGCCTGTTTCAAATCTTTTGTATGTTTCCATAGTATCATATGTAAATGTTTAAACAGCTCTTACCAGAAAAACCATTGCCAAGTCCGTGTAAAACTTTCAAGTGAGTGTAACCCAATTATTGATCCCTCAGCCCCGCCCCTGTATGTTTTTATTGTAAAATTCATATAGATTTTGAATGTCATTTGATATAAGAAAACTATGATGAAACCAAGACACCTTCAGCAGGAGCTACTGTAGGACTGAGCAAACAGTGCAGACCCAGATCAGACTGCTCCTGGAGGAGCAGTCTGATCTGGGTCTTCAGTGTTTGCCATTCCATCTGCACCTATTGAACTCCTTGCTGGATCCTGAAACAAATTTGTGAAATATTTAGGAGAACTACAGCAAGTCCTTAAGGTGTCCATATTTTTATGATTTTTATTGTATTAAGGTTGCCCCTACCTTTGCCCCAGACATAGATGTTACCATTGTAGTCCCCTGTCACCACATCTCCACTGTCAGAAAATGTGAATGCAATAGTCACCTTGGCCTTATCTTTCCCCTGTAACAAATAAAGACATTTTGGTAACAGATCCGTAAGGCATCACACATTTTTTCCTATTTCGAAAACAGCCATTTTTCTGATGAAAGTTTGGGATATTTTTCTTATTTATACTTCAAATATAGGTTGACTGTGCTCATTTGAACCGCCTCATTGAGGCGGTTCTAATGAGTACCAACAACCTATGTCTTGGAGCAGAAATAAGACCCAAGAATTGCACCGAAGGACTGTGTTGCCCCTTTGGGGTGCAAAGTCACTGAACTATGAAATATAGGTCAAGGTCAAACCTGGATAGACTTGGCCATTAGGGCGAATGCTAGGGTTGATAAATAGTTCACAATGTCTGTTAACCATTAAATATATAGGTTCAGGTTTAATATGAGTGACTGCATTAAAATTGTCATCCCTAGATGCAAGTTTGTTTGAAGTATCAGGCCCCCGCCCATTGGGGCTTGAAGAAACTAGACAAAAGTGCCCAGTGGGGCACGTATACCCCCGGCCAGTGCCATCACCTCAGCTGAAACAAGAACTACAAAGGGAAATAACTCTAAAAGGCCTGACCCCTTGGCCCTTATTTTCTTTCCCACAATACAACTAGTCATACTGATCATGTTTGCAAAATTTCAAGTTTCTATGTACAGTAGTTATTGAGAAATCTTTGACACAAAATAAAAATATACACTATTAAACAGCAAGAACTACAAAGGGAAATAACTCTTAAAGGCCTGACCCTTGGCCCTTATTTTCTTTCCCACAATACAAGTAGTCATACTGATCATGTGTGCAAAATTTCAAGTTTCTATGTGAAGCAGTTCCTGAGATATCTTTGACACAAAATAATTGGCCAGTGCCATCACCTCAGCTGAAACAAGAACTACAAAGGGAAATAACTCTAAAAGGCCTGATCCCTTGGCCCTTATTCTCTTTCCCACAATACAACTAGTCATACTGATCATGTTTGCAAAATTTCAAGTTTCTATGTACAGTAGTTATTGAGAAATCTTTGACACAAAATAAAAATATACACTATTAAACAGCAAGAGCTACAAAGGGAAATAACTCTAAAAGGCCTGACCCCTTGGCCCTTATTTTCTTTCCCACAATACAAGTAGTCATACTGATCATGTGTGCAAAATTTCAAGTTTCTATGTGAAGCAGTTCCTGAGATATCTTTGACACAAAATAATTGGCCAGTGCCATCACCTCAGCTGAAACAAGAACTACAAAGGGAAATAACTCTAAAAGGCCTGACCCCTTGGCCCTTATTTTCTTTCCCACAATACAACTAGTCATACTGATCATGTTTGCAAAATTTCAAGTTTCTATGTACAGTAGTTATTGAGAAATCTTTGACACAAAATAAAAATATACACTATTAAACAGCAAGAACTACAAAGGGAAATAACTCTAAAAGGCCTGACCCCTTGGCCCTTATTTTCTTTCCCACAATACAAGTAGTCATACTGATCGTGTGTGCAAAATTTCAAGTTGCTATGTGAAGCAGTTCCTGAGATATCTTTGACACAAAATAATTGTTTACGGACAGACAGACAGACGGAAAAGACAAAAACTATATACCCCCATGGCATACGCCGGGGGTATAATGAATGGGTTGCATGATGCTTCCACGCAGAGCTGAATCTGACCGCACACAAGTACTGGTAAACTGCTTAGAGGACCTAAGTCTGCTCAGGCAAAGTGGTGCTAGTCGGACCATCCAAGCTTATAAACCCTATTGGTTTCATTGGGAGAAAGGGCTTGAGATATCATTTCATCTCAATGTCGGGTAAATTTCCCACAAAATTGGAAACAACATCTCCAAAATGACCTATACAGTGTTGACAGGGATGTTAAACATCAAATCAAACAAACAAACTGTTTGAAGTATCATTTATGAAGGTCTAATTGTTCTTGAGAAATGGACATGAATATTTGGGTGAAAGCTAGGGTAGTTGCAATGTTTCACAAAGTGAACCATGAAATGTAGCTGTCATTCCTAGATGCAAGTTTGTACAAAGTATCATTGTGTTTTCTTAAAATGGCTTAACTTTTTGCAAACAGTGTAGGCCCTGATCAGACACCACATTCTGTGGCGTCTGATCTGGGCCTGCACTGTTTGCCAAGTACCCCTTCTGAATGGGTTAATGAAGCTCTTAAAGCTCTGGAGAAATGGACTCTTACATTAGGATGAATGTCAGGGTGGTCAAAATAATTCACTAAGTCAGTGAACCATGAAATGTAGATCAAGGTCAGATATGGATGCTTGCATTAAAATTGACATCCCTAGATGCAAGTCTGTACGAAGTATCATTGATGAAGTTCTTATTGTTGTTGAGATATGGACTTAAACATTACGGTGAACGGTAGGGTGGTCGCAATAGTTTCCAAAGTCAGGGAACCATGAAATGTAGGTCAAGGTCAAATATAGATGCTTTCCTAAAAGCTTGTATCCCTAGATGCAAGTCTGAACTCTTATAGTTCTTGAGAATTGGACTTGATTCAGGCCACATACTGACCAAGCTTTTCAAAGCCTGCAAGACCTGATTTTGCAGCCTTAACCCTCCTCCTGCTGTACATGACAACCATTACCTTTGTGAACAGTGTAGATCCTGATCAGATGGCTTCTGAAGAAGCCATCTGATCAGGATCTACACTGTTTGTGATGCAGTTTGTGACTTGAATAGATTATATCAAATAATTTGATTGGTGAATAGGTAGAAATGGGTCCAGCAAAATAATTTTATTCAGAGGATAAGTGTTCAATAGTCATTTTAAACAGAATATAGGAGGAAAAATCAAAATCTAAAAAGCCCGAAATCAAGAAAAAAAATCAAGAAACAATCAAGCCCTAAAAGCCCTGAAATCCTGCATAAGCCAGAAAAATATAAGACCTGTTCATTCCTGACCATTGGCTTTACTTCTATTTTGCATGTAAAGGTGAACGCTAGGGTGGTCGCAAATGTTGACAGCTTGACGGACAAACTGATGCACAGACAAACGAACGGACAGAAATTTCAACATCTATATCACACTGTGCTTAAAGCAGGCGTCACAAAATACAGTTGAACTTCGATGGCTCGAACCACTTTGGGACCATGAAAATTTGTTCGAGACAGCGGTAGTTCGAGCCACAGAGGGATACTATTAGTACCATACCAGGAGGCATAATGGTGATTATTGTGGATATCTTTTCGCTGTTCTGTATTATAAATGTACGTTGTGTGTACTCATTAGAATCGCCTCATCGAGGCGATTCTAATGAGTACACACAACATACATTTGCAAGGTAAATGGAGAAAATCTTCCTAAATTACCCCTATATCGTATTTGGAGGAACTCCATGTGGACTCAAGAATGGGTTCGACTCATCCATGGTAAACGAGCCATCGGAGTTCGAGCCATCGAAGTTTTACTGTATTGTATACCCCCATAAACACTGCTTTTCTCTATATAAAGTGGGGTTTACATGGACTTGTTAGTCTGATGGCGAATTAATCAAAGTGCTGACTGCACTGGTGGGTTGATTGTCCTGCTTGTAGCCTAGGAAACCAGAGCACCGCATGCGGGTGCTAATGCTCGGCTGCAGCCCCTTTTCATAACAAACAACTAGTCCGAGTTTCAAGTAAATATTTTCAGTAATGACAGAGATATTACAAAATGTCCAAGTTTTTGCACGACGACGACGCAGACGAAAATGTCCAAGATTTTGCATGACGACGCCAGAGCTATGACAAGACCTCGTCGTTTTCTTCGAAAACAGCAGAGCTAAAAATGGTCCTGGAAGCAGGGCATTGTTTGTTTCACTAAAATTCCTGTTCTTTAAACCTTTTTGTACCAAATGGAATCTTCCTCCTTATATATAGCAGGAGTCCATTCCAAAATTAAGGGATGCTTTTTCAGTTCGTTTTTTCTTCAAAATTTATTTGGAAAATGGCTTACCTTTTCACAAACAGTGTAGGCCCTGATCAGACCCCACATTCTGCTGAATAGATGCTGCATTCTGCAGAGTCTGAGCTATGTTTACACTGTTTGAGTATGGTTCTGTTTGGGACCCTAAGCATATACAAGTATATCAATACAATATTATAAACTCATAGTTAGGTATAAAAAGGAAACATGTTAAGAGAAGCTGACTGTAAGCATCGAGCATTGGTCTATGAAAACTTGGAAAGTGCGAAAATCACAGATTCCAGTGAAACTTTGTGGAAATGTTACCTTTGTGCCCTGTGTTACGTTGATATTTTTTTTCGTACCGATTCTTCGCCGTTTCCATGGAAACGGCTATTTTGTTTCCATTCGCTAAAAATTCATACCTCTTGGATGTATTGTTATGAAACTATAATAAATATCATTTATACTGGTACGTAAGTGTTTTTTTATAATTTCAAAATTGAATTTAGAATTTTTTCATTCGATCGTTTCAAATTTATTAATCGATTTCGGACATGTACATGAGATTATTTGCATGAAATGACACTCGGTTTCAGTGATTTGGTGGTCATATATTTTTCGTTATGCTTCTCAAGGGCAACGGCTTCACGGAAAATGTAATACACCAGAAGCTACAGCATAGCTGAAAGATGCAAAATATGCAGAGTTTAGGTGTAATCCTTTTGATACCGTGACGTTATAGGCTTTTGAAATAGTATCAATACGGCGTTTCATGCCAAGGGAGAGAACTATAACGGCGAACACTAATGTCCGGGATTTGTCCGGTAACGCCGATTAAGTCCCTTGTTGAATATTCTTATGCGTGAGGTGGTCGGTAAACAAGGAAGTGTCAACCGGATGACACTTTTTGCGCAAAATTTAAAGACCGTCTTTGCTATTACTACATTCTGGTTATTTTATTTTCAATATATGTGACGCGTCATCAGATTTTGGCATTACGTCATTTCGAGAACACGTGAAAAAATCGCGACGTCATAGTTGACGTAGCTAATTATGGCGCACCTGTTGCTAATAATACTATAAACCAGAGCCTTTTATCTTGTGAGTTAGAAAGTTTGCATGAATTTATAAACAAAAATAGACATAAAAAGTAATTGGCTGTGTTGTTGTATCTATCATGTTATAAAACGCCCAGATTACAACAGCGCTCAATAGCTCAGTTGGTAAGGCACTTTTTCCCATAAAACAAGGGAACTGTGGTTCAAGACTGTGCCAATCCGTAATTTTTAGGCTCATTTTTATTTTAAACATTTATGTTTTTTTTTTTAGTCACACTAATTTAGGCCATTTTTGAGCCGGCCAGTTTACCTTTCCACACTTTTCCCGGGCAGGACTATATCTTTTCATTCTTTCTTTCATTAGATACACCCCAGGTTTTCATCTAATTACGGTAGGGTTCTTTAACCTGCACAGAATGCCTCCAGTGAACATCCCGATCCGAAGGACGGTGCACTTTATGACATTCATCCCTGCAAATGATGCAAATGGAGCCTGTTCGGACACCGAAATTTCGCCGATGATCGAACCCGGGATCTCTAGCATCAGAACCTCTAGCATCAGAGGCAAGTGCACTAACCACTGAACTATCACGCTCCACTACCGTGCACATTCTTTTGCGAGAAACTGACAATGCCCTTCTTGAATCAGCGAAAGGAAGAGAATGACCGTATAAAAGATTTCATTTTATTTCTTTATTTTTTCTCCTATTACTGCTACTCGCTGCCATCTGAGCATTACGAGCAGGATTTCCTGGGTGGTAGCCAGTCCTTTTTTATTATTATTTTTAAGCAATGCGGATGAAGTGCCTTGCTCAAGGACACAACACTTTGGTCAGTGTGAGGCTCGAACCCGCAACCTCTAGATCACAAATCCGATGCGCTACCACTGCACCAAAGCGCTCCATAATCAATCTCCACAAAAGAATGTTGCCGAACCCGGCAGGTATCGAACTCGCGCCCTTTGATCACCAGTCAGATGCATCCGACTGAGCTACATGTGTACCTAGGCCGGTTTTAAAAAAATAAAATATATATATATATATAGTGTAGAATTGTTGCGAGAGTTTCATGCCTTGAACACCACATATAGTATTCGTAAATAAGATTGACTAAACTCCGTTCAGAAAATCTGAATCATCGATTTTTTCGTTTCTTCCTTTTAATACTCATTTTAGCCCATACATCACTGTGGGAAAGTTTTAGACCTCACCCTCCGCCGATTTCTCCAGCAAGTGGTATGCCTCTGCGACAGTCAGGAAAGGCTGTGATTATTTGGAGAAAATTGCAAAACAAAGAATGAGAGCACAGACTAAGTTTTTTTGTTTGATTTGAGGTTTAACGTCCCCGTCAACACTGTAAAGGTCATTTTGGAGACATTGCTTCCAATTTTGTGGGACTTTTACCCGACATTGAGATGAAATGACATCTCAAGCCCTGTCGCCCAATGAAACCAATAGGGTTTATTAGCATGGACGGTCCGCCTCGCACCGCGGTTCCTGGACAGGCTTAGATCCTCTAAGCGGTTTACCAGTACTAGTGTCCGGGCCGGATTCAGCTCTGCGTGGAAGCATCATGCAGCCCATATATTTCTTCAAGCCCCTATGGGCGGGGGATTTCACAGACTAAGTCCATTTGACGATGATTGTCAGGTAAAATAATAAATATTCAAATCCATGTGACGGCACTTTATAGATAGATATGCAATTGCGACACACCTTATATTCGAATTGCTAGATAGAGGCGCACTAGGAAAGGGGAGTCACTAGGGAGATGTGCTGCCAACAGTCGTCAAAAAGAATTATACCGATATCTGATGTGGTGTCACAGCTAATGATTTTCCATGGATTGATCGTGCATATAAAACATAGACGCCCTTGTAATTTACAAGAGCAGTGACCACTTCTATATATGGTTTTAAAGGCTGTGTCGAACCTGTCAGAATGTCTTAGTCTGTGAACGAAACTTTAGATTTTGCAATTTTCTCCAAATAATCACAGCCTTTCCTAGCTGCCGCAGAGGCATACGACTTGCTGGAGAAATCGGCGGAGGGTTAGGTCTAAAACTTTCCCACTGTGATGTATGGGCTAAAATGAGTATTAAAAGCGAGAAACGAAAAAATCGATGATTCAGATTTTCTGAACGGAGTTTAGGCGGAGCTATTCAGGTGTTGTCAATATATGTCTAATTCGCTAAGTCCACTAGAAGATTTGGTAGAGTGCCTTTTGCACGCTTTCTACAAGCGGACGAAATGGTCATATACCCCACAGCTATGCTTGTGTTACAGTTGAATTCACACAATCGGGTGACTTGGTTTACCTTAACGATAGCTCCACCTAGTCAATCTTATCTGCGACTACAATACATGGTTACCAACAGTTCAAAGTGCGAAAATAGTGTTTCTCTGATAATTGTAATAAAAGTGTTTTTTATGCCCCCTCCATTCGAAGAATGGTGGAAGGGCATATAGCGTTGCCCTTGTCCGTCCGTGCGTCCGTCCGTCCGAAACTTAAACGCAGTCAATAACTTTCTTATTTCTGGATGGATTTTGAAATTACTTGGCAGAAATGTTGGCTATCAATCTGCCTCACCCAAAACCAAGGTCATTATCTCCAAGGTCAAGGTCACACTTAGAGGTCAAATGTGAAAAAGGGTCCAAAACTTAAACACCGTCAATAACGTTCTATGGATTAATACGAACATAGACATATTTTCAGGCGGGGACATCCGTGTCCTGTGGACGCATTTCTAGTTTTTTTTTTGTATGTTTGCATTGCAGTTTAACAGTCCAGTCAACACTATTTAGGTCATTTTTGAGCCGACCAGTTAACCTACCCACACTTTTTCTGGGCAGGCTAATACCCAAGCTGTTAACTAGTAGAGTGCATATTCTTTCGCCAGAAACTGAGAACTACCCTTTTTGAATCAGCGGAAGGCAGAGAATGACCGTAGAAAAGATTTCATGATCAATCTCCGCGACAGAATGTTGCCGACCCCGGCAGATATCGAACCCGCGT
The DNA here is from genome assembly GCA_963580285.1 of Lucinisca nassula. Classification (NCBI taxonomy): domain Eukaryota; kingdom Metazoa; phylum Mollusca; class Bivalvia; order Lucinida; family Lucinidae; genus Lucinisca; species Lucinisca nassula. Next base: position 10,661,028 of record OY757012.1, on the reverse strand, counting down.
TCTCATGATCAACTCTAATAGGCTAATTAATTTGCACTTGCTCACGGTTTTAATAGAGGAAAATTAGCTCATTCCCTTGATTCAGAAGGTTTTATACTAAGGGAACAGCACACCTGCTAAATACAATTTGACATTACAGGACACATGCAGGGGAGGCAGACAGGACTTTCAAATATACGCTGCTCAAAATAAAGGAGCAAACACGTTCCCTTGATTCAGAAGGGGTTTTATACTAAGCGGACAGCACACCTGCCAAATACAATTTGACATTACAGGACACATGCAGGTCTTTCAAATATACACTGCTCAAAACAAAAGAGCAAACACGTTCCCTTGATCCAGAAGGTTTTATACTAAGGGAACAGCACACCTGCCAAATACAATTTGACATTACAGGACACATGCAGGGGAGGCAGGCAGGTCTTTCAAATATACACTGCTCAAAACAAAGGAGCAAACACATATTTCTAAGTATAAAGATGTTGGATAATGATGATGAAACAACGATTCAGATAGATAAATAACTATCTGCAACATGTTTATTGCAAACACGGGCAACCAGTTCAAAAATCACGTTGTAACCTGTTAAGGAGGAATTTGCATATTTTTTGAGAAATCGCCCTCTTTATATCAGATTATTTCAAATGTCATAGACATGCGCAAATCAGTCACTTTTTTCTTGCCAATAATGCGTATGTCCACCTCGAGCAGCACAACACTCCAGGCATCGCCGAGGCATGCTACGAACTAAACTTTGAACAGATTGTAAAGCTAGTGTTTCACACTTATGTCTAAGGATGTTCATGAGATCTTGAATAGTCATTGGTGGATAATCGCCCAATGAGATTCATCTGTAAAGAATGTCCCAAACATGTTCTATTGGGCTCAAGTCAGAGGAACGTGCCTGTCAGTCCATTACTTCAATAGTCCCACAATTAAGGTAATCCATGCATACTCTAACAATAGATGGGCTGCATGATGCTTCCACGCTGAGCTGAAACCGACCGCACACGGGTACTAGTAAACAGCTTAGAGGATCTAAGCCTGCCCAGGCAAAGCGGTGCGAGTCTGTCCGCCCATGCTTATAAACCCTATTTCAATGGGCTATAATTTGACGTAGGCTATATGCACCACCTTGCGCAATCAGTTACTTTGAATACTATACTCCCATAAGTTGGATGTATTGAGAATTGTAGTTGTCACACGCGCATGCGTTCGATCTGGCATAAGAAAAAATGTAGCATGCGTTTGGCATGGTATCATGGGCAAATCACTAACAACAATGGCGGATATCAGTCCAGGTATAGAAGCTTTAGGGTAGCTGATTTAAGCAGGCAACGCTATCTATTATGCATCAATAAACATATATCGCCGTAAACAGGGACCAAATGTATATGTTAAACCCGTCTAGTGCAGATATCATTGTAAATGCGTTCTGAATGGTTGGGTCTTTTGGAAGCAAAGAATACACAAAATAAACAAAATAGCAGAATCGGTTTTATTGAGTTTATTGAGTCTGTTCAGGAACAGTACTGAAATATGCAACACGGCCCACGCCCTATAGCACCGACTTAAGCTGAATTCTATTTCCAAAATATTCTAAATGAACTCAATGGTCAAAAAGGACCAGAGAATATAATTTCCACTATGAATTGATGTATGGGGAGACGTAATAATGTTGGACAGCAGAAAGAATTAATGGTAAACTTGATAAGAGTTACGACGGCTGCAATACTATTGATGAAGCATTTGAAAGGGCAATGAGTTCAAAATAATTTCAATCAGCTGAGATAATTCCATTTTGACATGACCATGCAAATTTATGCATGTTATTCACACATGTATTCCCAAAACTTTTTGACAACATTTACTGCTGAACTGATTTTCAAGGTGGAAACTATTACGCAGAAATAGTGTAATAATGAAGACAAAACATATATATATATTCTTTTTTTTAACTCCTGCTTTCGTACAAAAAAGACCATGGAATTTATTTAAGATTCTAATATACTCTACAAATTAATTCCTACATTACGGCTTGCTCTGTTTAAAAGTCAGCACTTCCAAACATACGTAAGGCCCACCTCTCCATAACAGATCACATACATGTATCTATTCATTATAAAAAATGAAGTTTTTTGTTGCCATAGCAACCGTAACATGGTAAATGTTATCATAAATATGTTATTTAATCTAAATTGATATGAACTTTCAATTCTGTCCTCATATATTTTAAAGCTAATGAAAATCTGTTACAACAGTGAAACCATAAACAGATATTTATTCAGTTTTAACGGAATGTTACGGTTGCCATAGCAACAAGGGCTACTACACAATCTACACCATTTTATATATTTATCTATTCAAATTATGATCATTATTTCCTAGTTTAACTAGGCTTAAGTATATAGGGGCGTTGCTTTCCTGTCCAGAAATGCAACACCATTTTGTACACAATAAAGTGGGTGGGGTAATGAGACTCCATAATTGTTATAATTATTCGTAATTTCAAATTATTCATTAACTTGAAGCAGATGGCAATATAATCAAACCTAATTATTACATATTTAGTAAACAGAAATAGATTAGATTTGATATAGATGAAGCAAAAGTATGATAATGACACTGGCAACAGAATTTCATTTGATCTTTTTATGCAGAAAAATGCATAAAAACATACATTTTAGGTCTTTTATTGATTTTAATGGCTATGTACAATTTTTATAAGATGTTAGTTTAATAATTTATGACCAATGCAATGGTTAGTTTGTCAAAGATCAGCTCTGAAATTTCAATTAAGTAGTTACACCGTTACTATTTTTAAAAAAATTCGTCTGTGCAACACAGACAAAGTTGCCGAGTTATCTTTCTTCCATTTAAAGAGGATTACACCTAGACATTACAGTTTTTGTTAATACTAGGACATGTTATTTAAGTCCCACTGTCCGTTTCTTCCAATGTCGTTGCCCCTGTGAATAAAATGCAGACAAAAATACAGAAAATCCAGAAAAATTCAATGTGCTTGACTAGCCCCTCAATTCCGTTGCCATGGTAACATATGTGAACACGTTCACGAGCCCAGTATATTATGAATCGCTTCATTACATATACCCTTATGGATATCATGTGTAAATTGGTATATATTATGAACGTGGAAACAAAAGCTAGTTGTTGAAAATCATATAAAAATACCGTTTTATCTATGTGAATACGTTGTTGCCATGGCAACAGCATTTGTATCAATATCTCGAAAACTACTTGACATATTCCAATAAAATTTTCACCAATCTTCATCATTTGAGAAATGCTACTTATGTACAAAAAATAAAGAAAATCAAAAATTTTGACTTTCCATGTAATGCTCGATGCTTACAGTCAGCTTCTCTTAATATTCTGCTGAACAGCCAAACTTTATTAGACTTGTTTCTATACTGATCTAAGACCTACAATGGCATATTCAAATGTTTCACACTTTGTTTCTTGCACATCAGACAAGAAAATCCGTGATTTTACCCTGGGATAGAAATATATGTTCTGACCCTGGTGTTCCGACCCAAAATCGAATATAATCGAGTGTTTGATAAATTCACTGGTTGATTACGACCTTGTATGCGCTGTAGTTAAGGTTGACGTCACAGCAATGTCACTAAAATTTTCCTGCAGTGTCAACACAATATGGCGGATGTTGGTAACCGAAGTGACTGTAGCATTAAAAATCCGCGCTAAGAAATGGAAGGTATGCAAGAAAAAGAATCCTATATGGGTGTGAGGGGTGGATGGAAAAATCCGCCCCTCGGGATCACTGTCCGGCATCACTCGGCAAGCCTCATGATGCCGGACAGTGACCCTCGGGACGGATGTTTCCATCCACCCCTCACAACCATATAAGATTCTTATATTCTTCACCTACCTCGTATATTCCTGTCTTCTTGTGGAGTGTGTTACCATCATAAGTCCAGAATGAGACCTGGTTCACACCACAACATACAATCTGATTGTCAATGTATGGATGCCAATCACACTGTAACACGGTACTCTCAGAAGACTGCAAAAAAAATACAAAACTTAACCTTTAACCTGCTGAATATTTAACTTAGCCACACCTTTTTTTGATTTTCAGCCAATCAGATTACATGATATAATGAGTTCGTTCAAATTCACAATCTGAATGACAAACAGTGTAGATCCTGATCAGATGGCTTCTTCAGAAGCCATCTGATCTGGACACTGTTTGCACAGATAGGGCTTGTCGCCTACAGCAGGGTAAAGGTTAAGTATGTACAGTCAAAAACCGCCTGTATACCACCAGTGGATAAAATGACAAAACTTATTACAGCAGAACTTCAAAAGCTTGAACTCTGATGGCTCGTTTACCACGGATATGAGTCGAACCGGCTCTTCAGTCTGCAGGGAATTCCTACAGATACCAGTTAGGGATAATTTAGGGAGATTTTCATCTTTTATCTCGCTATTGTATGCTGTTTGTTTGCATTGGCGTTTAAAGGCCCAGTCAACACTATTTAGGTCATTTTTGAGCTGGTCACTTTACCTATCCACACATTTCCAGTGCAGGCTTATACGTAAGCTATTAACCAATACAGTGCACATTCTTTTACCAGAAACTGACAAATTCCCTTCTTGAATCAGCAGAAGGGAGAGTATGACTGTAGAAAAGATTTCATGATCAATCTCCAGGAAAGAATGTTGCTGACCCTGGCAGGTATCGAACCCGCATCCTCCTGATCACCAGTCAGACTCGCATTGGACTGAGCTACTGAGGCTGGTTGGTGTATGCTGTGTGTACTCATTAGAATTGCCTCAATGAGGCCTATGTCTTGGAGCAGAAATAAGAAAAATAATTTTTATCCTAGTAAACCCTGAGAAAACCCAAGTTTTCTCTGTTTAACCCTTGTTCTGCTGAATATTTAAATATGTCACACCCACTACTGATTATCAGCCAATCAGATTACTTGATGCAAATTATTGCAACAAATTCATAAACTGGATGGCAAACAATGAAGATCCTGATCAGATGGCTTCTTCAGAAGCCATCTGATCTGGATCTACATTGTTTCAAAGATAAGGCATATCCGGGCTCAGCAGGACAAGGGTTAAGATGGGGTTAACAGGGGTGTCCATCACACAGATTTATTATCATGAAATGGTACCTTGCTTGAAGACCTTTTTGGCTTGGCGTGGAGCAAATAACAATAAACTTACCCTAGTATCACAGAGTTTCTTGGCTTTGTTGTCTCTACTAGTGTCCCAGATAGACATTGTGTGATCATTTCCATCGTCTATTGCTAGCAGATGTTTACCACCATCCTGAAGTTCAATGTTTAGTTTGTAAGAACGAATTTAATCTTTTGTTTTCATCAGGAAAACACGCCTATATAATTTTGACCCCCTTGAAGCCCATTTTTATATAGTAAAACTGGGGTTTACAGGGGTAAACCTTATTTTCTTATATCTGTTCTAAAATATAGATTGTGGGGACTCGCTAGAACCACCTCAATGAGGCGTTTCCAATGAGTACCCACAATCCATATTTTGAGCCAAAAAAAAGAAAAATATCACAATTTTTCATCTTTAATATTTTGTTTTTCAGGTGGTAAAGTTTACAATGTATTTGTATAGGCGTGTTTTCCTAATGACTGATGTGCATATACAGGCAAATTACCCACACACGGAATAAACGCAAGTTTATTTAAGCCATTACAGTCGGGAAACCCTTAAAGGGGTACCTTGGCAAATAGCGCAATCCCAAATAAGACACCATAGAATGCGGTGTCTGATCTGGGCCTGCACTATTTGACAATAGAATTTTCAGTCAAAAAAAGAATAAGAACAAAAAAACAGGCCTTCCACCCCTTATATGACAAATGGACTTGTCTAACATATAACAATTGAACTTATACTTTGATAAAATTGGCAAAATTAAAATGTATTTATAATTCCAATTATTTTATATTTTCATTTAAATATAATAGTTTAATTGCCTCTTTTAGAAATCTCAGCAAGTAGATATGTCAGTAAGCACACTTATATTGCATTGAACCAGTTAAATCAGAATTATTATATAACAGTAACTGATATAACGATTTTATCAGGAACATTCAAGATACTTTTCTTATTTTGTTAAGATGTATATTTTCTCTTCTTTCAAGATTAAAGGTTGTCAAACAAAATTTAGCAGTGTCATGACTGTTGAGTTGGGAAATAGCTGAACTTTTTTTGCAAACAGTGAAGACCCTGCTAAAAAACAGAACAACATTCTGCAGCATGCAGCATCTGGCCTGGGCTTATACTGTTTGTCAACATCCCATTTTGGGATTTTTCATATAAAATGTGTTAACCAGACAGGGGGGAATCATCTTCAAGTTTTATAATTTCTGTCCCTTAAGGTGAATGGAAACACCTGGCAGATTTTTCCATTTTTCAAAGAGAGACAACTTTCGGGACTTCCTGTTTGCCTTTCTGTATGCCCTGTCCCATGGAAAAAGGGGTCTACTCTTAAAGGAAAGAATTTGCTCCTCAGGAGCAAATTCTTTCCTTTAAGAGTTGACCCCTATTAACATGGGAGGCAAAAAAACTTTTGCAGGAATTGCCTCCCCTGAAGGTGTATCAACTCCCCTTAAGCTTTGTCACACAGTTTTAACACTTAAACTGCCGATCACAACATTTGAAATAGCCATTTTCAATTATTTTTCATTTTTAAGAGAAAATAAGATGGAAAATTTGCATAAAATGTCAAACCTTATTTTCACTGAAAAAAAAAAATCAGAAAGTAAAATTGCTGTATGCCCAAACATTTTTTGTGGCATTTCAAGAGTTAAAAGTTCTTTTACCAACTTTTTCAACTTACCATTTTAGAGAAAGATACACAACAGACACCCCGGGCAAAGTCTCCCTCCCCTATCACATAGTAGGTATTAAGGCTCACAGAGTCCCAGACTCGCACATGGGGCTGAAAAGACAAATACAATGCATTTTACAGAATGACTATCTACCATTAACACCACGCTTTCTAATTATGGATTCATCACATCCCTCCCAACATATGCACCAGTTGTAAAATAATACAATATGTCAAACAACATTCAAATCCTTCACTATGAGGCGCACAACATATTAATTAGCCCCCATACCTTAACAGTTCCTATTTTGTCCCCTAGTCTTGTTAAAAAAATTCACTCTTAACCCTTGCCCTGCTGAGCCCGGATATGCCTTATTTTTCAAACAATGATGATCCAGATCAGATGGCTTCTTAAGAAGCCATCTGATCAAGATCTACATTGTTTGTCAGTCAGATTGTGAATTTGTTGCAATAATTTGTATCAAGTAATCTGATTGGTTGTTAATCTGTAGTGGGTGGGGCATATTTAAATATTTAGCAGAGCAAGGGTTAAATGTGATTCCAACTACCCATGTCTCAAATGTATTTCATGGTTCCAAAGGTGTCCAAACAACTGATGTTCAACTTGCAGTAGAACTTCTGTGGCTCGAACACCGATGGCTCAAATAACAAGGTTGTGTCGAACCCGTTCTTGAGTCCCTCAAAGGTGTTCGAACATTGAAGTTCAACATATGTGAATATGAACAGAACAGAACAAAATTCTATTTCATAAACTCAGGTCACAAATGTATCAAAAGAATGATTGTACACAAAGATGTCAACAGACAGGATACAGGTTTTAGTAGAAGAAAGAGATTCTAGTTAGTGCAGCTGTTCTTTGCAGCCAGAACCAGCAAAGCCATAGTTACCTTACTGATTTTTTTTTTTCACTTCCACAATTTTATTTTAGGCTTGCTAATATTTATTTATTGTTTTATCATTTTTCTTCATTGTTGTTGCTCATTAATAGTGATTTGAATTTCAGTATAAAATATTTAATTAAAATGTGTCTCTCTGGCCTAAAATAGGGACATGGAAGGAAGTGGTGGAATTCATGTCCAATGTCATTTTTCTTGCATAATGTGCACTAAATCCTTTCTTGATGGCGGGCGTTTTCTACACCTTCCTGTTTCTAATGGTATCTTATGGATTGAGGTATTGAACTTTATTGGTGGTATAATTTTGTGTGAATTATTGAAAACACTTCAAAATAATTGCCAGTTGGTCAAATTAATGAAGTAAGTTAGCATATTTTCAAAATGTTTTATAATTCCATATCCTACATAATTATACTTACATTTTTGCTGACAAAAAATGTGAGTAGCTTTTGCAAAAAGGAAAGCTGCTCACATTTTTTCCGGTGAAAAAAACAACTGTATTTAGATTTTGTTCTTATTAGAACAGTTAGCATTTTGACCACATATGAGACTTATGAGTTTGATGAGCTAATCATCAGGAATCCATGCCTATATAATTTTGACCCCCTTGAACCCCATGTTTATATAGTAAAACTAGGGTTAACAGGGGTAAACCTTATTTTTCTTATTTCTGCTCAAAAATATAGATTGTGGGTACTCATTAGAACCGCCTCATCGAGGCGGTTCTAACGAGTACCCACAGTCTATATTTTGAGGCGGTTCTAAGGAGTACCCAGTCTATATTTTGAGCAGAAATAAGAAAATATTACAATTTTTCATCTCAAAATTTTAGTGCTTTCGGCGGCAAACTTTACAATGTATATGTATAGGCATGTTTTCATAATGGATGCTTTGACCAACTGGACCCAGTTGTATGTGTATGCTAAGGCTGTCAAATAGGCATATTCACTTCCAATAAGTACATTTTTAACATGTGCCCCTGCGAAGATCAATCATTATGGTCAATGGATGCATCTTCACTTAAAAACAAGCTTTTCATAAATATTTATTTCTCCCTTATGAAAAAAGTGTCTAGAGTTAAAGGGAAGAACATGACCTTCAGTATTTACATATCATTTCCTCTAAGAGTAGGTCACTTTTTTCTTGTTTTTTTTTTTTTTTTTTTCCCCTTCCTCTAAGAGAAGGCCACTATTTTAAGTTATCACAAACTGTGCCATAATAAAAGATGTTGCCCTTGCAAAAAACATGTATTGTACAATATGTCAAGAGTATCCACTGCCCTTGAAAAGCAACCTTAACCCATTTTGTACTGAATGGAATCTTCTGCCTAACGTATAGCAGGCGTTTATTTCAAAATTTAGGGTTATCTTTAAAATTTGTATTTTGCAAGCAGTGTAGGCCCTGATCAGATGCCGCATTCTGGGGCATATGATCTGTGCCTGCACTGTTTGCCCATATCCTGTTGTGGGCTTTCTAGTACAGAATGGGTTAAAACTAGCACTAATCCTAAAAAGCTATGAATAGGCCAGTACATTTAGCTGGAAATGACCCTTGACCCACAACTAATTCCTTGAGAAATGTTATCAGCAGTTTTAGTATCAGGAAGGTGTCCTGATTTATACAAAAAAAGTCCTCAAAAAAAATCCGAGGGGAAAGGGTATTTTTTGGGGGGTGAAAAAATACGAAAAATGAAGAAAAATCACAAAAACCAGGACAAAATTAATATTACTGGCGTATGTTAAACAATTAATACTTGACTTCATTAAATCATCTAAAATGAATATTTCTATTTGGGGAAAAATACTAATAATTCTGAAGATAAAAGTTTTCTTTTAATTTATTTTTTTTATATATTTTTGTGTGAAATATTGAAAATCAAGTATTAGCTTTTACAAAAAGCTTGAGTCTATGCCAAGCATACATTAATTTGTGTAGAACTAAAATGGGTCAGTTACCATAAAGTGTAAAAAGAGTCACAGATATCAAATAAGGATTTCCAAATATTATCAACAATGTCACATTAAACAAAATCAAAAAAGGAAAATCAAAAGCAAATTGTGGCACATCACAAAACATGCCTATGTAATTTTGACCCCCACTAACCCACTTTTATACATAAACTAGAAACACTTGAGGTTTAGGTGTTATATATTTATTTTCTGCTCAAAAACACCGCTTCTGAGATTATTGATACTCAATAGAACTGCCTCATCTATGTTTTGAGCAGAAATATGAGTGAGTGTGTTAGAAGTTTACGTCCCGTCAACAGCAAATGTCATATGCAGTGGTTTCAAAAACATTTTGGCATCCAGATTTCAAGGAAAGATAGGAGTGTGATTTTCAATGTTATCTGAATAAAGCCAAATTTATGAAGCATAGCAGGGGAATAATGTCTAAGTAAACGGGAAAATCCCCAGTACCCGTCTATTGATGAAACCCCTGCATACGGAGACCGGACCTCGGTTTAAAGACTCATCTGAGAGTCTGGAGAAGCCCTTGGATCGAACCCACGACTCCTGGTTTATGAGGTTAGTAGCTTAACCACTACACCATGGATGCTTCTTTGAGCAGAAATAAGAACAATAATGCACATGTATACCCCCTAAAACTCCCCACTGCCCCACCCCACCCAGGTATAAATGGGTAGCAGTGGTGTAAAAGTCAACTGCCTCGCCCTCGCGCACGTGAAAACATCCGGAATGAGTGTTCGAGAGCGACTAATTTAGTTTGAGACTTTCATTGCAATCGAACAAAAATTATTAGTATAAACCAAAACTCGATGAGGAAGGGGTTTCTATCGAGTACCCACAATCTATGCTTTTGAGCAGACATTACCGTCCATGCTAATAAACCCTATTGGTTTCATTGGGCGACAGGGCTTGAGATGTCATTTCATCTCAATGTCGGATAAAAGTCCCACAAAATTGGAAGCAACGTCTCCAAAATGACCTTTACAGTGTTGACGGGGACGTTAAACCTCAAATCAACCAACCAACCAACGAAACTCGCCTAAACAAAAACATTGTCAATTTTTCAGCCCAAAAATGGAATTTTAAGATTAAAAAAATGATGTTTTTCTTATATCTGCTCAAAACATAGATTGCGGAGCTCGACTAAGAACCGCCTGAACTTGGCGGTTCTGCCGAGTACCCACATTTTTTTTTTTGCGCTGATATAAGAAATTTAATGTTTATCCCTGCAAACCACAGTTTTACAATATTTTAAAGTGGGGTTGGAGGGGTCAATATTATAAAGGCGTGCTTCGGCTTGGTTTGGTTGATTTGAGGTTTAACGTCCCCGTTAACACTGTAAAGGTCATGTCCCCGTCAACACTGTAAAGGTCATTTTGGAGACTTTGCTTCCAATTTTGTGGGAATTTTACGTTACGCCTTTGATGCATAGCATAACGCAAGAACCTTGCATGCTAGGGTTTTGAAATTTCATATATGAAATACACGTATTTTTTTCTTATCCGGATTATGCCCTTTCAAAAGTTATTGCCCTTTGATTTTTTGTTTTTATAAAATCTTGTCAGCAACATATCTCAAAATCTTTTGGAGCTAGAACCTTGTAAATTAGTGAATAGATTGGTGCTGATGAGTAGATGTCCAGATTTACTTTTGGCTAAATTCCGAAAAATACTTTGTGGCTAATGGCCCTTTGTCATTTTCGGTACATTGTATGCATTGTGATGCATAGCATAACTTTAGAAGCTTGTATGCTACGGTTTTGAAATTTCATATATGGATTCCTCATGGAAAATTAGCTGAAAGATAGTTTTCTTATCCGGATTTTGCCCCTTTTAAGGTTGTTTGAGTCAACCTTTGTGTTCAATCAGCTCAAAACAGTTATTGTGCGCAATGTTGGGAGACAAAATTTGTAAATCAATTTCAAGGGGGTATCCCTTTTCTTAGTATTATTTTTCCTGCCTTTTTAAAATTCAGCGGCCAATTTCTATTGCAGTAAGTAGATAGGATAGTGTTGCAATTGTTCTGATTGTGATTTTTGAGTGGTTGCTTCCACAAAGTCACAAATAGCTTTCAAAATCTTATGTGCACAATGTTACCAGAATACACCGTATACACATATTTATGATAATAATTGATTTGATTCTGATGGCACAAATGTGCTTCCATACACTAAATTTTTGTCATGAGACATTGACAATGTATTTTCTGACCCCCCCCCCATGTTTCTTTTTACAACTTGAACATAGATCTTGTTTATCAATAGCATACAAGGAAAAAAGGAAAATATAACTGACATCTATTCAAAAAAAAAAAAAAAAAAATAGGATATAGAAAGCAGTGGGAGTCTGCATCGTCTGCTTGTCTCCGCCAAACCTTCAACTGGATTTCCTCTTAATTTTGTGGATTCAAACACATATAGATGGGTAGATTTGGGAAAATGGATAGTCTCCGTGTACCATATCTCGAACGATTTTGAGCAAATATTTCCATTTATCAATAAAGAGAAAACTTCTTCGTTCCCTTTTTAATAATAAATTCGGAGTGTCTATTGACAAACGTTTGTCAATAGCACAAAGTCGGTAAAAATGCTATTGACAAACGTTTGTCAATAGCACAAAGTCGGTAAAAATGCTATTGACAGACGTTTGTCAATAGCACAAACTCGGTAAAAATGCTATTGACAGACGTTTGTCAGTAGCACAAACTCGGTAAAAATGCTATTGACAGACGTCTTTCAGATTTCAGAGTCCAAATGCGAAAGTTTTTTTTTATATTTCTTTTCAAGGATTTCTGTTTTTCCTGTCATTTCTGACAGAAACATAAACATAATAGATTTCATGTAACTTTTGTATTTTATCATATTTCTCTGTCTTTTCTCTCCTACGAATCTAAAAGTCAGATTATGATTTAAGTACGATTCTTGGTTACATGGAAATATCTAGCGGGTAGAGGGGAGAGGGCGCAAAAATGTGTCGGTAGGGCAAAATTTAACCAATACTGTTGCTGAAATCGCCCATCTTTTCTAAGGGCTCATCTGCATCCTAGGTTTGTAGCATTGAAACCGTTGTTTCAAATGCTGAGGATGAAACATGTACACTAAAGCGAAACATGGACTTGCTACTTTCCGCTAGAAGCGGTTTGAATTAACTTTCGACTGGAGCCATAGATGATGCGGGTTTGGCCCACCGGTTCGCGGCATCTTTCTTTTGAAAGACATTCCTCCTTCAGCTGGTTTGTTTGATCTGAGATTTAATGTCCCCGTCAACACTGTATATTTCATTTTGCTTCCAATTTTATGGCTCTTTAACGCATCATAGGAAAGAAATGACATCGTAAGACCTGTCACCTAATGAAACTTGTAGTGCTTATTAGCATGGACAGTCCTATTCGCACCGCTTAGCCGGGCAGGCTTAATTCTCTCAGTGGTTTAACCGCAAATTTTGTGCGGTCGGTTGCAGTTCTGCGATGAAGCATCATGCAGCCCAACTATTTATTCAAACCGCGATGGGCGGGGGCCGTCCTTCCGTTGGTTCAAGTAGGACAATAGTATGTAGCAGATAGTATGAGGAGTGCTTTGATTGGAAGGTCTAAGCTTGTTGAGGAAATATGTTATAAGTATTATAAATGTCCTTCGAAACTCATTTTTGTTCAAGATAAAATGCACAGCCATCTCAAAAGTTGTCTAGAAAATAAAAAAAAATCCAATTTCCCATTCAATATAAATACAAACTGGAAAAAGAAAAAAATAACAAAAACCAAGGAAAACATATATTGCAAATGCCGCGGTCTGTATGACAGCGAAATGGTACAATGCGTGGCCTGCGATGCATGGCTTCACCACCGTTGTATCGACAAACGTACAGTAAAGCTGATTGAAGAGAAAAAGAACTTGGTCTTCAAATGCTGTTAGTTGTATAATGTTTGCAATCATTATGATAAGACATCATGTTCACATCTTATGCTGAGTGTATTGATTAGAATCGCCTCATCGAAGCGATAATAATGAGTAAGCACAAAATAAGTGTTTTCATGATCAACCAAGACAGGTCGGAGGCGATGTTTATCTCCCATTTTGTTTAAGTTTGAGATTCTTTACCTAAGTTGTGTTTGCTGATATGCTATGATTCCCAGCTGCTGATAGGTGTGTGTTTCCAAACAAATATTACCTTTCTTATGTATGCATGACAATATATGCTGTGGGTACTCATTAGAAGCGACTCATCAATGCACTTCTAATGAGTACCCACACCGGTCAATTTACCTATCCACAATTTCCCAAGACAGACTTACACGGAAGCGGTGAACAAATACATGTCAGCGGATTCATGATCAAGCTCAAATATTACCTTTCTTATGTATGCATGACAACATAATATGCTGTGGGTACTCATTAGAAGCGATTCATCAATGCACTTCTAATGAGTACCCACATCGTATGTTTTCACATGTCTTATCTGGAGCCTCATGTATGTAATAAAAAGTTAATTTAGCTAGTTCTTATTTTCTGATTTGTTTGTCTGTATTGGAGTTTACTGCCCAGTCAACACTATTTAAGTCATATCAAGCCAGTCATTATAAGTCATATCAAGCCGGTCAATTTACCTATCCACAATTTCCCAAGACAGACTTACACGGAAGCGGTGAACAAATACATGTCAGCGGATTCATGATCAAGCTAAAATATTACCTTTCTTATGTATTCATGACAACATATGCTGTGGGTACTCATTAGAAGCGATTCATCAATGCACTTCTAATGAGTACCCACATCGTATGTTTTCACATGTCTTATCTGGAGCCTCATGTATGTAATAAAAAGTTAATTTAGCTAGTTCTTATTTTCTGTTTTGTTTGTCTGTATTGGAGTTTACTGCCCAGTCAACACTATTTAAATCATATCAAGCCGGTCATTATAAGCCATATCAAGCCGGTCGATTTACCTATCCACAATTTCCAAAGACAGACTTACACGGAAGCGGTGAACACATACATGTCAGCGGATTCATGATCAAGCTCCGAGCAAGAATGTTGGTGACCCCGGCAGGCATGGAACCCACGACCTCCTGATTAATACTATTTAGGTCATATCGAGCCGGTCACTTTGTCTATCCACAATCACAAGAAAATCTTATACGGAAACGGTTAACACATGCATACGCATGCTTTCTATAAAAATTGATAACCGCCCTGCTTGAATCAGTGGGTCCATGATCAATCGTTACGCAAGAATGTTGCCGACGCCGCCAGGTTTCGAACCCACATCCTCCTGATCAACACTATTTAGGTCAATTCTAGCCGGTCAGTTAACCTCCCCGCACTTTTCCCTGACATGTTTATAAATAAGCGGTTAACAAGTACAGAGCACTTTTCCATGGCATAAGTCGACAACTGCCCTTCTAAAATTACAATTATGTACAAAAGAAATATAAAAAGAAAAACAATTTTCGCATTTCGACTCTGAAATCTGAAAGACGTCTGTCAATAGCATTTTTACCGAGTTTGTGCTGTTGACAAACGTCTGTCAATAGCATTTTTACCGAGTTTGTGCTATTGACAAACGTTTGTCAATAGCATTTTTACCGACTTTGTGCTATTGACAAACGTTTGTCAATAGCATTTTTACCGACTTTGTGCTATTGACAAACGTTTGTCAATAGACTCTTCCTAATAAATTATAGACTGCACTTTAACAATTTGTGACGTTTATTTTGTTTTAATGACGTCATTTGTTTGCGCGTGAGGAGAGCTCGCCTTACAGCCGGTAAATCAGTTTATGGTGCTATTATTTGACCATTACTTATTTAATGTTTTTTCTGTGGATTAAATCCTAATTTTCTCAGAACTGGCACGGATATTTTTTGAGGACTTTTTTTTGGTAATTAATATAACATAGACCTGTGTTTTGGTGTTGAAAGAGTTTCTCAAGGAATTATCTTGACCATAAAACTTAAAGTGCCTCGCCTAGAATCAATATTCTTGTATAAGATTCTCTGTTTAAATATTCACTGAATACTGCCACCAAAAGCAATGTAATGTATGGAACTATTTCATCTACCCTTTCACCCCCAAGTCTCTTCCATCTCTGAAGTTGGTCACATATAGTCTTGTAAAATTGGAGTTTAATAAAAACAAGAGGCCAATGGGCCACTACGATCACCAGAGGTCATGTAGTTTATACCATAAACAGACATGGCACCCATCTTGGTTATGTGACAACAATCCCACAAACAAACTTTTCATTGCTTCATTTGCTAAGTTTCAAGGTCATGGGATATTTGGTTCTTGAGAAGAAAATTTTTTAAGGTTTTCACCATATATGGGCAGGGTGGCCCTGCGAACAAATTTCATTCCCCCCTTCCCACAGGGGCTCGACATGTAATTTGGTTTCAATCAACCCAGCAGTTTAATGGAAGAAGAAGATAAATATACTTAATCTGAGCCACCAAGGATAAAGGTCAGTAAATGACCTTGACCTTTGGAATTGATAAACTTGGATTCAGTGGAGTGCAAATATCATTTCTGATGCCATAAGCTACCATGCAATCAAAAAAAACCACTGATTTGCTTTTTTTCCATACAAATGTCTAAGTGGCCAAATTTGACCTTGCGTAAAGTGTAAAGCACTTATTGTTAGGGCCCCCTAGTCCCCTATGCTGTAAACCAAGTTTCGAGGTCATCGGCCGTTCAGTTCCTGAGAAGATTTTTAAAGATTTTTACCATATATGGGCATGGTGGCCATATTGGTCATGTGACCAAATCCTCACGAACAAATTTTCGTTCCCCCTTCCCAAAGAATAATTAAGTTTAAATTGGCCAAGAAGTTTCAGAGGGGATGTCGTTTGAAAATGTTTACAACGCAGACGACAATGGACCACTGTCTATACTATAAGCTCCCCCGGAGCCTTCGACTCTGGTGAGCTAAAAATATTATCAGGATAGCAAACAGTGTAGATTCCAGTGAGGCCGCTCAAAATGATCCACACTGTTTGCATAGGTATCTGTTCAAGTCTTTTTGGCTGAGTAAGAGTTAATCCACTCAAGTGTACATGAATATGTGAGTATGTTAACAATAACCAATGGGACAAAAATGGAGCCCCGCCAAGCGAATTTGTGTCTTCGAACATTCCGTCATGACATACTATAACTGCCAATGACCAGCCATTCAGAGGGGCCAGGGATATGGCTTTCTGTCCGAAGGTTCCTCTTGATTCACTGCTTGTATGAGCGAGTAGCGAAGGTTCTGGCGAGACTGCGCGGATGCGCAGGCTCGCCTGAACCTTCGCTGCTCGCATAGGCGATAAGTACCAAAATCGCTTGACGGGGCCCAATATCAATATGTAACTGCTTTTGTCTCCTATGTCTAATAAGCTGTCATAGCACAATCTTGCTTATTGCTAGCATTTTCTGTTGAATAGTTTCCATACACCTGTGGACACAAATCCGTTCAAACTTTGATGAGCTTAATTTCATTTTGATCTGATGTTTCATTCAATATTTCCTTACATGCCTGTCAGTCAACTGCAAGACAGGAATAAATTCAAAACACAAAGTGTTGTATATTTCATTGTAGACAATGCACTGTCCAATCAGAATACACCTCAAATGTCAATCAGATCTACAAGAGGGCCATGATGGCCCTGGATCGCTCACCTGATCCATAGTGTAACAAGTGGGCCCCAGAGAGGGCCATTATTGGCCCCAGGGTTTTAATGTGCATAATGTTGAGGGAGGTCTTAAAGGTGAAGCTTCATACCAAACATCAACAAAGGCTATAATTAGAACAATCTTGGCAAAGGTCCACTAGATAAAGCTACACATCAAATTTCAAAGACCTGGGCCTTGCAGTTTCAGAGAAGAAGATTTTTTTTAAAGATATTCCCTACATAAGCCTATGCAAAACCAAATGGCCCCAGGGCTATATAAATCTATGTAAAAACAAAGGGCCCCGGCCCGGGGTGGGGGCATTTGTGGCCCCAGGGCTATAATTTGAACAATCTTGGTAGAGGTCCACTAGATAAAGCTCCATACTAAATATCAAAGGCCTTGGCCTTGCAGTTTCAGAGAAGATTTTTAAAGATTTCCCTATATAAGTCTATGCAAAACCAAAGGGCCCCGGAGCGGGGACATTTTTGGTACCAGGGCTATAATTTGAATAATTTTGATAGAGGTCCACTAGATGCAGCTTCATACCAAATATCAAAGACCCAGGCCTTGTGGTTTCAGAGAAGAAGATTTTTGAAGATTTTCCCCATGTAAGTCTATGTAAAACCATAGGGCCCCAGAGTGGGGGCATTTTTGGCCCCAGGGCTATAATTTTAACAATCTTGGTAGAGGTCCATTAGATGCAACTTCATACCAAATTTCAAAGTCCTGGGCCTTGTGGTTTCAGAGAAGATTTTTAAAGATTATCCCTATATAAGTCTATGTAAAACCAAAGGGCCCCGGGACGGGGCCACTTTTGGCCCCAGCACTATAATTTGAATCATCTTGGTAGGGGTCCTTTAGAAGAAGCTTCATACCAAATATAAAAGACCTAGGCCTTGTGGTTTCAGAGAAGAAGATTTTTAAAGATTTTCCCTATATAAGTCTATGTAAAACCAAAGGGCCCCTGAGCGGGGGCATTTTTGGCCCAAGGGCTATAATTTGAACAATCTTGGTAGGGGTCCACTAGATGAAGCTTCATACAAAATATCAAAGTCCTGGGCCTTGCGGTTTCAGAGAAGAAGATTTTTAAAGATTTTCCCTATATAAGGCCATGTAAAACCAAAGGGTCCCAGTCGGAGGCTTTTTTTGCCCCAGCACTATAATTTGAACAATCTTGGTAGGGGTCCACTAGATAAAGCTTAATTCCAAATATCAAAGTCCTGGGCCTTGCAGTTTCAGAGCAGAAGATTTTTAAAGATTTTCCCTATATAAGCCTATGTAAAACCAAAGGGCCCGGCGGCGGGGACATTTTTGGCCTCAGCACTATCATTTGAATAATCTTGTTAGGGGTCTTTTAGATGAAGCTTCATACCAAATATAAAAGACCTAGGCCTTGTGGTTTCAGAGAAAAGGATTTTTAAAGATTTTCCCTATATAAGTCTATGTAAAAACAAAGGGCCCCTGAGCGGGGGCATTTTTGGCCCAAGGGCGATAGTTTGAACAATCTTGGTAGAGGTCCATTGGATGAAGCTTCATTCTAAATATCAAAGTCCTGGACCTTGCGGTTTCAGAGAAGAAGATTTTTAAAGATTTTCCCTATATAAGTCTATGTAAAACCAAAGGGCCCCTGAGCAGGGGGATTTTTGGCCCAAGGGCTATAATTTGAACAATCTTGGTAGGGGTCCACTAGATGAAGCTTCATACAAAATATCAAAGTCCTGGGCCTTGCGGTTTCAGAGAAGAAGATTTTTAAAGATTTTCCCTATATAAGCCTATGTAAAACCAAAGGGCCCCAGGTGGAGGCTTTTTTTGCCCCAGCACTATAATTTGAACAATCTTGGTAGGGGTCCACTAGATAAAGCTTAATACCAAATATCAAAGTCCTGGGCCTTGCAGTTTCAGAGCAGAAGATTTTTAAAGATTTTCCCTATATAAGCCTATGTAAAACCAAAGGGCCCGGGGGTGGGGACATTTTTGGCCTCAGCACTATCATTTGAATAATCTTGTTAGGGGTCTTTTAGATGAAGCTTCATACCAAATATAAAAGACCTAGGCCTTGTGGTTTCAGAGAAAAGGATTTTTAAAGATTTTCCCTATATAAGTCTATGTAAAAACAAAGGGCCCCTGAGCGGGGGCATTTTTGGCCCAAGGGCGATAGTTTGAACAATCTTGGTAGAGGTCCATTGGATGAAGCTTCATTCTAAATATCAAAGTCCTGGACCTTGCGGTTTCAGAGAAGAAGATTTTTAAAGATTTTCCCTATATAAGTCTATGTAAAACCAAAGGGCCCCTGAGCAGGGGGATTTTTGGCCCAAGGGCTATAATTTGAACAATCTTGGTAGGGGTCCACTAGATGAAGCTTCATACAAAATATCAAAGTCCTGGGCCTTGCGGTTTCAGAGAAGAAGATTTTTAAAGATTTTCCCTATATAAGCCTATGTAAAACCAAAGGGCCCCAGGTGGAGGCTTTTTTTGCCCCAGCACTATAATTTGAACAATCTTGGTAGGGGTCCACTAGATAAAGCTTAATACCAAATATCAAAGTCCTGGGCCTTGCAGCTTCAGAGCAGAAGATTTTTAAAGATTTTCCCTATATAAGCCTATGTAAAACCAAAGGGCCCGGGGGCGGGGACATTTTTGGCCTCAGCACTATCATTTGAATAATCTTGTTAGGGGTCTTTTAGATGAAGCTTCATACCAAATATAAAAGACCTAGGCCTTGTGGTTTCAGAGAAAAGGATTTTTAAAGATTTTCCCTATATAAGTCTATGTAAAACTAGAGTGTTCACAAGTTTTTTCTTTAATTTGACCTACTGACCTACTTTTTGACCCGAAAAGACCTTTATTCAAACTTAGCCAAGATATTGTCACAATGACCATTCTGAGCAAGATTAATGATTTAACCAAACTTGTGGCCTCCTGAGTATTCACAAGGTTTTTCTATGATTTGACCTACTGACCTACTTTTCAACCGGACATGACCCATATTCAAACTTGACCGAGATATTGTCATGATGATCATTCTGAGCAAGTTTGATTATGATTGGACCAAAATTGTGGCCCCTAGGGTGTTCACAAGGTTTTTATATGATTTGACCCGCTGACCTACTTTTTAACCCGATATGACCCATATTCGAACTGGACTGAAATATTGTCACAATGGTCATTCTGAGCAAGTTTCATGATAATTGGACCAAAACAGTGGCCTTCAGAGTGTTCACAAGGTTTTTCTATGATTTGACCTACTGACCTACTTTTTGACCGGACATGACCCATATTCGAACTTGACCAAGATATTGTCATGATGATCATTCTGAGCAAGTTTGATTATGATTGGACCAAAATTGTGGCCTCTAGGGTGTTCACAAGGTTTTTCTATGATTTGACCCGCTGACCTACTTTTTAAGCCGACATGATCCATATTCAAACTTCACTAAAATATTGTCACAATGATCATTCTGAGCAAGTTTGATGATGATTGGACCAAAATTGTGGCCTCTCGAGTGTTCACAAGGTTTTTCTATGATTTGACCTACTGACCTACTTTTTTACCCGACATGACCCAAATTCGAACTTGACCGAGATATTGTCATGATTATCATTCTGAGCAAGTTTGATGATAATTGGACCAAAACTGTGGCCTCTAGTGTGTTCACAAGAAAAAGTTTACGCACGGACGACGCACGACGGACGACGGACGACGACGCCGGACATCTTACTGTCACAAAAGCTCACCATGACCTTCGGTCAGGTGAGCTAATAAAAATTGAAAAAAGTGCTTGCCAGAATAAGACCAATCAATGTACATGATCCAGTTTTAGACTACTTTGATGAATGACATTTGCTTGTCAAACTAACTTGATGCAAAGAGATTCATTGAAAGGTACTTCATCCGAGTTTGAACGCTTTTGTGTCCACAGGTGTATAACTCTTCAAACATACATTGTAGGTTTTTATTAAGGGGAATGGGTACACCTTCAGGAGAGGCAACTCATGCAAAAGTGTTTTTGTCTCCCATGTCAATTAGGGTCAACTCTAAAAGGAAAGAATTTGCTCCTGAGGAGCAAATTCTTTCCTTTAAGAGTAGACCCTTTTTCGGTGGGACTGAGCCTATAGGAAAGCGAACAGGAAGACCCGACAGTTGTCTCCCTCTGAAAAATGGCGGAAAAATGTGCTAGGTGTTCCCATTTCCCTCTAAGAGTATGGGAAATTATGTTTATCCTTGTAAACCCCAACTTATTACTACATAATCTGGGGTATATAAGGTTATTTATTAGTCCTTATTAACATGATGTGATGTGATACATCATAGTGTAGATTATATTTTCTTGTCCTTTGGGATCATTGATTCAATTGTGGAATTTTGAAAATATCTGAGGGTCACTGATGAGGCCTAAATGGCCGAAACTAGCTAGGCTGGCCCAGAAAACATGTACACTCCATATTTTTCACTTCTGTGGTGTATTCCTTGCTTCCAAAGGATAACCCTTTTATAGAACATTTTCAACAAACAGGCCGAGTGTGACTCAAAGAAAGTCATTATTAGAAACAAACACAAGTTACTCTCAAAACACACACTAGCTGAAGTAACTGCGGGGTTTTTGCAACATTCTTTCGTGAAGATTGATAATGAAATCTTTTCTGCCTTCATTCTCTCCCTTCTGCTGATTCAAGAAGGGCAGTTGTCAGTTTCTGGCGAAAGAATGTGCACTGTACTGGTTAACCGCTTACGTATAAGCCTGCCCAGGAAAAGTGTGGATAGGTAACCTGACTGGCTCAAAAATAACCTAAAATAGTGCTGATTGGGCTGTTAAACTCCAAAACAACAACAAACAAACAAAAGCTGAAGTAATATGCTGCAAATGCAAAAACTGCTCACAGTTTTATACCAAAAATATCAAAATTTTAGATATTGTATTTGCTAGAACAGTGAACAATTTGCCCACTAACGAGCTTGTTAAGCTAACAAGGCTTATGTGCAGGCTTGTCTGAGCCTTTTGGTGGATGCCTATGAGACAAGTATCTTTTTCTAACAAGCCAGCTCAAATGTCAAGATAATTCAAACTCCTCTTCAGAAGCCTATGTTAGGAGTTTTTGTCAGAATCACCCGGTCATAGCAATTCTAACCAGTACCCACCATACAGGATTTTTATTAAGAAATAAGAAAAAAAAATCTTTTATCCAGGTTACTCACCATTATCTGTAGCTATGACCTCTTAACACTCACCATGCTGAACCTGAATATATCCTTCTCAGAAGCCAGCTGATCAGGATCTATACTGTTTTTCATTCTGCTTCTGAATCCATGTTAAAAATTGAAACCAAGCAACAACAAGAGGGCCATGATGGCCCTGGATCGCTCACCTGATCCATAGAGTAACAAGTGGGCCCCGGGGAGGGCCATTATGACCCAAGGGTTATAATGTGCCTAATGTTGAGGGAGGTCTAAAAGGTGAAGCTTCATACCAAAAATCAACAAAGGCAATAATTTGAACAATCTTGGCAAAGGTCCACTAGATGAAGCTACACACCAAATATCAAAGACCAGAGCCTTGCGGTTTCAGAGAAGAAGATTCTTTTAAAGATCTTCCCTTCATAAGCCTATGTAAACCCAAATGGCCAGGGGCGGGGGGCATTTTTGGCCTCAGGGCTATAATTTAAACAATGTTGATAAAGGTCCACTAGATGAAGCTTCACACCAAATATCAAAGACCTGGGCCTTGCTGATTCAGAGAAGATTTTCAAAGATTATATCTATATAAGTTTATGTAAAACCAAAGGGCCCCGGGCAGGGGCATTTGTGGCCAGAGGGCTATAACTTGTTCAATCTTGGTAGAGGTCCACTAGATGAAGCTCCATACCAAATATCAAAGACATGACCTTGCAGTTTCAGAGAAGAAGAATTTTAAAGATTTCCCTATATAAGTCTATGTAAAACCAAAGGGTCTCGGGCGGGGGCATTTGTGGCCCCAGGGCTACAATTTGAACGATCTTGATAGAGGTCCACAAGATGAAATTTCACACCAAATATCAAAGACCTAGGCCTTGCAGTTTCATAGAAGAAGATTTTTAAAGATTTTCCCTATATAAGTCTATGTAAAACCAAAGGGCCACCAGGCGGGGGCATTTTTGGTCTCAGGGCTATAATTTGAACACTCTTGTAGAGGTCCACTAGCTGAAGCTTCATACCCAAATATCAAAGACCTAGCCTTGTGGTTTCAGAGAAGAAGATTTTTCAAGATTTTCCCTATATAAGTCCATGTAAAACCAAAGGGCCTCGGGGCGGAAGCATTTTTGGCCCCAGCACTATAATTTGAACATTCTTGGCAGGGGTCTTCTAGATGAAGCTTCATACCAAATAGCAAAGACCTGGGCCATGCGGTTTCAGAGAAGAAGATTTTTAAAGATTTTCCCTATATAAGCCCATGTAAAACCAAAGGGCCCCAGAGCGGAGGCATTTTTGGCCCCAGAACTATAATAGAACAATCTTTTTAGGGGTCCACTAGATGAAGCTTCATACCAAATATCAAAGACCTGGGCCTTGCGGTTTCAGAGAAGAAGATTTTTAAAGATTTTCCCTATATAAGCCATGTAAAACCAAAGGGCCCCGGGGCGAGGGCATATTTTGGCTCCAGCACTATAATTTAAACAATCTTGGTAGGGGTCCACTAGATGAAGCTTCATACCAAATATCAAAGACCTGGGTAATGCGGTTTCAGAGAAGAAGATTTTTAAAAAATTTTCCTACATAAGCGCATGTAAAACCAAAGGGCCCCGGGGCGGGGGAATTTTTGGCCCAGCACTATAATTTGAACAATCTTGGTAGGGTCCACTAGATGAAGCTTCATACCAAATATCAAAGACCTGGCCTTGCGGTTTCAGAGAAGAAGATTTTTTAAGTTTTCGGTGAAAATAATCTATTTTTGGCTCCTGTGACCTATATGTGCAACGGACCGGAACCATTTGAACAACTTTGAAAGGGGACCACCTAAGGATCATTCTGTGAAGTTTGGTCAAAATCCGATCAGTGGTTAGGAGGAGATGTCGTTTGAAGAAATTGTTTACGCGGATGACAGACAAAAAGTGATCCTAATATTAATCACAAGAGGGCCATGATGGCCCTGGATCGCTCACCTGATCCATAGTGTAACAAGTGGGCCCCAGAGAGGGCCATTATTGGCCCCAGGGCATTAATGTGCATAATGTTGAGGGAGGTCTTAAAGGTGAAGCTTCATACCAAACATCAACAAAGGCTATAATTTTGAACAATCTTGGCAAAGGTCCACTAGATGAAGCTACACATCAAATATCAAAGACCTGGGCCTAGCGGTTTCAGAGAAGAAGATTTTTAAAGATTTTGCCTATATAAAGCCTATGTAAAACCAAAGGGCCCCGGGACGGGGGCATTTTTGGCCCCAGCACTATAATTTGAACAATCTTGGTAGGGGTCCACTAAATGAAGCTTCATACCAAATATCAAAGTCCTGGCCTGTGGTTTCAGAGAAGAAGATTTTTAAAGATTTTCCCTATATATGCCTATGTAAAACCAAAGGGCCCCGGGGCGGGGGCATTTTAGGCCCCAGCACTATAATTTGAACAATCTTGGTAGGGGTCCACTAGATGAAGCTTCATACCAAATATCAAAGACCTGGGCCTTGCGGTTTCAGAGAAGAAGATTTTTAAAGATTTTCGCTATATAAGCCAAAGTAAAACCAAAGGGCCCGGTGGCGGGGGCATTTTTTGTCCCAGCACTATAATTTGAACAATCTTGGTAGGGGTCCCACTAGATGAAGCTTCATACCAAATATCAGAGTCCTGGGCCTTGTGGTTTCAGAGAAGAAGATTTTTAAAGATTTTCCCTATATAAGCCTGTGTAAAACCAAAGGGCCCCGGGGGCGGGAGCACTTTTGGCCCCAGCACTATAATTTGAACAATCTTGGTAGGGGTCCACTAGATGAAGCTTCATACCAATAATCAAAGACCTGGGCCTTGTGGTTTCAGAGAAGAAGATTTTTAAAGATTTTTCCTATATAAGCCAATGTAAAACCAAAGGGCCCCGTGGCGGGGGCATTTTTTTGTCCCAGCACTATAATTTGAACAATCTTGGTAGGGGTCCACTAGATGAAGCTTCATACCAAATATCTAAGTCCTGGGCCTTGTGCTTTCAGAGAAGAAGATTTTTAAAGATTTTCCCTATATAAGCCCATGTAAAACCAAAGGATTTTTGGCCCCAGCACTATAATTTGAACAATCTTGGTAGGGGTCCACTAGATGAAGCTTCATACCAAATATCAAAGTCCTGGGCCTTATGGTTCCAAGAGAAGAAGATTTTTAAAGATTTTCCCTATATAAGCCAATGTAAAACCAAAGGGCCCCGTGGCGGGGGCATTTTTTGTCCCAGCACTATAATTTGAACAATCTTGGTAGGGGTCCACTAGATGAAGCTTCATACCAAATATCAAAGACCTGGGCCTTGTGGTTTCAGAGAAGAAGATTTTTAAGATTTTCCCTATATAAGCCTATGTAAAACCAAAGGGCCCCGTGGCGGGGGC
The DNA here is from genome assembly GCA_963580285.1 of Lucinisca nassula. Classification (NCBI taxonomy): domain Eukaryota; kingdom Metazoa; phylum Mollusca; class Bivalvia; order Lucinida; family Lucinidae; genus Lucinisca; species Lucinisca nassula. Next base: position 10,635,089 of record OY757012.1, on the reverse strand, counting down.
TTTTTTTTGTCCCAGCACTATAATTTGAACAATCTTGGTAGGGGTCCTCTAGATGAAGCTTCATACCAAATATCAAAGTCCTGGGCCTTTGTGGTTTCAGAGAAGAAGATTTTTCAAGATTTTCCGTATATAAGCCTATGTAAAACCAAAGGGCCCCGGGGCGGGGGCATTTTTGGCCCCAGCACTATAATTTGAACAATCTTGGTAGGGGTCCACTAGATGAAGCTTCATACCAAATATCAAAGTCCTGGGCCTTGTGGTTTCAGAGAAGAAGATTTTTAAAGATTTTCCCTATATAAGCCAATGTAAAACCAAAGGGCCCCGTGGCGGCGGGGCATTTTTTTGTCCCAGCACTAAAATTTGAACAATCTTGGTAGGTGTCCACTAGATGAAGCTTCATACCAAATATCAAAGTCCTGGGCCTTGTGGTTTCAGAGAAAAAGTTTTTTAAAGATTTTCCCTATATAAGCCTATGTAAAACCAAAGGGGCCCCATGGCGGGGCCATTTTGGCCCCAGCACTATAATTTGAACAATCTTGGTAGGGGTCCACTAGATGAAGCTTCATACCAAATATCAAAGACCTGGCCTTGTGGTTTCAGAGAAGAAGATTTTTAAAGATTTTCCCTATATAAGCCTATGTAAAACCAAAGGGCCCCAGGGCGGGGGCATTTTTGGCCCAGCACTATAATTTGAACAATCTTGGTAGGGGTCCACTAGATGAAGCTTCATACCAAATATCAAAGACCTGGGCCTTGTGGTTTCAGAGAAGAAGATTTTTTAAGTTTTTGGTGAAAAAAATCTATTTTTGGCTCCTGTGACCTAGATGTGCAACAGACTGGAACCATTTGAACAACTTTGAAAGGGGACCACCTAGGATCATTCCTGTGAAGTTTGGTCAAAATCCGCTCAGTGGTTTAGGAGGAGATGTCATTTAAAGAAATTGTTTACGGACGCACGGACGCACGGACGGACGGACGGACGCACGCACGACGGACGACGGACAAAAAGTGATCCCAAAAGCTCACCTCGTCACTACGTGACGGTGAGCTAAAAATGGCTGAAAAGCGGAGAGGAGTGTAGTTAACTGAAATATTCAGCATGGTGAGTCTCAAGTTAAAATGGCTGAGCTTTTTCACTAGCGATTTTTTTTCTAAGATATATTCAAATTTTTTTTATTATTTTTCCTTCAATTCTAGCATTATTCAAGGCTTTCACACATATTATAATGCAAGGCTGTTAGCGGAGTATTTCTAAGCAGCATAAGAATACTAGACTACCTACCTTCTGCTGGGCTTTCTATAAAATCATGCATAGGAAAATAACATGCATATACTATGTACATTCACATGTAAATGAGAGGAAATTACAATTGAACAATGCACCTATCACTGCTTTCCCCACAAGAAGGATGTCTAAGGACACCCTGAGCACTAGAGAAAGCGACCAGTGGGTCACGTATACCCCGGAGAGTGCCACCCTCTGATATATCTTTCCAGCTTGTATGAAGAAGTCAAGAAGCTATAAGAATCTAAAAATGTGCTTGTAAAAGCTAAACAAAAAATAAAATTTCTAAATGGACCAAGGGGGTGAGGGCATCAAAGTTACTGAAGGGGTGGGGGCATCAATGTTAATGAAGCAGCAGGGTGGGGTATGCATCAATGAAATCTTTAACTGGTATGCAGCATTGATGCAAGTATCAATTTACTTTGTCTTAGAGTTTAGAACATACAGTATCTATAAAGTTTGTCATAAAACTTCAACCAAATGTAAAATTTCTAAGTCTGTGACCTTGAGGTCAAGGTCACTGTGGGTGGGGGAAGGACATGCATCACAAAATCTTTGGGACTGGTATGCAACATTGATGCAAGTATCAACTGAATTTGTCTTAAGAGTTTAGAACATAAGGCATCTATAACTTTGTCATAAAACCAAAAGTAAAATTTCTAATCTGTGACCTCAACCTCAAGGTCACTGTGGGGGGGGGGGGGGGGGGGGGGGGGGGGGGAGGACATGCATCAATGAAATGTTTAGACCAGTATGTAACTTCTCTTACAAACTTTAACGCAAAACTTTAACCAAAATGTTAACGGACGGATGGACAGACACATGGACGGACAAATAAACGAACAGTAGGATGAAAACTATATACCCCCATAGCATACTTTGTATGCCTGGGGTATAATTAGACATCCGTATAATCTGTACCTTTGGAATTTGACTGAACACTTGGTGACAGGGGTTGGTCTTAAAAAACCCAACCTGGAAATCCCTACAAGAAAGCACTTGCTTATTATAATGCCTACCAAGGGGGATTTGCTGACACAGAATCATAACCCAATGATTAGGAGTTTAGATATCCAGCTTTCAAAATTGTCACACTCTTGGTGAAAACATTGATAGGTGTATATTTTTCATTGCTGTACGTGCTACAGTCGACTTGTTATCTGAAACCCTAAGAGACCAATTTTTGTTTGCTTAGAATTAACCCTTGTCCTGCTGATCCCGTATATGCTTTTTCTTTGAAACAATGTAGATCCAGATCAGATGGCTTCTGAAGAAGCCATCTGATCAGGATCTTCATTGTTTGTCATTTTGTTTATGAATTTGTTGCAATAATTTGCATCAAGAAATCTGATTGGTTGATAATCGGTAGTGCGTGTGACATATATGAATATTCAGCAGGACAAGGGTTAACCATAGCTTGAGATAAAAGGAGACAAGAACAAATTATCTGCCAAAACAGCATTTATCTGCCAAAATATTTAGCAGTGTTTGAGACAATAGGAGTCAACAGTATATCCACTGCTTTAAATGACCTCAATCTGTTATTCAATTGTCAGAAAAAGTTTGATAAGTTTTCTAGTTTCTATTTCTACCAAAGCTAGGGCATGGCAAAAAGTAATGAACTGGAAATATATCAAAGGGAAACAACTTTTCTTGTAACTTAGTTGATGCTTAAAGTTGGCTTAATAATTGTATATTCCCAGAACGCAGCTGATATGGATCTACATGTATCCTGTTGGTTAACCAATTGTAGGTGGGAAACCCCTAAAGGGGTATGTTGGCAAACAGTACAGGCCCAGATCAGACACCACAGAATGCGGCATCTGATCAGGGCCTACACTATTTGCTTACAGGAGGAGTAGTCTTTTAAAGCAAATTGTTGACGACAAACGGTGTGTGTATGAATTCGGGTTTAACGTCGCTTTCAACAATTTTTCAGTCATATCACGACGGTGTCTGGTTGCGACAGGGAGCTCAATGCTCACTTTTATAGTGCTGCCTCACTGAAGTATCATGTCCCAGACACATTACATGATTCCACACCCAGTCACATTATCCTGACACTGGGTCAACCAGTCCTAGCTCTACCCCGTAAATCTGAGTGCCAAGCGAGGAGCAGCTAGTACCATTTTTAACGACTTTGGTATGTCGCGGCCCAGGATCGAACCCGTGACCTCCCGTTCCCCGGAGCGGACACTCTACCAACTGAGCTATCAAGGCCCGTAACGACAAACGGTGGACATTGACTAATCACAATAGTTCAACATGAGCACTTCATGCACAGCTGAGCTTAAAAGACTTTCCAGAGGCAAATTGTTGATCTTAACCCTTAACCTGCTGAATATTTAAATATGCCACACCCACTACTGATTATCAACCAATCAGATTACTTGATGCAAATTATTGTAACAAATTCACAATCTGAATGGCAAACAATGAATATGCTGATCAGATGGCTTCATCAGAAGCCATCTGATCTGGATCTTCATTGTTTGGAAAATAAGGCATATCCGGGCTCAGCAGGACAAGGGTTAGATGAAGAACTTGGCATCTCACATGACCTGAAGGTTGAGCCCACAGCAGTGAGGGATCTGATGATTACACAATCATGAACCTTCAACAGACATGGGTCCAGTTGGTCAAAGGACTGTTAGCTTAAGTAACTCTTTAATCCTGAGGAGCCTCCACGGTGTAGTGGTTAAGCTACTCGCCTTGTAAACCAGGGGTCGCAGGATCGAGTCCATGCTTCTCCAGACATTGGATGAGTCTCTAAACCGAGGTCCTGTCTCCATATGACCTTAGCTGTTGGTGGGACGTAACCCTAAAAAACTTACTCTTTAACCCTGATCCTGATATTTAGATTAGCCACACCCATTTCTGACTAACAGCCAATCAATTACATGATATGTTTTTGTTCAAATTCACACACTGAATAACAATGTAAATCCTGATAAGATGGCTTCTTCATAAGCCATCTGATCTGGATCTACACTGTTGCAAAATTGATCAAATTTTAACAGTAAATTAACAACAAGATTGTTTGTTTTGACCAACTGGATACAGGTCCTCAGAGAAAACAATGGTCTCTCCTGTAAGTCTCTACAGATGAACAGACTAAACTTTGTCTTCACTGGAAAAACTCAGCTAAAGCTTGCACAATTCTTGATTCATACACTCACCTGTTCCTGCTGTCTTCTCATGGCCCGCTACTTGGCCTGTAGCCACCTTTGTCTGGTCCGGTGGATTGCTAGACTGAAACATAGAACACACAATTACATTACGATAACACGCCCGTGCGACATATAGTATTTTTCATATCTCCAAAATGGCTACTTTTCTGATGAAAATCTGTGATATTTTTCTTTTAAATACTGCAAACATAGGTTGTTGGTGCTCATTAGAACCGCCTCATTGAGGCGGTTCTAACGAGTACCCACAACCTATGTCTTGGAGCAAACATAGGTTGTTGGTGCTCGTTAGAACCGCCTCATTGAGGCGGTTCTAACGAGCACCCACAACCTATGTCTTGGAGCAGAAACAAGAAAACTAATCTATACGCCCGTAAACCCCAGTTTTCTCTATATAAAGTGGGGTTTATGGGGGTGTTCATTTCACAGACTTGTTCACGTGATGATTAGTGTTGTTCCATTATCAATCATTAATCATCGAAAATTATCAGAGAGAAAGTCCTGGTTGATTATTGATTATACATGTAATTGAAAGCTATTGCACACGAGGAAATCCTAGCTTTCACCCCAGAAAGGTTGGGTACTATAAGTCTTTAGCCTGCATTGGTAGCTAAGTGGGATCTCATGATCAGGAGGACGCAGGTTCAATACCTGCCAGGGTCAACAACATTCTTTTGAGGAGACTGATCATGAAATCTTTTCTACGGTCATTATCTCCCTGATTCAAGAAAGGCAGTTGTCAGTTTCTGGCAAAAGAATGTGCACTGTACTGGTTAACTGCTTGCTAAGGGAGCGTGATAGCTCAGTGGTTAGTGCGCTTGCATCTGATGCTAGAGTTCCCGGGTTCGATCCCCGGCAGCGGCTCTAAAACTTCGGTGTCCAAACACGCTCCATTGGCATCATTTGCAGGGATGAATGTCATAAAGTGCACCATCCTTTGGATCGGGACGTTAACTGGAGGCCCTCTGCACAGGGAGAACCATCCCCTGTGCAGGTTAAAGAACTCTGCCATAAATACATGATTACTGTGTAGGCTTTCATCCTGCAAAACTGGCGTGTATGTACTATACACCTGCCTAGAATGTCCGCGAGGGTGTTTGGCAGTATATAGAGAAAGAGAGAAAACAAGAATTCTGCTGAAGGCTATGCCGCGCCTGTGGGGGCGAAAAGTCAGCGAACCATGACATCTAGGCCAACATCAAACATTTATTGCTTACATAGAAGTTGCCATTCTTAAATGCAAGCTTGTACTAAGTATCATTGATTTAGCTGTAATAATTCTTGAGAAATGAACTTAATCATTAGGGTGAACGCTATAAGAAGATTGCAATATTTTACAAAGTCAGTGAACCATAAAATGTAGGTCAAGGTCAAATATGGATGCTTGCATTGATGTTTCCATCTCCAGATACAAGTTTGTACCAAGTATCATTAACGAAGCTCTTATAGTTCTTCCGAAAAAAAACTTGAACCTTAGGGTGAACGCTAGGGTGGTTGCAATATTTTACGAAGTCATCGACCCATGAAATGTAGGTCAAGGTCAAATATGGTTGCTTGCATGTAAGTTGTCATCCCGTGATACAAGTATGTACCAAGTATCATAAATGAAGCTAATATAGTTCTTGAGAAATGACCTTGAACCTTAGGGTGAACGCTAGGGTGGTCGCAATATTTAATGAAGTCAGTGACCCATGAAATGTAGGTCAAGGTCAAATATGGTTGCTTGCATGTAAGTTGTCATCACGTGATACAAGTTTGTACCAAGTATCATAAATGAAGCTCTTATAGTTCTTGAGAAATAAACTTGAACCTCAGGGTGAACGGTAGGGTGGTCACAAATGTTGACGCCTTGACAAACGGATGGACGGACGGAAAACCGATCGCCTATATTGTGATGACTGAGCCATTAAGCTCCAAAACAACAAACAAACTGTATGTCTATAACTGCACTGTTACAAAGTTAATAAAAACATACATGCCATTTACATGCACGATTTGAGTTTCCATACTTTGACATTACATGTAGATTCTCCATTTTTTCAAATTTTAAAACAAATATGGTATTAAGTAGTTGAGTTGTCTGAATATGAGGCTAAATATGATATAACCATATTTAGCCTAAATAATCATTCACATTGACTCCTTAATACCATAAACTTTGGTTTATTAGCAGGCTAGAGCCTGGGACTTCACTGTGCACTGGTAGTAATACACTGTTAGCAGGCCAGAGCCATAGACTTCACCTTGAACTAGTAGTAATACATTGTTAGCAGGCTAGAGCCATGGACTTCACCCTGCAATGGTAGTAATACACTGTTAGCAGGCCAGAGCCATGGACTTCACCCTGCACTGGTAATAATACATTGTAAGCAGGCCAGAGCCATGGACTTCACTGTGCACTGGTAGTAATACACTGTTAGCAGGCCAGAGCCATGGACTTCACTGTGCACTGGTAGTAATACATTGTAAGCGGGCCAGAGCCATGGACTTCATCCTGCACTGGTAGTAATACATTGTAAGCAGGCCAGAGCCATGGACTTCACTGTGCACTGGTAGTAATACATTGTAAGCAGGCCAGAGCCATGGACTTCACTGTGCACTGGTAGTAATACATTGTAAGCAGGTTAGAGCCATGGACTTCACTGTGCACTGGTAGTAATACATTGTAAGCAGGCCAGAGCCATGGACTTCACTGTGCACTGGTAGTAATACATTGTAAGCAGGCCAGAGCCATGGACTTCACTGTGCACTGGTAGTAATACATTGTAAGCAGGCCAGAGCCATGGAATTCACTGTGCACTGGTAGTAATACATTGTAAGCAGGCCAGAGCCATGGACTTCACTGTGCACTGGTAGTAATACATTGTAAGCAGGCCAGAGCCACGGACTTCACTGTGCACTGGTAGTAATACATTGTAAGCAGGTTAGAGCCATGGACTTCACTGTGCAATGGTAGTAATACACTGCTAGCAGGTTAGAGCCATGAACTTCACTGTGCAATGGTAGTAATACATTGTTAGCAGGCCAGAGCCATGGACTTCACCCTGCACTGGTAGTAATACATTGTAAGCAGGCCAGAGCCATGGACTTCACTGTGCACTGGTAGTAATACATTGTTAGCAGGTTAGAGCCATGGACTTCACTGTGCAATGGTAGTAATACACTGTTAGCAGGTTAGAGCCATGGACTTCACCCTGCACTGGTAGTAATACATTGTTAGCAGGTTAGAGCCATGAACTTCACCCTGCAATGGTAGTAATACGATGACAGCAGGCCAGAGCCATGGACTTCACCCTGCACTGGTAGTAATAAACTGTTTGGCGGCTAGAGCAAGGGACTTCACAGTACACTGTTAGTAATACATTGTTAGCTGGCTAGAGCCAAGGATTTCACCCTGCACTGGTAGAAAGACACTGTTAGGAGGCTAGAGCCAGGGACTTCACCCTGCACTGGTAGTAAGACACTGCTAGGAGGCTAGAGCCATGGACTTCATTGTGCACTGGTAGAAAGACACTGCTAGGACGCTTGAGCCTTGGAATGTGCTGTGCAGTAATACGCTGCCTGGGGGTCAGAGTTTTGGACTTCACTGTGCACTGTGAGTATAAGACTGGTAGAAAGCTAAAGCCAGGGGCTTCACTGTGCACTGTGAGTAATATACTGTTAGCAGGCTAGAGCCAGGGACTTCACTGTACACTGGTAGTATTACACTGGTAGGAGGATACACTGATAGGAGGCTAAAACCATGGACTTCACTGTGCACTATGAGTGATGTACTGTTAGCAGGCTGGAGCCAGGGACTTCACTGCACACTGGTAGTATTACACTGGTAGGAGGCTTCACTGTGCACCTTGAGTAATATATGTTAGCAGGTGAGAGCCAGGGACTTCACTGTGCACTGTGGGTAATATACTGTTAGCAAGCTAGAGAATGGGACTTTATGTGCCCTAGTAGTATTACACTGGTAGCAGGCCAGAGCCAGGGACTTCACTCTGCACTGTAATATACTGTTGGCAGGCTAGAGCCAGGGACTTCACTGTGCCCTGGAAGTATTACACTAGTAGGCGGCTAGAGACAGGGACTTCACTGTGCACTGTTAGTTATATACTGTTAGCAGGCTAGAGCCAGGGTCTTCACTGTGCACTGGTCATAACAAACTGCTAGGAGGCCAGAGCCAGGGACTTCATTGTGCACTGGTAGTATTATACTATTATGATGTAAGAGACTGTGACTTCACTGTGCACTGGTAGAAACACACTGCTAGGAGGCTAGAACCAGGGACTTCATTGTGCACAGGTAGTAATACACTGGAAGGAGGCTAGAGCCTTAATGGACTTTATTGTGCAATGGCAGTAATACACTGCTAAGATACTTGAGCCTTTGACTGCACTGAAGCCCCCGCCCATAGGGGCTTGAAGAAATATATGGGCTACATGATGCTTCCACGCAGAGCTGAATCCGGCCCGCACACTAGTACTGGTAAACCGCTTAGAGGATCTAAGCCTGTCCTGGAACCGCGGTGCGAGGACCGTCCATGCTAATAAACCCTATTGGTTTCATTGGGCGACAGGGCTTGAGATGTCATTTCATCTCAATGTCAGGTAAAAGTCCCAGAAAATTGGAAGCAACATCTCCAAAATGACCTTTACAGTGTTGATGGGGACGTTAAACCTGAAATCAAACAAACAGTTGACTGCACTGTGCACTGGTAGTAATACACTGCATGGCGGCCAGAGTTTTGGAATCCACTGTGCACTGGTAGTAATACACTGCTAGAAGGCTATAGTCTTGGACTTCACTGTGCACTGTAAGTAAGACACTGCTAGGAGGCTAAAGCCTTGGACTTCACTATGCACTGATAGTAATACAATGCTAGGAGGCTAGAGCCGGGGACTTTACCTAGTACTGGCAGTTATACACTGTTAAGAGGCTAGAGCCTAGGACTTCACTGTGCATTGGAAGAAATACATCGCTAAGCGGCTAGAACCTTGGACTTCACTGGGTAGTAAAACACTGCGGAGGTTACAGCCTGGAGTTTTTTCTTGAGAATTATATGTTCGTGTAGCTCCCTATAAGCTCACAATGGCAATCTAAAAGGTTTATATCACTTATTCATAGTTAAAACAGAGGATCAAACACGAAATGTCATTTCATATGAAATTTATGAAATGAGCCTTTGGCGAGTTTCATAAATTTCATATGAAATGACCATGAGTGTAAGATTCTATTTATCATATGACCACCTTAATTTGGACTTGATCGCCTTAAATTTTGACAATTTTTCCACAAAAAAATGCATGGTTGACACGGACATCATCATGGCGTTACTTAATCCCGCCAAAGTGTTATTACATGTGTGGTCATAACAATTTTATTACACAACATTAACCACTGCTTATCAATGACATCATATGATAATTACCATTTTACATCATCTGTGTGTCCGAGGTAGTGTCTTTGCGAGTTCTCTTTAAAGTTGTGCAATACAACAACTTCTCCGGAGAAATAAATCGCCTCTCCCGATATATTGTACAAGTTATTTCTGGCATCTCTTCCACGATAACCATAGCTTTCTAACAATTAAGGTTCATAAATAAATATGTAGTCTTTAACTGCCAAACATGACTGTTGCAGATGGTATTTTAACCCTTGCCCTGCTGAATATTTTAATCTGCCACACCCACTACTGATTATCAACCAATCAGACTACTTGATGCAAATTATTGCAGCAAATTTACAATCGGAATGACAAACAATGTAGATCCTGATCAGATGGCTTCGTCAGAAGCCATCTGATCTGGATCTTCATTGTTTGGAAAGTAAGGCATATTCGGGCTCAGCAGGACAAGGGTTAATCTTTTTTTTTTGGGGGGGGGGGGGGGGGGGGGGGTATTTTGGGCTTGGTATTTCATGTGAATCATCTGCTGGTGAACAACAAGACATATGAAATGACAAGTCTCATTTTCTCTGACAAATTCAAAACAAGAGGACCTTGAGGTCCTGACTGCTCTCCAGAGCCCTGTGTACTACTGGGTCAATTTGATCCCCAACCATGTGACCATCACCTTTGGTGCTTATAAAGGTTATGCACCAGTCATTTGTAACAACTGCCTCCCCACCTACTGGGAATAGTGGGGGCAATGACTTTTTACTTTTCACAGCCTTGCTAGAAGCCCTGCACTGCGGGGACCTCCTGAATGTCATTGCCCCGCTGTTTATAACAGTTAATTCCACTGGGGTATGTTTGCATAATATCAAAACACCTGCATTAACCCAGCACTGGAGGGGAACACAGAGGTTAACTACCCCGCACATTAGCCCCGCTATCCCCCACCCATTCCCGTAGGGGGGTGGGGGTGTGTGGTTACAAATGACTAGTGCATTAAAAGCCTGTAATAACAGCACGGGAAACACAGTAGTGGCATGACAACACCTACATTTGCCAACAGTGTGGATCCAGATTAGATGTCTTCTGAAAAGCCATCTGATCAGGATCTACACTGTCTGTCATGCAGTTTGTGAAATGAATGAATATATCAAGTACAGTAAAATTCCTATATTAAGACCACCTTTGGGACCGTTCAAAAGTGGTCTTTAAGACCACTTTTGAACAGTTCCAAAGGTGGTCTCTGACCAGAGGACACTTTTTGAAGAAAACACAAAGAAAGGATAACTACAACCTACTAAATAAGCTCCTAAAAGCAGATTTTGTCTGAATTTTAGGTGGTCTTAATAGCGGAATTTTACATGTAATTTAATTAGTCAGAAATGGGTGTGGCCAAATTAATTTATTCAGCAGGACAAGGTTTAACATTTATTAAGTACTTCAGAAGCTGTAAGAACACATAAAGCTGTAGGACAAACATTCTAAAACTTTCTTCCACAGGACCCAGAAATAATGCATTGAAAATGGATGGCCACTATTTTTGCTTTATTGCTTTACGTGACAATGACTCACCCATGTGACAAAGAACATTCTTTCGTATCTCCAAAAGAGTTACAGTAAAATTACGCTACTAAGACCACTTAAAATTAAGTCTAATTCTGCTTTTAAAAGCTTATTTAGTTTAGTAGGTTGCATTTATTCTTTCTTTGTGTTTTCTGCATACAGTGTCCTGTGGTCAGAGACCGCCTTTGGGACTGTTCAAAAGTGGTCTTAAAGACCACTTTTGAACAATCCCAAAGGTGGTCTTACTGTATTTCTCTTGTGAAAATTTGTGACATTTTTCTTATTTATGTGAGTAGCTCTCACATTTTTTTTTCAGCAAAAATATTAGTATATTTGCCATATTAAATGATCAAAGTTTTATCAAATTGTTAACTAATGATGTCCCTTCTTTGGAACAACTGGCCCCGAACGTTTTTTATGTTTAATGCCATAAAAGGATACACCCATTCTAGCTTCAGTTGCGCATCTGGAACACCCTGAGTGGCGTTGACATGGTAATCCTCCAGATCATTAGGAGCATACAAGAGAACTGGCCGACCTTTCAAGTGCATAAGAAGTTGCTTCTCATCTGAAATACAGGAACATATGCTATAGCACAAACTGAATTACAAATGTATGTCTTATTTTTATTATCCCCATGCCTCTGTCCAACTGTCTGTCTGTCCGTCAGTCACACTAACTGCAAATTTGCCACTTGGCTTAGGCATGTAACAGCCATGTTACAGTTCGGTCTGCTGTGGAGAAAGCATTGGCGTGCCATCAACTGCACGCTTTAAAGTTTGTTTGAGTAGAGGTTTTTCAGCCCTGTCAACACTGTTTAAGTCATTTTGAAGATATAGTTTCCAGTTTTATGTGACTTTAACCCAGCACTCAGCTGAAATGACATCTCAAGCCCTACTGCACAAGCAAAATTGCTAGGGTTAATATGTAGGGACGGACCAACTCTCAACACTTTGCCTGGGCAGACTTTGACCTTCTAAGCAGTTTACCAGAACCAAAGCTCTATCAGTTTCACTTCTGTACAGATGTAGCATACATCCTAATCTACCGTATTCGACCTATTTACCGCACCGTGCGCTTAGTTTTTTCAAAATTGTATGAAAATATTGTGGTGAAAAATCTACCTAATAAGCGCACACTCAATACGAAAAAATACGAAAAAAAAGCTTCCGATATGATTATTTTATAGAGTTGAATTTCAGCATAGGGGTTCACCACATATACATATGATTGTCCGGGTCAAAGATGCAGCAAAACTCAATATGAATTTGTTGGGAGGTTACTGTAAAGTGTGTGTTTGTGTATTTTTTCCAGAAAAAAGCTTGGGTGTGCGCTTATAGGAGCATGTGCGGTAAATAGGTCGAATACGGTATGTCTCAAAACCCAATGAGAAGTTTGTATGCCTTATTTACCCTACTAGTGAGTGTTTGAGTTTTACGTCCCACCAACAGCTAAGGTCATATAGAGATGGGACCTCGGTTTAAAGACTCATCTGAAAGTCTGTACGCCTTATTTAATGGCTACATAACTACAAGTGAAGAAAAATTTCAATAATAAGACCACCTCTGGGACTGTTCAAAAGTGGTCTAGAAGACCACTTTTGAACAGTCCCAAAGGTGGTCCTTGACCTGAGGATGCTGTTGGCAGAAGACACAAAGAAAGATTTAGGGTACCCTTCAAATTAAGCTTTTTAAAGCAGAATTAGTCTTAATTTTAGGCGGTCTTAATAGAGGAATTTTCCTGTACAAGTAAAGAAAAATTTCAATATTTAGACCACCTCTAGGACTGTTCAAAAGTGCTCTTAAAGACCACTTTTGAAAAGACCCAAAGGACATGACCACCTCTGGGACTGTTCAAAAGTGGTCTTAAAGACCACTTTTGAACAGGCCCAAAGGTGGTCACATACTAAAGAACCTACACTGTCTGCCATTTCAACAGTACCATTTCAATGAACAACCAGAACATCAGTCATTTTGTTTACTGTTAATGAAGGATGGGCAAAAACCAATTTTAATTTTACCTGGAGAAAAACCACCAGACCTGTTGCAGAACTTGGTGTCTTACTTGTGATCCAAGTGAGGCCCAAACCCACAGCAGTGAGGGACCTAATGATTAAAACACAGCACTCTCATACACCAAGCCATGTTAAGTTTACAAAGAATACTGGATGTGAGTTGGACCACTCCTGGAACCCTAGCGGTTTCTATGGGGAATAGGGCTGAGATATCATTTTAATCTCAATTTGGAATTTAATGGCCCACTCAACACTATTTAGGTCATTTTTGAGCCAGTCAGTCTAAATATCCACACTTTTCTTGGACAGGCTTATACGTAAGCAGTTAACCAATACAGTGCACATTCTTTCGTCAGAAACTGAAAACTGTCCTTCTTGAATCAGCCAAATGGAGAGAATGACCGTAGAAAAGATTACATGATGAATCTCCACAAATGAATGTTGCCAACCCCGGTAGGTAGATAAAACCTCAATTCAAACAACTCAAAGAATACTGTAGAAACCAAATGTATTGCCAATGTTTAGACATACATTATGTAGGTCATTATAAACACCCTTTTATACAAAAAATGTGATGTTACAGGGTCTCTTTTTTCTTATTCATGCTGTGTAACAGAGATTATGGGTGCTCACAAGAACTGCCCCAGTGAGGCAGTTCTGGTGAGCACACACAATCTAAGATTAATCCATTTTGTCCTGAAGGGAATATTCCACTTTAAATACATGTGTAGCAAGAGTTCATTTTCAATTTAATTCCTGATCATTGCCGGCACTCCGAGAACATAAGAATCAAACAATTACATGTAGGGAGATAAAACAATGGTTAACCCTTGTCCTGCTGAGCCCGGATATGCCTTATCTTTGAAACAATGTAGATCCAGATCAGATGGCTTCTGAAGAAGCCATCTGATCAGGATCTTCCTTGTTTTGCTGTCCAGTTTATGCATTTGTTGCAATAATTTGCATCAAGTAATCTGATTGGCTGATAATCAGTAGTGGGTGTGACTTATTTAAATATTCAGCAGGACAAGGGTTAAGGGTTAAACAGAATGGACAGGAGTAAACTTATGTGCCCTTTCCATCACTCTTCGAATAGCGGGGAATAAAAATGGCTGAACTTTTTCCGTGATCGTGACGCTGCATTCTATCAGAGTACCAGTTTGGGGCTTCGCATAAAATAAATAAAAGAACTGCCAGAGTCCAAGTTTTTGGCTTCCAATATAAATGGCTAAAACAACAAATAATATATAAATAACCCTTATCCTGCTGAATATTCATTTTAGCCACACCCATTTCTCACTTTTAACCAATCAAATTACCTTATGTTATTATTTATTCCTATAAATTCATAAAGTTCATGTCAAACAGTGTAGATCCTAATCAGATGGCTTCTTCAGAAGCCATCTGATCTGGATCTACACTGTTTGCAAAGATAGGGGTTGTCGTGAACAGCAAGATAAGAGTTAAATTCATAAACTGTTTTTTTTTTTCTTCTTCTTTTTTTTTTTTTTTTGCCAGAGCCATTATAAAGCTCAGTCTGACATGGGTTGAGTTTTCCTATGTATCTTAGAATTTTTTTTTTCACTCTACAAGATGATCCGCCCCCGCCCATAGGGGCTTGAAGAAATATATGGGCTACAAAATGCTTCCCGCAGAGCTGAATCCGAACTGCACACTAGTACTGGTAAACCGCTTAGAGGATCTAAGCCTGTCCAGGAACCGCAGTGCGAGGCGGACCGTCCATGCTAATAAACCCTATTGGTTTCATTGGGCGACAGGGCTTGAGATGTCATTTTATCTCAATGTCGGGTAAAAGTCCCACAAAATTGGAAGCAACGTCTCCAAAATGACCTTTACAGTGTTGACGGCGACGTTAAACCTCAAATCAAACAAACAAATCTACAAGATGACTAGCTACTGATTGCTCCTTAGTACTAAGACGGACAGGCTTAAGCAAACAGTGCAGAGCCCAGATCAGACCGCTCCTGAACAGTCTGATCAGGGTCTACACTGTTTGCCTTTCCATTTGCACCTTTTGAACTCCTTGCTGAATCATGAAACAAATTACCGTATTCGCCCTAATTACCGCACCGTGCGCTTAGTTTTTTCAAAATCATGTCAAAAAATCGTGGTGAAAAATCTACCTAATTAGCGCACACTTGATACGAAAACAATAGCTTCCGAGATGATGCATACTGATATATAATGGGACAGAAAAGGATACTTAAGCATTGCCTTCACTGTTGAAGAAATAACAGCAAGTTTTTATAGATTTACTGTGAGAACTTCGAGAGGAGGCTACTGTAAAGTGTGCGCTTATGCATTTCCTTTTCAAAAATAGCTTTGGTGTGCGCTTATAGGAGCATGTGCGGTAATTAGGGCGAATATGGTAGTTAAATTTTTAGGACAATTACAGCAAGTTCTCAAGGTGTCCAAATTTTTAGGAATTTTGTAGTAATCATTCATTAGATATACACGGACCAACCTCTTTATAACATTAATTGTTGGGGTCTAAAGAATGCCCCTTGTTTAAGCAAAAAAACATGCTAAATCCAAACAAAAATGTATATATTATATGAGAAAAAATTACTATTTCTAGTCATTTTTCTAAATAGTCTATACATTTTTGGGATCAATTTTTAACCCTTATCTTGCTGTTCACGACAACCCCTATCTTTGCAAACAGTGTAGGTCCAGATCAGATGGCTTCTGAAGAAGCCATCTGATCAGGATCTACACTGTTTGACATTCAGTTTATGAATTTGTAGCAATAAATTGCATCAAGTAATTTGATAAGTTGATAGACAGAAATGGGTGTGGCTTAAATGAATATTCAGCAAGAGAAGGGTTAAAATGTGTTATATCTAAAACTGTATCAGGTATAACAAACAGTGTTATTGATTGTTTGTTTTGTTTGATTTGAGGTTTTACATCTCCATCAACACTATTGAGGTCATTTTGGAGACGAATAGTTGCTTCAAAATTTGTGGGTCTTGCACCAAACACTGAGATGAAATGACATCTCAAGCCCTGCCACCCAAATTCCTGGTGTATGAATGTCAATTGACGTGTCACCAGTAACAATTCTGATTCTGATTATTCAAAAGGGTTTATACCTATAGACAGTCAGACTCACATCACTGTGCAGTCGGTTTCAGTTCGGTTGGAAGCATCATGCATCCCAGTCTATTTCTCCAATCCCCAATGGGTGGGGACTATGACAAACAGTGTTATAATGTAACATGATTCTATGTAAGCACGGGCCTGCTTGACCTAGTGGTTAAGAGCGCTGACTCTTGATTATTAGGTCTCTCACCGCTGTGGTTCGAGCCTCGCTCAGGTCACATGTGAGACGCCAAGTTCTGCAACGGAAGGTCAGGTGGTTTTTCTCTGGGTACTCTGGTTTTCGCCCACCTCTGATTAACGATCGGCTCGATATGAGTGAAATAATCTTGAAAACCGTAAAACCAGAACCCCCCCCCCCAAAAAAAAGATTCTATGTCAGAAACAGCACTTACCAGCATTATAGGTATAAGGGTCTTTTCCACCACTGAAATGATATATAAAGTTTTTTTTTTCATTAAATTACAAAAACATCACAAGCGTCTAGATCAGCTAGAATATTAACCCTTATCTTGCTGAATATTCCTTTAAGCCACACCCATTTCTGCCTATCAAACAATCAAATTACTTGATGTAATTTATTGCTACAAATTCATAAACTGAATGCCAAACAGTGTAGATCCTGATCAGGAAGCCATCTGGTCTGGATCTACACTGTTTGCAAAGGCAGGGGTTGGTGTGAACAGCAAGGTAAGGGTTAACAACCTACAACAGTAATGTTTAGTTTGAGATAACAGGAGTCAGGATACCAGGAATTTTTTTCTCAGCTCTAAAATAACCCTTATCTTGCAGTTCACGACAACCCCTATCTTTGCAAACAGTGTAGATCCAGATCAGATGGCTTCTGAAGAAGCCATCTGATCAGGATCTACACTGTTTGACATTCAAATTAGGATCTACACTGTTTGACATTCACAACAACCCCTATCTTTGGAAACAGTGTAAATCCAGATCAGATGGCTTCTGAAAAAGCCATGTGATCAGGATCTATACTGTTTGATATTCAAATTAGGATCTACACTGTTTGACATTCACAACAACCCCCATCTTTGTAAACAGTGTAGATCAAGATCAGATGGCTTCTGAAGAAGCCATCTGATCAGGATCTACACTGTTTGACATTCAATTTATGAATTTCTAGGAATAAATTACATCAAGTAATCTGATTGGTTCAGAAATGGGTGTAGCTAAAATGAATATTCAGCAAGAGAAGGATTAAGCCCAGGCTACATGATACAATTTATCATGATATAATTTATTATGGCCACGTAAAATCGATTTAAGCCCCTAGTGGAAATCATTCCACTGACCGTTCCAAGGCGGTTCTTCTGTGGCGGTTTATTTATGGTGTTGTTTGTTACTTACTGTGTGTATCACTTGTGTCTTTTTATTTTGGATGGCCATAGCGCCATTTTGTGGGAAAGTAACTGTCCTTATGGCCATCCTTTGTTTAGGTTTCCATTATGGTCTGGTCATTTAATGTTTGTGTTTCTTTCCCTTTGGTGTCTTTGATGGGTGGAGTAAGTTAATTGTATCGATTCCTGATCTTTGTTTTACTTCTACTTTATGTTGACAAATTTATTTCATATTCCTCTCAGGGCTACCCCCTACAACTTGAGTATCCTTATCATCAATCCCACTAACACCACCTGATCATGCATATGAAATAATTGTTAACCTTTCCCTTGCTGAAGAAGCCATCCAATCAGGATCTACACTGTTTGGCATTCAGTTTATGAGTTTGTAGCAATAAATTACATCAAGTAATTTGATTGGTTGATAAACAGAAATGGCTGTGGTTTAATATATTTAAGGGTTAAGGCAAGTGGGAAGATAGTCAAATATAAATACAGTATGCATCCAAAAAAATAGGTAAATCATATAAAAGTGTGTTCATTTTTTGATATGATCTATATATTTTTGTTTCAATTTAACACTAATATATTGCACTGATTGCAAATCCGAAGAAAACAGAAATAAGAACTTGGCATCTCATGTGACCAGAGCAGTGCTAAAACTCACAGCGGTAAGAGACCAAATGCATTCTTAACCATTAGGCCAAAATTCTGTCAAAATAACAAGAAATAAACCAAAGTTTTCAGCACAGTAAACATTTTGGTTTATTTTCAACAAGAGGGCCCAGATGGCCCTGAATCGCTCACCTGAGAATCAGTGTCTCTAGTACATTCTTGGCCCAAGGACTATAATTTGACAAACTTGGTAGCGGTCCACTAGATGAAGCTTCATACCAAATATGAAAGACCTGGGCCTTCTGGTTTCAGAAAAGAAGATTTTTAAAGGTCTTCCCTATATAAGCCTATGTAAAACCAGTGGGTCCTGGCATGGGGACATTTTTGGTGCCAGGGCTATAATTTAAATAATCTCAGTAGAGGTCCACTAGATGAAGCTTCCTGGGCCTTCTGGTTTCGGACAAGAAGATTTTTAAAAGTTCTTCCAATGAAAGCCTATGCAAAACTAGTGGGTCCCGACGTGGGGCATTTTTGACCCCAAGGCTATGATTTGAACAATCTCAGTAGAGGTCCACTAGATGAAGCTTAAAGCCAAACATCAAAGACCTGGGCCTTCTGGTTTCTGACGAGAAGATTTTTAAAGGTTATCACTGTATACTCTATGTGAAACCAGTTGGCCAAAGCATGGGGCATTTTTGGCCTCAGAACTATATTTTGAACAATCTTGGTAGAGGTCTACAAGATGAAGCTTCATGCCAAATATCAAATACCTGGGCCTTCTGGTTTCAAAGGGATTTTTAAAGGTTTTCCCTATATACGCCAATGTGAAACCAGTGGGCAACATTGTGGGGGCATGTTTGGTCCCAGGACTATATTTTGTACAATCTTGGTAGAGGTCCATTAGATGAAACTTCATGCCAAATATCAAAGATCTGGGCCTTCTGGTACTCAGACAAGAAGATTTTTAAAGGTTTTTCCTATATATGCCTATGTGAAACCAGTAGGCCCCAGCGCGGGGGCATTTTTGTACCCAGGACTATATTTCGAATAATCTTGGTAGAGGTCCACTAAATGAAGCTTCATGCCAAATATCAAAGACCTTGGCCTTCTGGTTTCAGACAAGAAGGTTTTTAAAGGTTTTCCCTATATACGACTATGTGAAACCAGTAGGCATTTATGGCCCCATGACTATTTTTGAACAATCTTGGTAGAGGTCCACTAGATGAAGCATCATACCAAATATCAAACACCTGGGCCTTCTGGTTTCAGACAAGAAGTTTTTTAAAGATTTTCCCCATTTAAGTCTATGTAAAACTTGTGGGCCCCGGCGCAGGGGCATTTTTGGCCCCGGGGCTATAATTTGAACAATCTTGGTAGAGGTCCACTAGATGAAGCTCCACACAAAAAATCGAAGACCTGGGCCTTGCGGTTTCAGAGGAGAAGATTTTTTAAGTTTTCATTAAAAAAAAATCTATTTTTGGCTCCTGTGACCTTGCTGTGCAAAGGAATAGAACTATTTGAACAACTTTGAAAGGGGACCACCTGAGGATCATTCCTGTGAAGTTTGGTTGAAATCCGATCAGTGGTTTAGGAGGAAAAAGTTTACGGACGCCCGCACGGATGCATGCACGCACGGACGACGGACAAAAAATGATCACCAAACCTTACTTGTCACAACGTGACAGGTGAGCTAACAAGAGGCCCATGGGCCACAATGCTCACCAGAACTCAGGCAGACACTGCCCACTGGCAGCCATGTATGGTTTCAGGTTTTAATTTATTGATTATAAAGTCTCCCAAACAAACCCCCATTTCAAAATGAGCACCCATGTGGACTCTGTATCTGAAATATTAGGCCTTTTATGAGGAGGAAGGATGAGACATGGACCCAACAGAGCTCTGAATGGTATCACTGAATCCATCTTATCATAAGGCACATGAATATATATGGTTTAGGGGTTGGGATGTGTACTGTTCCTGAGATATAAGGCCTTTTAAGCTGCGAAGGGGTTGGAGCATAGCCCTGGCAGACCCCAGGAAAGCCAAGATTGTTGTCGCTGAATGTGTCTTATAATAAGGACCAAGAAAATATATTGTTTA
Source organism: Lucinisca nassula (assembly GCA_963580285.1). Classification (NCBI taxonomy): domain Eukaryota; kingdom Metazoa; phylum Mollusca; class Bivalvia; order Lucinida; family Lucinidae; genus Lucinisca; species Lucinisca nassula. The sequence goes on along the minus strand of OY757012.1, from coordinate 10,614,463 downwards.
GGGGTGGGGATATGAACAGTTTCCAAAATATGAGGCCCTCTTATGAAATGATGAGGAGAGGAATGGCCCCTGTGGACTGAATGTGTCTAATCATAAGAAACAAGAATATATATGATTATGAGGTGGGGATCTTAATGGTGTCTGAGATATATGGCCTTTTATGAAGTAAAGGCGTGGGCCATGGCATCAGCATGTTGCCCTAGCACATAGACGCATTGATGTGAGTGAATGAGTCTTATTATAGGGAACACAAATATACGTACATATTTTAGGGGTGGGGATCTGAACAGTTTCTGAGATATATTGCATTTTATGAAGTGGAAGGGTGGGGCATAGCCCCAGCACACCCCCAGAGACCCCTAGGTTGGTATCACTGAATGCATCTCATCATAAGGAACAAGAATATATATAGTTTAGGGTTGGGGGTTCTGAATGGTTTCCGAGATATTGAGCCTTTTACGAAGAAGAGGGGGTTGGGCATGGCCCGGGCACATCCCAGAGGACCCCCATGTTGGTTTCAATGAATGCGTCTTATCATATGAAACAAGAATATATATGGTTTTGGGATGGGGATCTGAATGGTTTCTGAGACCTATCACCTTTTATGAAGTGGAAGGGTGGGGAACAGCCCCCGTGCGGCCCGGGAGACCCTTAGATTGGTATCACTGAATGCGTCTTATCATACGGAACAAGAATTTATATGCTTTAGGGGTGGGGATCTGAATGGTTTCTGAGATATTGGGCTTTTACTAAGTGCAGGGGGTGGGGCATAGCCCTGGCACATCCTAGGGGACCCCCAGATTGGTGTCACTGAATGCGTCTTTTCATAAGAAACAAGAATATACATGGTTTTGGGGTGGGGATCTGAAGGGTTTCCGAGATATATCACCTTTTATGAAGTGGAAGGTTGGGGCATAGCCCTGGTGCGGCCTGGGAGATCCTTAGGTTGATATCACTGAATGCATCTTAACATAAGGAACAAGAATTTATATGGTTTAGGGGTGGGGATCTGAACGGTTTCTGAGATATTGGGCCTTTTATGAAGTGGAGGGGTCGGGCATAGCCCCCGTGCGGCAAGGGAGACCCTAAGGTTGGTATCACTGAATGTGTCTTGTCATAAGGAACAAGAATTTAAATGGTTTAGGGGTGGGATCTGAACGGTTTCTGAGATATTCAGCCTTTTACGAAGTGGAGGGGGTGGGGCATAAGTCCCGACACATCCTAGGGGACCCTCAGATTGGTGTCACTGTATGCGTCTTATCATAAGAAACACGAATATATATAGTTTAGGGGTGGGGATCTGAATGGTTTCTGAGATATATGGCATTTATGAAGTGAAAGGGTGGGGCATGGCCCCAGCGCACCCCAGAGAGACCCCAATGTTGGTATCACTGAATGTGTCTTATCATAAGGAACAAGAATATATATGGTTTAGGGGTGGGGATCTCAATGGTTTCTGAGATAAATGGCATTTTATGAAGTGGAGGGGGTGGGGCATGTCCCCGGCACATCCCGGGGGGACCCCAAGGTTGGTGTCACTTAATGCATCTTAGCATAAGGAACAAGAATATATATAGTTTAGGGGTGGGGATCTGAATGGTTTCTGAGATAAATGGCATTTTATGAAATAGAGGGGGCAGGGCATGTCCCTGGCACATCCCGGGGGACCCCCAGGTTGGTGTCACTTAATGCATCTTATCATAAGGAACAAGAATATATATGGTTTAGGGGTTGGGATCTGTAAGGTTTCTGAGATATAAGGCATTTTATGAAGTGGAGGGGGCAGGGCATGGCCCCGGCACAACCTAGGGGACCCCCAGGTTGACATAAAAGCATATGGCTGAGAGAAGTTTACTCAAGGAACATGTTTATGTAAGTTTTGTAAAAAATATCTGCAATGACTTGGCAGTAAATGCCATTTTTCTGTTTTCCCCATTATAAGTCAATGGAAACTAAGTTGCCATAGCAACAAAACTAAAAGGCCAAATTTCATAAAAAAACACAAAACCTGTAAAGGCAAATATGGTGAATATTTTCATAAAGTCTCAGCCTCCTAGAGCATATGGTTTCTGAGGAGATGATTTTTTAAGTATTTTTTTTTTCTATTTTTTGCATTTTGGTTTCCATGGCAACCATTAAAATTGAGCAGTAGGCCTAAAATCATATGGTAGATACTAGATTGCTTAAGGAACATTTCTATGAAAGTTTTGTTCCAATATCTGCAAAGGCTTGGCAGTTAATGCAATTTTTCAATTTTCCCCATTATAAGTCTATGGGAGCTCTAAGTTGCTATAGCAACCAAACTAATGGGCCAATTTTCATAAAAAACACGAACTATCAATCCCCCAGCCCAAGGATGCTACAGATGAAATTTGGACTCAATCGGCCAAGTGGCTTCAGAGGAGATGTCGTTTGAAAATGTTAACGCCAGACGACGACGACAACGACGGACAACTGCCTATCCTATAAGCTCCCCCGGAGCCTTTGGCTCTGGTGAGCTAATAAAAAGTCTGGAGACAGTTGATCTTTAAATAGGTTATGTTTGAAAGCAATATGAAAACCAAATAGCACACAAATTATAATGACAATAAGCATTAAGTATAGTGCACAAATTAATAATGTAGTATATTAATTAAAGCTGTTGGGATTATATAGTGAGTGAGAGTGTTTGGGTTTTACGTCCCACCAACAGCTAAGGTCATACGGAGACAGGACATCGGTTTAAAGACTCATCCGAAAGTCTGGAGAAGCCTGAGATCGATCCTGCAATCCTTAGTTTACAAGACAAGTAGCGTAACCACTACAACACCGAGACTTCCAATCTGATCTCGATCTACACTGTTTGCAACAGCAGGATAAGGGTTAACCATTAGGCCATAGAGGCCCAAATCTCAAAATTGAGTAAAAAAAAACAAGAACAATGTAATTTATCGTAATGCGGCTTGAAATTTTGGTTTATTTTAATAACAAGAGGGCCATGATGGCCCTGGATCGCTCACCTGATCCATAGTGTAACAAGTGGGCCCCAGAGAGGGCCATTATTGGCCCCAGGGCTTTAATGTGCATAATGTTGAGGGAGGTCTTAAAGGTGAAGCTTCATACCAAACATCAACAAAGGCTATAATTTGAACAATCTTGGCAAAGGTCCACTAGATGAAGCTACACATCAAATATCAAAGACCTGGGCCTAGCGGTTTCAGAGAAGAAGATTTTTAAAGATTTTGCCTATATAAGCCTTTGTAAAACCAAAGGGCCCCAGGACAGGGGCATTTTTTGCCCCAGCACTATAATTTGAACAATCTTGGTAGGGGTCCACAAGATGAAGCTTCATACCAAATATCAAAGTCCTGGGCCTTGTGGTTTCAGAGAAGAAGATTTTTAAAGATTTTCCCTATATAAGCCTATGTAAAACCAAAGGGCCCCGGGACGGGGGCATTTTTGGCCCCAGCACTATAATTTGAACAATCTTGGTAGGGGTCCATTAGATGAAGCTTCATACCAAATATCAAAGACCTGGGCCTTGTGGTTTCAGAGAAGAAGATTTTTAAAGATTTTCCCTATTATTATGAGCCAATGTAAAACCAAAGGGCCCCGTGGCGGGGGCATTTTTTGTCCCAGCACTATAATTTGAACAATCTTGGTAGGGGTCCACTAGATGAAGCTTCATACAAAATATCAAAGTCCTGGGCCTTGTGGTTTCAGAGAAGAAGATTTTTAAAGATTTTCCCTATATAAGCCAATGTAAAACCAAAGGGCCCCGTGGCGGGGGCATTTTTTGTCCCAGCACTATAATTTGAACAATCTTGGTAGGGGTCCACCAGATGAAGCTTCATACCAAATACCAAAGTCCTGGGCCTTGTGGTTTCAGAGAAGAAAATATTTAAAGATTTTCCCTATATAAGCCTATGTAAAACCAAAGGGCCCCGGGGCATGGGCATTTTTGGCCCCAGCACTATAATTTGAACAATCTTGGTAGGGGTCCACTAGATGAAGCTTCATACCAAATATCAAAGACCTGGGCCTTGTGGTTTCAGAGAAGAAGATTTTTAAAGATTTTCCGTATATAAGCCTATCTAAAACCAAAGGGCCCTGTGGCGGGGGCATTTTTTGTCCCAGCACTATAATTTGAACAATCTTGGTAGGGGTCCACTAGATGAAGCTTCATACCAAGTATCAAAGTCCTGGGCCTTGTGGTTTCAAAGAAGAAGATTTTTAAAGATTTTCCCTATATAAGCCAATGTAAAACCAAAGGGCCCTGTGGCGGGGGCATTTTTTGTCCCAGCACTAAAATTTGAACAATCTTGGTAAGGGTCCACTAGATGAAGCTTCATACCAAATATCAAAGTCCTGGGCCTTGTGGTTTCAGAGAAGAAGATTTTTAAATATTTTCCCTATATAAGCCTATGTAAAACCAAAGGGCCCCGGGACGGGGGCATTTTTGGCCCCAGCACTATAATTTGAACAATCTTGGTAGGGGTCCATTAGATGAAGCTTCATACCAAATATCAAAGACCTGGGCCTTGTGGTTTCAGAGAAGAAGATTTTTAAAGATTTTCCCTATTATTATGAGCCAATGTAAAACCAAAGGGCCCCGTGGCGGGGGCATTTTTTGTCCCAGCACTATAATTTGAACAATCTTGGTAGGGGTCCACTAGATGAAGCTTCATACCAAATATCAAAGTCCAGGGCCTTGTGGTTTCAGAGAAGAAGATTTTTAAAGATTTTCCCTATATAAGCCAATGTAAAACCAAAGGGCCCCGTGGCGGGGGCATTTTTTGTCCCAGCACTATAATTTGAACAATCTTGGTAGGGGTCCACCAGATGAAGCTTCATACCAAATACCAAAGTCCTGGGCCTTGTGGTTTCAGAGAAGAAAATATTTAAAGATTTTCCCTATATAAGCCTATGTAAAACCAAAGGGCCCCGGGGCGGGGGCATTTTTGGCCCCAGCACTATAATTTGAACAATCTTGGTAGGGGTCCACTAGATGAAGCTTCATACCAAATATCAAAGACCTGGGCCTTGTGGTTTCAGAGAAGAAGATTTTTAAAGATTTTCCGTATATAAGCCTATCTAAAACCAAAGGGCCCTGTGGTGGGGGCATTTTTTGTCCCAGCACTATAATTTGAACAATCTTGGTAGGGGTCCACTAGATGAAGCTTCATACCAAGTATCAAAGTCCTGGGCCTTGTGGTTTCAAAGAAGAAGATTTTTAAAGATTTTCCCTATATAAGCCAATGTAAAACCAAAGGGCCCTGTGGCGGGGGCATTTTTTGTCCCAGCACTAAAATTTGAACAATCTTGGTAGGGGTCCACTAGATGAAGCTTCATACCAAATATCAAAGTCCTGGGCCTTGTGGTTTCAGAGAAGAAGATTTTTAAAGATTTTCCCTATATAAGATGTAAAACCAAAGGGCCCCGGGGCAGGGGCATTTTTGGCACCAGCACTATAATTTTAACAATCTTGGTAGGGGTCCACTAGATGAAGCTTCATACCAAATATCAAAGAACTGGGCCTTGTGGTTTCAGAGAAGAAGATTTTTAAAGATTTTCCCTATATAAGCCTATGTAAAACCAAAGGGCCCCGGGGCGGGGGCATTTTTGGTCCCAGCACTATAATTTGAACAATCTTGGTAGGGGTTCACTAGATGAAGCTTCATACCAAATATCAAAGACCTGGGCCTTACGGTTTCAGAGAAGAAGATTTTTAAAGCTCTTCCCTATATAAGCCCATGTAAAACCAAAGGGCCCCGTGGCGGGGGCATTTTTGGCCCCAGCACTATAATTTGAACAATCTTGGTAGGGGTCCACTAGATGAAGATTTATACCAAATATCAAAGACCTGGGCCTTGCGGTTTCAGAGAAGAAGATTTTGAAAATTTTCCCTAAGTTCATGTAAAACCAAAGGGCCCCGTGGCAGGGGCATTTTTGGCCCCAGCACTATAATTTGTCATATCGAACAATCTTGGTAGGGGTCCACTAGATGAAGCTTCATACCAAATATCAAAGACCTGGGCCTTGTGGTTTCAGAGAAGAAGATTTTTTAAGTTTTTGGTGAAAAAAAATCTATTTTTGGCTCCTGTGACCTAGATGTGCAACGGACCGGAACCATTTGAACAACTTTGAAAGGGGACCACCTAAGGATCATTACTGTGAAGTTTGGTCAAAATCCGATCAGTGGTTTAGGAGGAGATGTCGTTTAAAGAAATTGTTTACGGACGCACGAACGACGGACAAAAAGTGATCCAAAAAGCTCACCTCGTCACTACGTGACGGTGAGCTAAAAATGGCGGGAAAGATAGCCGTTCTTTGTTTCTTTTTACTGGAGAGTTCCCTGCCGACTGTCCCTATAGGGAAGAGAGTAGGGGTCAGGACTGTTGAATGACTGATATTCTGCAACTCTTTTACCCTTATCCTTAATAAATTATTTTAGCCCCACCGATTTCTGACTATCAAGCATTCAAATTACTTGATATATTCACAAACTGCCTGTCAAACAGTGTAGATCTTGATTGGATAGCTTCTTAATCTGATCTGGTTCTACACTGTTTTCAGTGTATGAGGTTGGTGTGTTCAGCTTAAATAATTCCTAATGACAACACAATTGTAGTAACTAAACAGTGCATTGTTAACTGCCCTGAAGGGCGAAAGACATTTGAGTGCACCTGCAAATGTAACACTTTGATAAGAAAATCAAAAATTTGTGAGCATATAATTCTGTGATACTGCTGGGATTCCTGGGTTTAGATTGCTTTTAACCCTTTTTCTACCAAATGGAATCTTCCTCCTTATATATAGCAGGAGTCCATTTCAAAATTTAGGGGGGTGGGGAGGGGGGTCAGGTTATGTTTTCATGAAAATTTATTTGGAAAATTACTGAACTTTTAGCAAACAGTGTAGGCTCTGATCCACTACAATTAATGCTCCTCTGAAATGATGCTAGTACACAGTAATGTGGAGCCTTATGAACCTGCATCTAGGGTTGGGCTGGAAGGTGGACCAAATCCCCTTCAATTTCAGCAAGAACCTTAAAAATGGACCTTCAGGTAGCTGGGTATTGCAAAAACTTTTACGCAAAAAATGTACCATTATTGTAGTACATATACACTGGGAATAACATTATTCATTATAACAAGGTGTTGGATATAACACAGCTTCAAGATGGATCCCAAAACTTTACTGATTATATAGAACAAGAATTCAACAGAAGGCTATGTCATGCCTGTGGGGCTCCAAGTCACAGAGCCATGAAATTTAGGTCAAGGTCAAACATGTACCAAGTATCATTAATGAAGTTCATATAGTTCTTGAGAAATGAACATAAATAGTAGGGTGAACTTCAGGTTTGACGCAATACATGTAGTTTTCAAAGTCAGTGAACCATGAAAAGAAATTTGGATGCTTGCATTATTGTTGCCATCCGCAGATGCCAGTCTAATGAAGCTCTTATAGTTCTTGAGAAACGAACTTGACCATTTTGGTGAAAGCCAGGGTTGTCACAAATGTTGACGGATTGCCAAAGGGATGGATGAAAGGCTGGAAAATTTGGACGACTATATTGCGCTGTGCTAATAGCAGGCATGACAAAAAATAATCTTAATAATATGTACTTTTCTTGTGGATTTATCAATGTTGTCTAATACAGTGGACTCCAATAAAAATGTTATAAATGGTGTAACCCTTAACCCTGATCTTGTTGAATATTCATTTAAGCCACACATTTCTGTCTATCAACCAATCAAATTATTTGATGTAATTTATTGCTACAAATTCATAAACTGAATGCCAAACAGTGTAGATCCTGATCAGCTGGCTTCTTCAGAAGCCAGCTGATCTGGATCTACACTGTTTGCAAAGATAGGGGTTGTCGTGAACAGCAAGATAAGGGTTAACAAGGCTCATGACTACCCGACACCCTCAGGCCACTGCCATCACCAATGGTAGATGATTATCCAGTGATGCAGGCTTGTAACAATCAAGACAAGAGGTTGACCCTTCAACACCATGTGGTGGGATCCAGATTTTGTCAGAGGTCAACTCAGATGAAGGGTTTTACAACCATTTCAGATTATTTCACTCAATATACTGAGCCAATTGTTAACCCTTGTCCTGCTGACTACTTTATTCTACCACACCCACTACCGATTATCAACCAATCAGATTACTTGATTCAAATTATTGCAACAAATTCACAGTCTGAATGACAAACAATGTAGATCCTGATCAGATGGCTTCTTCAGAAGCCATCTGATCTGGATCTACATTGTTTCAAATATAAGGCATATCCGGGCTCAGCATGACAAGGGTTAATCAGTGGTGGGCTACAAAATGGAATAACCAGGGGAAAACTGCAAGACCTTCCACTGCAGAAGGTCTCAGTCATGTGACCCAAATAAGGCTCAAAACAACATCAGTGAAAGACATAATGAATTTTCCCATTTGCAAAATATGGTAGACACGATGGAGGCACCCTGTGTCCCCAAAACAGATCTGAGGCAATTCTATGTTTAAGCCAGACCTAGAAAAAAAGGTCTCTTTGGAGATGTGTGCACAGTGAAGACATATGAGCCAGCGTATGACAAAATCTACAAGAAGTCTTGAGCGACCAGCGAAGACTCCGATCAGCCTGCGCATTCGCGCTCTGAACTGAGCATGAAAAGATTTATAGTCTCTAGCCCTGATGTGATAAACAAGAGGAATGTGGTGGGCAGTGTGATCTATGGTCAGTTCAAGATTATTTTACTTATATTGAGCAAATCACGTAACAGAAAAGGGCAAAAACCAGAGCACCTGGAGATTACTATCTGACCCTTCCATTGCAGAACTTTGGGTATAAAATTCATGTTACCCGAGCGAGGTACATACCGGCAGTAGTGAGAAAACTTATATATAAGAAACTGCTTTTAACCAATAAGCAATGGTTAGCCCCTGCCCATCGGGGCTTGAAGAAATAGATGGGCTGCATGATGCTTCCACGCAGAGCCGAAACCGGCCCGCACACAAGTACTGGTAAACCACTTAGAGGATCTAAGCCTGCCCAGGCAATGCCGTGCGAGTCGACCCGTCCATGCTTATAAACGCTATTGGTTTCATTGGGCGGCAGGGCTTGAGATGTCATTTTATCTCAATGTCGGGTAAAAGTACCACAAAATTGGAAGCAACATCTCCAAAATGACCTTTACAGTGTTGACGGGGACATTAAACTTCACATCAAACAAAAACAATAAGCCATGGAGGCCTCTTAGATTGTGGTTACTCATTAGAACTGCCTTAGCGAGGTGGTTCTGACCTAGAAACGATGTCGTTTCGACAAATGGGCTTTTTTTTATTTTTGTTAGATTTGCCCATATCGTTACTCGGTAGTGATCTCATTTCTAGTTCTGACCAGAACCCAATCTATGTTTTTGAGCAGAAATAAGAAAAATAGCTTTTACCCATGTTAACCCCAGTTTTACAATATAAAAGTGGGAGTTAAGTGGGTCAAAATTATTAAGTCATGTTTTCCTGATGGAAAGGAGAGATGAATGAAATTATGACAGGCAATTATTGGCTATAGTACACAAACAGGATAATCAAGCATTCTAGTAGGCAAATGAGTTGATACAAGATTACATAAGGTGAGGTTTGGTTAGGGTTAATTATCTTGTCCAAACTAGCTTTATTTTCTAGTCCAAACTAGTTTTATTTACGAGTCCAAACTAGCTTTATTGTTACCCCTTTGCTGTGGCTGCCACGCTGAGTTTTTGAGGGAGATTTCCATGGGACGAACTACGTCTAAAATGTAATATCATGTTCATAAAATCCATACAAATTGCATGCAAAAGGGAAGAAAAATAGGAAAATATTAGTGAAAAATACAAACAATCTTATATATAAAATTAAACACACAAAGCATATGACAATTATGATAAATATTTTGAAATTCAAAAGCTTTTCTTTTTACATTTTTTGTGTGAGTGGTTCACAAAATAATTTGTGGAATGACACACAATGTAGACTTGTATCAGACTCCCATTGTGTTCACAGAGTGAAGTACATACATTTATCATATGACGTCGCCTCTGAGAATGTAATAACGCCATGTAATAAATTCTGTAATCCACTAGTGGGTTAAATATGCAAAATATTCAGATGCGCCCCGTTACGTTAAATCCACAATGTCCTTAAGGACTTTGCGTTTACTAATAACAGAATAATGACATTTTTGAAAACAAATTGTCAATAAAATGCATTTTACATGTCATAATGATGAACAGAATCTTGCTTTCTGGCTCATGTTATTGAATTTATTAAACTCCTTCAGGAAAAGGGATTAAATGCTTGGCAAAGCCTTGCATTTTATCCCTTTTCCTCAACTTGTTTAATAAATTCAATAATACAAGAACAATCGTGTAAGATCCTCTATTTCTCTGTGTTCAAAATATTGTTGGCACTAACATTTTCTTTATTAAGGTGAGTGATTACACTTGCATGAGTTCATATTATTTTGGGGATTCAACTCTTTCAAACACCTGCAAACATAGTTTTGTCTCCCCTTTCTATAGAGGTCAACTCTTAGTTGAAAGTATCTGCTCCCAAGGGAGACAATTTTTACCAAAATACATGTCACCCTTTATAGCAACAGGGGCCTACTCTTAAGGGAAAGAATTTGCTCCTCTGGAGCAAATTCTTTCCTTTAAGAGTAGCCCCATCCCCCACCCCTATTGCCAAGTGGCCCAGATTATAGAAAAGCACAGATGATTGAAGTAATAAAAGTTGTCTCCCTTGCAAGCAAAGAGTGTGAAGTACATTCCCCTTAAGACTTAAAGCACCAATAACAGATAGCAGACAACCAAGATGCCATTTTCAAATGATCATTTCCTTACTTTTTAACTAGTAGACTCTTCCGTTGCTAATGTTGAACAAGTCCATTTGTCATATATTAAGGGACGTCAGGCCTATTTTTTCATTTTGATTATATTTTTGACGGAAAATTCTGTTAGCAAATTATAGTGAGTGTAGACCCTGATCAGACTCCACGTTCTGCGGTGACTGATCTCGGCCTGCACTGTTTGCCAATGTACCCCTTTTTTGGGTTTCCCCGCATGCAATGGGTTAAGACAAAATGAGGCTTGACCCTTGTCCTGCTGAGCCCGGATATGCCTTATCTTTCAAACAATGAAGATCCAGATCAGATGGCTTGAAGAAGCCATCTGGTCAGGATCTTTATCATTTGTCAATTGGCTCATGAATTTGGTGCAATAATTTGCATGAAGAAATCTGATTGGTTGATTATCAGTAGTGGGTGTGGCATATATAAATATTCAGCAGGTCAAGGGTTAACATTTCATGTGTAATCTGTTGTCAAATGATTCACATGAAATATTGAACCCTGATTTTTTCTGAAAAACAAAAATTAGCAAAAATTTAGAATGTCATCTGCAAAAGAATTTTGTTTGGTACTTTAAGCGTTATAAGGATAAATATGACTGACAAAAGTAGCTGTGAAACAAGATGGTCAATGAGCACAAAACTTAACCCTTTTGTACCAAATGGAATCTTCCTTCTTATATATAGCAGGAGTCCATTTCTAAATTTAGGGGTGCCAGGTTGTGTTTTCTTCAAAATTGATTAGGAAAACAGCTGAACTTTTTGCAAACAGTGTAGGCCCTGATCAGACGCCGCATTCTGCGTCTGATCTGGGTCTGCACTGTTTGCCAGGGTGCACGTTTTGGGGTTTCTGGTACTAAATGGGTTAATGAAACCAACAGATACCGTATTCGACCTATTTACCGCACATGCTCCTATAAGCGCACATCCAAGCTTTTTCTGGAAAAAAATACACAAGCGCAAACTTTACAGTAACCAGTCCCAACAAATTCATATTGGGTTTTGCTGCATCTTTGACCCAGACAATCATTATGTATATGTGGTGAACCCTTATGCTGAAATTAAAAGCTATAAAATAATCATATCGGAAGCTTTTTTTTTTTTTCGTATTTTTTTTTCTATTGAGTGTGTGCTTATTAGGTAGATTTTTCACCACAATATTTTCATACAATTTTGAAAAAACTAAGCGCACAGTGCGATAAATAGGTCCAATACGGTACATCTTTTCTGACAGAAATGTTAAACTGGTCAACAATATAAATAAAGGTTGGCTTGGTAACCCTGAAGCTAGAACTGAAACACCGTCATTCTCTCCCTTCCGCTGATTCAAGAAGGGCAGTTGTCAGTTTCTGGCGAAAGAATGTGCACTGAACTGGTTAACCGCTTACGTATAAGCCTGCCCAGGAAAGTGTTGATAGGTAAACTGACCGGCTCAAAAATGACCTAAATAGTGTTGACTGGGCCGTAAAACTCCAATACAAACAAACAAAAAGAACTGAAACACCATAATTTATTAATCAATACATGTGCTATTATACATATACTACTCAAAGTTTGATAGGGATCACTTCTTTAATGCAAAATAAGTTTTGGATGAATTAATCACTTGAATCCAAATTCGATACATAATGATAGAAAACGTATCCTTCACAAAACCTAGAGATTAATTTTGTCAACTGGTACGCCATTCAAGCGTGACAACAGCAACCGTCTTGGTACCCCCAAAATTTGCCGTAACACGTAGGGATTTGGACAATTGATTTTTCACAAATTTCCATATTTGTTTAGACAAACGTGCCTAATAACGTGTATGGCGTCCACGTGCGTCAATTACAGTACGACTTCGCCTGCGCATGCTCGTAATCCGAGTCTGTATCCGTTTTTGTGGAATCAGCTTTCAATCAGCAACCAATGCATCTTTGAGCTCCTGTAAAGTCCTCGGATGCACAGGTCGGGCTGAAACAGCACCCTGTAGCATGTCCCGCGCATGCTCAATCGGATTTAAGTCCGGCGACCGAGCAGGCAAGTCCATACGAACGATTGTCTCACGTTCCAGATAGGAGTCAGTGACGTTGGCACGGTTGGGACGGGCATTATCGTCCAGCAGAATAAAGTCCGGGCCGATAGCATCTGCATATGGTCTTACAAACACATCGAGAATATCATTACAGTACCTCACTGCCATTAACGTTCCGTTTTCAACGACGTACAAGTCAGTTTTACCATTCACGCTTATCCCAGCCCACACCATGACTGACCCCTTTCCATAGCGATCATGCTCTGCCACATTCAAGTCGTCGAATCGATCTTTAGACATTCGCCACACTAATTGACGTTTATAAGTGAAGTCTAGACAGAATCTGGACTCCTCAGTAAACAGTACTGGCGTCAAGTCACGAACCGTCCACCTGACGTGAGTTCTGGCAAAGTCCAACCGGTCTAGCACGTGCTGTCTCGTCAATGGACCACGTACAGCAGGCCTCATGGCATTAAGTCCGAACTTGTGGAGCCCGTTTCTGACAGTTTGTGTAGAAATTCGTACCCCAGTTCCGTTCCTAAGCTCGTTATGCAAACGCGTAGCGTTCAGGAACCGTTGATGTCGAGACTGAATCAACAGGAAACGGCCCTGACGTTGAGTTGTAGCCTTTTCTCGACCCCGCCGTGTCTGTGTGAAGGATTTCCGTGGGTAAGATGCCGACTCCACATTCCGGAAACCACGCTTTGAGACACATTCAGAATCCCAGCAACACGACGTTGAGAGACGCCAGATTCCAACATTCCGACGCCACGATTCATTTCTTCGGGGCTCAGACGGTTTCTTAATTGTCCCCTAGACTTTTTAGTGTTTCACAGATCAAATGAAGTCCTTTTTACGCTTGGTAAAGGAACACTGACAAGTTTGATTGGTCTGTTGGAAAGCAGTGCTACGCAAGATTTTGGGGGTGCATGAATTCATTTGCGATGTGTGGGAAGTGTGCACTTTTATGAGTACTGAACTGCACACGAGTTTCTGCTTAAGATATTTATCAATATACCTAGTACAAATTCTGTCAAGAAATTTTAAATTTTCAGTGCAAAATTTTGTATATAAAAAGTGATCCCTATCAAACTTTGAGTAGTATATGAAATATTACTGGTGATTTTCACAGGTATGAAAGATACAAATATGATATTTTTAATGTAAAATTAATTTTAATTAATAATATACCTACCCATCACTACAATTATAGCCTTTTCACCAGACGCAGGTCTGGGACAGTCTGACACAAAAAAAAATCTAGCCAGAAATGCCACCGGCATGTCCCTTTTCCCGTGACCTCCCCAGCGTCGAGTCCTGATTGGTCGCTGATGTCACATGACCTATCAGACCAATAGGCAGACGATACAGGTCACGTGACCGCGATTTTCGCGCCGAGAAGATCATTATTTCTTTCAGGAAAACAAATATTTCAGGCGGGGCTGGGAGGCGGGACATACCATTGTAGTGATGGGTAGGTATATTATTAATTAAAATTAATTTTACATTAAAAATATCATTTTAATATCAAATATAACTACCCATCACTACAATTATAGCCTGAATTCAAAGCAAGTGGAGGGTTGGATGAAAAATAAAGTTACACATACCTAACTCCTCCAACCTTGGTTGTTTATACCCCTTTTAAAACCATCCAATGATGGTAATGTAAGAGAGTATCCACCATGACTGCAAGGGATCCAAATCCAAAATTCACAAGTGGAGAAGATAAATGGACAGGAACCGGAGTCAAAATAGAAGGTTCATACCTATTCAAACAGGCTAACAAACAACCAAGGAAAATAAAAACCCAAAATAAGTGCTGCTCATAATAGATTGAGAAGCTACTAAACTACCCAAGGAATGAGTACCACTACGAATGGGAACCAAGCACCTTAGGTGAAGGGATGAAAAGTAGCGTTGGAACATCCATTACGCAGTAAGAAAAAACATTCTGAAGAAAAAACGGAGTTCCAATATGCCCAAAATGTAGAAGGTTCTAACCTCATTCTGTATTCTGAATGATAATAGGGCAGAAGTGAAATTAGCATATACTGGTAGAAGCTTTATCACTTTACAAATCCACTTTGCAATCAAGGATGGTTAGAAATATATTCAAAACCCCTTGATTGAAAAGAAAAAAAATTCTCATGATAATCTCGAAACGTTTTAAACATTCTAATGTATACAAAAAATTCACATTAGCCTACGATCCACGAATCCTGGAATTGACAGGACAAATAATAGTTTCAGACAAGGTTATTTATAGCCTGAAACAAAAATAGGTTGAATGAGAAGAGAAAAAGAAGTCATTGTTCTTCTCATACCTGAAAACAACCCTCTGTAATTGGCAAAGCATGACTATAACTTCTACGAACTGAATCAAATGTCAAATGAAATACAGCTTGACTATCAAATGAATAAAAGAAGCTGAATTCACCGGATAGTAAGGTGGTTTAGAAAAGACCACAATACTCATGCAAGATTCCATTTGGATACAAAGTCCTGGAAACCTGTCGGCATAGTGAAAAACCCCTTTAATAAGCTGGTGATGGTAGGGTTTAATGAAAAAGTGTGAAGCCGACTAAAATTTTAACATGTTCGAGATTACTGATCTGTACCCTTCTCTTAGATGAAATAGAAATTGAAGGGTAGAGAACAGACAGAAAAAGAAATCCGGTAAAAAACCTCCCTAGAGGAATTGTCTGGATTTATTTCCCTTTTTCTACACCAACTAGAAATTATCTTCCATCTTCCAGAGTAAAACTTGAGAGTGGAGATCTTTCTATATTTGAAGATACACTCGGCAGAGAAACCAGAAAAGTGTCTACCTCTGGTTTAATTCCTGACAACATCTGGATGTGTAAGTAAAGCATTTCTGGATTGAAATGGAATGCTTGACCCACACCTTTTAGATATTTGATCTGGAACTACTGGAAGACGGGTTGCAAGTCTTGAGACTAAGCTCAGAATGACTAAAAAACCAAGATCTCTGAGGCCATAGGAGGCGTAATCAGAATGGCTCGGCTTTTGGACGCTTGAATTTTTACCTAGAACTAGAGGAATTCAGTTGAATGGTGTAAACGCATATGTAAAAGATTCCCCCAATCTAGAGATTTTAAATCAACTGCATGTTCCAGGTGATCTGAAACTTGAAACACAAAGGAAGTTGATTGGAGAACCGAGATGTTTGGACATTTGATTAAAAAAGGCCCAATAAAGGTTCTCTCCATTTGAGAAAACGCCCTGTAGAGAACGGATGGTGAACTGGTCTATAGGGGCGATCCCAATGACATAATCTGCCTGGAGGTGTCCGACAAGGATAGACACACCTTCCTGAAGACACCAAGTTATAATCTTCCATGTAAAAGCCAACAGGGAAGAGTAATGAGTCACTCCCTGATAAGTAGAAAAAACTACACTATTCATTTGTCTGGAGTAACAATAATGAAGGTGTTCCTCAGTTTGGAGCTATGAAGAACTGATAAACCAAGGAAATTTGTCTGAAGTTTCAGAATGTTTATACACATATACATATATACATACATATACGCATACACAATACACACACATATATATATATATAGCCCCGCCTAATATAGGCCCCACGTTCCCTGAACAACTAATCCCTGAGGTTCAAAGTGGGAAACCAACCTGAAAGGCTGGCATGCGAACAAACAAATAGGGAATAGTCTCTAAAAGAGGAGACCCCATTTGATACTGAGGGATTCATAAATCGTAGAGAGCAATCTTGATAATGGAATTTATTGCTCCTATAGACCGTATGGTATTTCCAGTGATAATATTAGCAAAAAAAACTGGAAAGGTCTAAGATGAGATTGTCCAGGGAAAACTGGATCCAATTACTAAGTTCTAAAAAGGGGAAACAAACCCCTGACATAAATCGAAAGTTTTTCGGGGCGTGAAAAAAAATTTGGAGAAGTATCTTTGAGGTAGAGTCAATTTCAACTTCTCGATAAAGTGTATGAAATCTAAATTCACAATAACCTGTACACGTTAGGACAAGGTATGATAAACAGTATCTGTAAAAATGATGACAAAACCCATCATCGGAACACTACACGAGATTGGGGCCTAATTCTATGATGAGAGCTGCTTAATTAATTTCCATTAAGTTGGTGAACAGGGAAAACATTGATCCGTTGACAAATCCAACAAAGGAAAGGCAACGGACTGATACACAAAAATTCCATCCAAGGTGAAACAAAGGTATTTGCGTAATGACCTATGGATGGAGATGTGAAGGCTAGCGACCTTTAAAACTACGGAAATCGTCCCCGAATTTGGGAAATTTGACCTGACTAATCGATGACGAAGTTTCCATTTTGAGACGATCGACTCGCATCATCTTGTTAAGTGTGAGAAGTCGATGATGAGTCGATTTTCCCATTTTCTTCTTTTCTTTTCATTGATCCGTTGACAAATCCAACAAAGGAAAGGCAACGGACTGATACACAAAATTCCATCCAAGGTGAAACGAAGGAATTTGCGTAATGACCTATGGATGGAGATGTGAAGGTAAGCGTCCTTTAAAACTACGGAAATCGTCCCCGAATTTGGGAGAATTGACCTGACTAATCGAGGACGAAGTTTCCATTTTGAAATGATCGACTTGCATCATCTGTGTTAAGTGTGAGAAGTCGATGATGAGTCGATTTTCCCATTTTCTTCTCGACCAGAAAGATCCGCCTGTAGAAGCCTGGGGAAAGGAGAAATTTTTCTACTTACACGGCTTTCTTTTGGAGAAGAACCCTTCCTCTTCCAATAAAAAGATTTCTTTTCTTGATACTATTTACCAGAAATAGTATTTGCATGTGAGAAAGAGAAAGGATTCCTAACGAACTCAATCCAGTAACCCTTTCTCAAAACTCATAAAACTCAAAATATATTTAATAAAAGAAGCCAAGGCTTGATAGAACTGAAAAAGCTCGGCTCCTACTGGGAGAAGATGAAGAGGAGGGGAAGGAAGAAAGTCATTTGTTAGACTTGTGTCTTCCTCTATTGGGAGATTTCGTTCCAGTCCGACCTCTGGAACGAAAGGACCGTGTACCCTGATCTGAGAATGATCTATTAGTAGACGAGGACTGATTGAGATCTTCTAGTCGAGGGTGATAAGCACTTAAAAGTCATCGGAAGTAGTCGAAGAGCGTCTCTTGGTTGCGGTACCTGTACTTGATACGCTCTCCGAAGACTTCAAAAAAGACGAGTGCCCACGGTCTTGAAGCTTGATTCTGAAAACGTTGGGAAGACATGGTCCGCTTGTAGTTTTAGAATCAAGAGGCGCTGAGGCTCTAAGTTTTCATTTACTATGCTCAGTAAAAACTGAACCAGTTATCAAGAGCAGAGTTGCGCCAAACATGCAACATGGTGGTAGACAGCCATGGCATGTGAAAAAATGACCGGGAAATAAACAAAAGCATTAGAATAGCAGCTATATGGTCGGAATGCTCTTGTTTGAAGGCAAAGTGGGTAGAATTAGAATACCAGTCATAATGAGAACCCACTTAATAATAGTCCTGGTAAGAAGCTCCAATGTTAGAGCGTCGAAACAGGAAGTAATGCCAATTTCCCTGACGTCATATATACAGAGACTGAATCTGGGTCGAATTTTGGAATTTCATAAGAAAAAAAAAAAATTGCTGTTTTTTGTTGTTAGAACCAATGTTCCAAGTTCTTTTCACGAGTGCCCCCGGTCTTGAAGCTTGATTCTGAAAACGTTGGGAAGACATGGTCCGCTTAAAGTTTTAGAATCAATAGGTGATGAGGCTCTAAATATGTCCTTCTCATAATCGCTAATTAGTAAGGACGAAAAAAGACCAACCTCTGAGTATTGATATATCCCCAGAGGATAATTCACTAGGCCCAGATTCAGCTCTAGGGGCAAAACACTCGAGGCTCAATTAAACTTCCCCAGTGTTAGGCCCTTTATTGTGTAACGTGCACTGAACATGCGAAATTGCCGAATCAAAATTGAGCATTCAAGGAGCCGTGCCTAAAACGATCAAGGCCGAATCGACCCAAGGCCGAACCGACCCACCGAAATAGGCCGAATCGATCCAGGTGCAAATTCGGGTCGAAAACGACCCAGGCCGAAACGACTCTGTACCGAAACGTCCCGGATTCACTTGCAATAGTCACGGTATTCCAATAAACGATGCCCAAGTCTGTATGTTTTACAAGGGAAAACAATCCAATTTAATGATTATGATAACAAAAATTTATCATAATAAGAGGAAAAAAGCATATGACCAAGGTAAACTAAGTACCGAAGGTCCGGAAAGGTTACCCGATAAAAACCGGGATCGGAACCGTACCAAAATTCGTATGTAACATGGATTCGGAAAAAATTTTTGGGCATAGGTTCCCCGCACCCCGGAGTCCCCGCAATTATGAGCAGGGTCTCTACGGGGCGGTCGACGAACCTATCCTAGTCAACCCAGGCCCAAATGGGAGGAGGGGACATAGACTGGCTCATCTTGATTCGGCAAAGGTGACCCACACGAATTGGATGGATTCTGTTTAGAAGATACTATAGAAAAGCCACAAAGGGACCTGAATATTATCCATCTGCATCGTGGGATTTATAAGTGCTAAACGAAGACGGGTCTTGCACATGTTCAAAACTAAATTAATGCTGAGAATTTTTATTCAGCGATACAACGTCTTCCGATACCGGAAGTGGAAGGAACACGCACAAAAACCGTCCTCTTTTCTGGCAATTTAAGTTTCCACAACGCCGACTTCTATTAAAACATTACCAGGAATAATACGAGCGTATACCCTGGCACATAACATGAAAAGAAGTGTGGTGCTTATCAAAAACCAAAAACGGTTGATCACATGATAAACAAAACTTCCAAGTGAAAATTCAAAATGGCGGACAACCACTACACATGTAATGTCGGCAGAAACACGCGAAATAAAGTCTCTAAGAATTTCGGAATAAACAGTAAGCTTACAAAGCCTAAGTACGTTGTGGAAACTCAAGGTAAGTGCAAAATCAAAAAAGAATAAAACACTTATCCGTTTATTCATTCTTCCATGGAATGTAGTTTGACCATCCTATCCCAAGCAAGTCTGAAAAAATAATGATCTTCTCGGCGCGAAAATCGCGGTCACGTGACCTGTATCGTCTGCCTATTGGTCTGATAGGTCATGTGACATCAGCGACCAATCAGGACTCGACGCTGGGGAGGTCACGGGAAAAGGGACATGCCGGTGGCATTTCTGGCTAGATTTTTTTTTGTGTCAGACTGTCCCAGACCTGCGTCTGGTGAAAAGGCTATAATTGTAGTGATGGGTAGTTATATTTGATATTAAACTAACAATTCATCAAGTACACACAACATAGGCTATAATGATAAAATCAGTAAAATTTGCCCCACCCTGATCTCTCTCCCACTCAATTAGCTACCAGCAGGAGAAATGGGATAAGTTTCAACAAGCACTCAAAACCTATGTTTGGAGTTCAAAACCTATGTTTGGAGTTCAAAACCTATGTTTGGAGTACAAACAAGAAAAATATCACAAATTTTCATCAGAAAAAAAATAGCTTTTTTGAGGTCTGAAAAATTCATTATATCACATGGATACATTATTGTAATAACATTCATCCCATAGGCCAACTTGAAGGCCAGGCTCTTGGTGTGCTGAGAGGACATGCAAGATCGGCTTGAAAGAGGGAGTAAAAGTCGTAACAAGGTATCCTTAACCCTTATCTTGCTGAATATTCATTTAAGCCACACCTATTTCTGTCTATCAACCAATCAAATTACTTGATGTAATTTATTGCTACAAATTCTTAAACTGAATGCCAAACAGTGTAGATCCTGTTCAGAAGCCATCTGATCTGGATCTACACTGTTTGCAAAGATAGTGGTTGTCGTGAACAGCAAGATAAGGGTTAAGTGAGCCCTTGGCTGAACTTGTTAACAAGCCACCTTAGCTCCACAGTATTGGTAACGGGGAATAATTAAATATTCATGT
Source organism: Lucinisca nassula (assembly GCA_963580285.1). Lineage (NCBI taxonomy): Eukaryota > Metazoa > Mollusca > Bivalvia > Lucinida > Lucinidae > Lucinisca > Lucinisca nassula. Next base: position 10,593,570 of record OY757012.1, on the reverse strand, counting down.
ATTTTTTACAAAATGTACCATCAATTATTTGATGCTGGAAGAGCTTTCATGTTTATTGAAATACCAAACTATGCATAATATATGAGATGTTCCCATAGGGAGCTAGTTACCATCACAAAGCTGTTGTTTATTTGTTGCTCCAAATGGCAGTCAAACCAATTAGTAGAATTATTGAGGCAGGCAAATTAAGAGAGAAATAATTTATTCCGAGACAGTAGAATTGCCTGGTTCACATGTCCAAGAGTGTTTAACCCATTGCAGAAGGGAAACCTTGGCAAACAGTGCAAGCCCAGATCAGATGCAGCAGAATGTAGCATCTGATCAGGGCCGGCACTTAATTTACTGACAGAATTTTCTGTCAAAAGTAGAATAAAAAGGAAAAAAATAGGCCTACCACCCCTGATATGTTTAACGTATGAGGGCTGATTGATATGTTGTGAGCCTCATATTGAAGGATTTGAATTTTGTCATACATATTGTATTATTTTTCAACATAATCCCCTCCAGTATCTATACACTTTTGTCAGCAGTGTTTAAGGGCCTCGATGCCACTTCTATAGAACTTTTCTTGGCGGTTCAGAAAGTCATCCACTGCATATATAACATCATCATCAGACTGACAGTGGGTGCCTGTAATAGCTGTTTTCAGTTTTGAAATAGATCAAAGTCTGATGGAGCAAGATCAGGTGAATAAGGCCACAATCGTGGATGGCATCCATAGCAATGACAGGCTTGTGAACAGCAGCATTATCCTAGTGGAACAACACACCTATAGTGAGCTTTCCGCAGCCCTTAAGTTAAATATTTTCCTGTAACTGTGTCGGAAGTGAGGCATAGTATGTGCAATTGTTTGTTTGTCCCTTTTGGAGATAATCTATCAGCAGAATACCATCTGCATCCCAGAAAACCTAGACCATAACCTTCCAAGCTGATGGAACAGCCTTTGCCTTCTTTGGCCGGGGTGAGCCAGGGTGCTTCCATTGTTTCGAATGATGTTTGGCCACTGGGGTAAAATGATGGACACATGTTTCATCCAAAGGGACAAATCTCTGAAGAAAGCTCAAAAAGTTTAAGATTAGCACGCGATAATGTACGCCTGGTGTGCTTCTGTCAGAAATCTTGCTACCCTTCAGGCTGAAAGCTTTCTCATTGCAAGATCCTTTGTCAGAATGGAATGTACTCTTTCCTGTGAAATGCCAACTCTACTGGCTATATATCTTCCTGTGATTCGTCTGACAGCCATAACGATATCATGGACTTTATTGGTTGCAACATTGACAAGGCTTCCAGGATGGGGGTCATTCTCAACTGTCTGTCTGCTCCACTTAAATGCCACCGCTCATACCATATCATCCTTAGGTGTTAAACCTTTTTCATGCAAATATTGGATCTCCTCTTTCACCGATTTTGTCCATTTTGCAAAAGTTGCATGTCTTGTTTATTTTAGAGTGCACATAATCAATATACACTGACCAAATGAGACCAGTCCTTGGTACACGGCCCTGTCAAGTCAGGGAAGAGTACATTGTAGAAACCGAAGTGAAGGCAATGATCAGGAATCAATACAATTAACCCACAGCTCCCATCAGAGACAGCAAGGGGAAAGAAACACAAACATGAAACAATAGACCCTAATGGAAACATCAATAGCGGAAAGCCAAAAGGACAGTTACTTTCCCACAAAAGGGTCAACTGGCTATCCAAAACAAAATAATGTAAGAGATACAAACACTCAAAGGCAAACCATAACAAAAATAAACCGCAAGGGAAGAACCGCCTTGGAAAGGTTAGTTGAACGAATTCCACTCGGGGGAGTGGGGGGGGGCTCAAATTGTTTTTACGTGGCCACAATCCTCCCCATTACTTCCGTCGCAATTTAGACAAATAATTTGTTCAGTCTGCATGAAGGCCTCCTAACTCATCAGTGCAACATCTCCGTGAACACAAAAATCAAAGAACCACAGAGATGAAACAACGGTGAGGACTCAACAACAATAAACCACTGAAATGCTGGAGTTTAAGTAGGACTTAGAAGAACATCCCTGTGTACCTCCTTCAATACGAGGCTTGCAACATATCAATCAACCCTCGTATTATGTCTTCTACCTGGTACATGTACTGTAACCCTTTTCGTGCTGAATATTCAGTATAGCCACACCCATTTCTGACTTTGAACCACTCAGATTACTTGATGTAATTTATTCCTACAAATTCATAAATTTAATGTCAAACAGTATAGATCCTGATCAGATAGCTTCTTCAGAAAAACCATCTGATCTGGATCTACAGTTTGCAAAGGAAAGGGTTGTTGTGAACAGCAGGATAAGAGTTAAAGGTCAATGTAATTGAGTGTACTAAACATTATGGGCAAAGGAGGAGAGTAGGAGGAGAGTGACAGGTATGACATTCATACCTGTGTTATGATATTACTATATTACCTGTAGTAATTAATGTCAGACAGGTCAGTTAATGTTATGACAGTAACCTTAACTGACCTGTCTTAGTGAACTTAACACATTTTCAACATTATTATTATTATTATTTTGTGTTTGCATGTTTTAACCCTTTTTGTACTAAATGGGAGTTCATTTCAAAGTTTAGGGGTGACAGGCAGTATTATCTTTAAAATGTATAAGTATGTATTCGGGAAATAGCTGATCTTTTTGCAAATAATGTAGGCCCTGATCAGACGCAGCATTCTGTGGGGTCTGATCTTGGCCTGGCTGCCCTTTTTGGGTTTCAGGTACAAAATGGATTAATGCCCTTTCCAGATTATTTCAATTGTCTCCAGTCGATCGTTAATCAGAGGTGGGCAAAAACTGGAGTACTCTGAGAAAACCACCTAACCTTCCATTGCAGAACTTGGCATCTCACATGTGATGGTCCAGCCAGGCTCAAACCTGCTCTTACCCACCAGCCCACAGAGACCCATCTATTTTCTGTTAGAAGAAGCTTCATCACTATACATAATAGCAGGAGTCCATTTTGAAATTTTGGAATGTGAGATGATTTTGAAAACGGCTGATTATTTTTTTTGCACACATGTATATATACAGTAAAATTCCTATATTAAGACCACCTTTGGGACTGTTCAAAAGTGGTCTTTAAGACCACTTTTGAACAGTCCCAAAGGTGGTCTCTGACCATAGGACATTGTATGCAGAAAACACAAAGGAAGAATATGAGAAACCTACTAAATAAGCTTTTTATAGCAGAATTAGTCTTAATTTTAGGTGGTCTAAATAGTGGACCCTGATCAGATGTTGCATTCTGCAGTGTCTGATCTGGGCTTGCACTATATAGTGCAAAAAAGTCTTGTATTGACATCAAAAGTCCTTATTTTTCCTCAAAAATACAGACTATGGGTACACATTAGAACTGCTTCAATGAGGCAGTTCTAATGAGTACCCACAATCTGTTGGCACCAGAAATAGCAAAAATATTAAGAATTTTCATGATATAAAGATATAAAGAGTTCAAGTCTTTCCAGATGGTTTTCAAATGTCTTAAAGGTGCATTATTGAGCTAACGGGTCTCAATTTTTTTTTTCTGTTTTTTTTATCTTCAATGCATACTCCTTTGTCATGTGTACACTTTTGGAGCCAAATACAGCTTCAGAACTTTGTGAAAATGGTCTTTTTCATTCCTGTTTACCCTTTGCTCTGAACATGTGTTCAGAATTTCTGTTCTGAAAATAAATCTGTCACTTTACACATACATGGCGACAGTATTGTCTCTGAGTGTCGTTACTTATGGTATGGTATTCAGCGTCATATTTTTTTCCGATTCAGGCATGGCCTAAGCAAACAAGGCCAAAAATGAACGTCATAACGTCATATATGGGGATTCTATTTTTGTCACGAACTAAAAATAGATCTAACTAGTGTTCGAAACCAAGTTAGGGAATCCCTCTCAAACTCGTTTACCTGTCATCATAATTGTTCGCATTTTTGCATAAAATGCATTCATTTGTATGGTTTTAAAGAAAAATACCGGCTATATGTATTTTATTTTTGGAAGCATTTTTTCCAGATAGCTCAATGATGTACCTTTAAGATTGTTTTGGTATGGGTTAGCCCAGCCATGCCAGAAAATATAGCAGAAAAAAAAATGAAAAGTACCGTAACCTGATTATTTATAATTTGGTTAAGATTCATTACCCGTTTTGTACCAAATGGAATCTTCCTCCTTATATACAGCAGGAGTTCATTTCAAAATTTACGGGTGACAGGTTGTGTTTTCATCAAAATTTATTTTGAAAAATGACTGAACTTTTAGCAAACAGTGTAGGCCCTGATCAGACGCCACATTCTGTGGCTTCTAATCTGGGCCTGCACTGTTTGCCACTTACCCCTTTTGGGGTTTCTGGTACCAAATGGGATAAATATGTTCTAGAAAAGGGTTATCCTTTGGAAGCAAGTAATGAAAAAAATATCGAATTTATATGTTTTCTGGGCCAGACTAGCAAATTTCGGCCAATGTGGCCTCATCAGTAACCCTCGATTATTTAACAAGAGGCCCATGGGCCACTATGCTCACCAGAGCTCAGGTGGGCCTGCCCAATGACAGCCATGTATTTTAACATGATATGATTTTAATCTACCAATTATAAAGTCTCCCAAATGAACCCCTATATCTAAATGAGCATCCATCTGGACTCAGTATCTAAAACATTAGGCCTTTTATTAAGTAGAGGGTGTAGGGCAGGGACCCAATGGAGCTCTGGCTGGAATCACTAAATGCGTCTTATCATAAGGAATAAGAATATATATGGTGTAGCAGTGGGGATCTGTATACCGGAGTTATAAGGCTTCTTAAGCGGTGGAGGTGTTTCCAAGATATTGGGTCTTTAATGAAATGAAGGGGTGGGGCACGACTCCGGCACACCCTGGGGGACCCCCAGGTTAGTGTCAATGAATGCGTCATATCATAAGAAACAAGAATATATAAGGTTTTGGGGCGGGGATCTGAATGGTTTCTGAGATAGATGGTCTTTTGTAAAGTGGAGGGTTGGGGCAAGGCCCCGGCGCACCCAGGAAGACCCCCAAATTGGTGTCAATGAATGAGTCTCTTCATAAGGAACAAGAATATATAGGGTTTAGGGGTGGGGATCTGTAAGGTTTCCAAGATATTGGGCCTTTTAAGAAATGGAGGGGGTGGGGCATGACCCTGGCACAACTCGGGGGACCCCCAGGTTGGTGTCACTGAATGCGTCTTATCATAAGGAACAAGAATATATATGGTTTCGGGGTGGGGATCTAAATGGTTTCTGAGATATATGACCTTTTGTGAAGAAGAAGGGGTGGGGCAAGGCACAGGCGCACTCCGGGAGACCCCCAAGTTGGTGTCAGTGAATGTATATTTTCATAAGGAACAAGAATATATATGTTTTAGGGGTGGCATAGCAACCCAAACTAATGAGCCGATTTTGATAAAAAACACAAACTTTCAATCCCCCATCCCAAGGATGCTACAGATAAAATTTGAGCCCAATCGGCCCAGTGGCTTCAGAGGAGATGTCCTTTGGAAATGTTGACGTCATAGGACAGACGACGACGACGGACAACTGCCTATCCTATAAGCTCCCCCGGAGCCTTCGGCTCTGGTGAGCTAAAAATTCCACAATGGAATCAATGATCCCAAAGGACAAGAAAACATAAACTACACTATGATGTAGGGCAGGGAGACTTTTACGGCCTCCAAACATTCCCTTAACATCAGCTGTAGTGACGTTAAATATGTTCTAGAAAACGGTTATCCCTGTAGACCTATGCAAACAGTTTCAATCCAGATAAAATAGCTCATAAGGAGCCGTCTCATCAGATCCAGACTGTTTGCTATCATGTTAATGAATGACTAAATCCCCTACTTCCAAAAATGGACTTGTTCTAAATTTAACAATGGAAGAGTCCACTTCAGAAACAAAGGGGAGGAAGGTTTAACCCTTATCCTGCTGAATAATTTAATTAGCCACGCCCATTTCTGACTATCAGCCAATCAGATTACATAATATAATGTTTTCCATTAAATTCACAAACTGAATGACAAACAGTGTAGATCCTGATCAGATGGCTTCTTCGGAAGCCATCTGATCTGGATCTACACAGTTTGCAAAGGCAGTGGTTGTCGTGAAGAGCTGAGGATAAGGGTTCAAAATTGTTCTCTTACGTACGATTTTTTATTGTATGTTTTCGACATCCTGATCTCAACGCTATTTCTAATTTCCACAAATTCAGCAAAAAAAACTTAGTCAGCTCCCACTGTATCCAGGATCAGAATGAACACTGTTGATAATGTTTCGTGAACAATAACACAATGTTCATCAATTACTGATGGATTCAATGTACTTATACCAACTACACTGTTATAAACCATTCATGAACAAACTCCCTCAGGCTATTTATAGTTCATATGAGACAAGTGCAGGAAAATCTGTTTAATATTTGATGTGCACACCTTTTGCAATGTCACTGAAACAGACCATTGATGATTGATCATTGATGATCCGTTGATGATGATGATGATTTGTTGTGCTGTCCATATGAGTATTCTAGGAACTTTTTTTAAAAGGCTTTCAACAGAGCCTATTATAATGAATATGGACAAAAGCTGGTCTTTGATTTTACTGGTTGTAGGTTTTATCAGGCTGTGACTCATAATATGTATAGGATGTGATACTATCAGTGCAGTAGTGAAATTATTTGTTTTGCAGATTTCATTAAATTCATCTGTCTGATCATGATGATGAAGTGCTGAATCAGAAATCATTTATGCTGTTTTATGAATAAAGTTAGATTAATACACATCCAAGGGAGGTCACTCTACCAAAAGGTTTTTGCCTCTTGATTCAAGGGGAGCTGCTCTTATCCCTTGACCTGCTGAGCCCATATATGCCTTACCATTCAAACAATGTAGATCCAGATCAGATGGCAGAAGCCATCTGATCAGGAACTACATTGTTTGTCATTCAGATTGTGAATTTGTTGTTTGATTTGAGGTTTAACATCCCCATCAACACTGTATAGGTCATTTTGGAGACGTTGCTTCCGATTTTGTGGGACTTTTACCCGACATTGAGATGAAATGACATATCAAGCCCTGTCGCCCAATGAAACCAATAGGTTTTATAAGCATGGACGCTCCGCTCCTACTGCTTTTTACCTGGGCAGGCTTAGATCCTCTAAGCGGTTTACAAGTACTCATGTTTGGTCAGATTCAGCTCTGCGTGGAAGCATCATGCAGCCCATTTATTTCTTCAAGCCCCAATGGGCGGGGGCCGGATAACCATTTTGTAGAACATATTTGTGACTAAAGCAGAACTAAAACCCAAAGTGGTGAGAGATACCTTAAAGGTAAAGAGTCAGCACTCTTACCCACTAAGCCACACAAGCTCCTATCCCAAATCAAGGTCGATGACCAAGACTTCAGGTGCAGGTGGAGGGTTTGTCATTTTCTTATTTAATGAAGCAAATCACTTTGAAATCAATGGAGACAATGAATAATATATAAGAATTGGATGATAACCATCGTTTAAACTGAAGGAACTATTGGTCTTATTAATCCATAAAATGCGGATCACGACAACTCTCGTCTGCTTTGCCGTCTGCCAGCTACATGTATCTTAAAAGTAAATTTTTGCAAACAGTGTGGGCCCAGATCAGACTGCTCCTGTAGGAGCAGTCTGATCTGGGCCCACACTGTTTGCCTGTATGCAAAAATATTTTTAAAATGTTTGCAAAAAGATTCAGCAGACGACTAAGCAGAGACATAAGCAGACGGCATTTTCAGATGTGGTTTTTTCTAGGTGTCTTGAGGGTTAATAGACTAAACAGAGCTAGGAAACAGCACCACCTGAAAAATGTCATATGCAAACAGCAATGACTCTGATCAGCCTGCACAAATGCCTGCACATTTGTGCAGGCTGATCTAAGTTTTTGCTGTTTTCATAGCCTCTTTCATGGTCCTAATGAATACACTTGGTAAAACTATTACTCGTAGTGTTTTGATTTAGCCAATAGTTGCATTGCTGTGTGCTTTTCTGGTTCCTGGCTTTCAGTTACTGTTTACTTAAGAAGCTAAAATGGTAACCAAAACATTAGAGAAAGGATGGATGCTTGGATGGATGGATGCAACTGTATGTGTGGGTTGCTGGATGGGTGTGTGTGAGAGACAGATTGATGGAAAGATGTGGTTGGATGTTATAGGCCGGTATGGGACTGAAGGGATGGATGTATGGATGGATTGTTTGTTCTGGCATTTCAATATACTAACATATTCCCAAGTCTGTGAAATGAACACCCTTGCTGATAAAGTATGTATTTTAAAGACATACACTAATTTTACTCAAAATGTAGATTTTAGGTTTTACTCAAAATGTAGAATGATCACATTTTATAATAGGTTGTTCAAACAAGCACCCACAATCTATTTGGGGAGTAGAAATAAGGAAAACATGAAATGTAGTCTTATGTCTGTGTTATCCTTATGATCTTTGGAATGATTTCTAGCTGTGATACATATATACATCCACATACTTTCAAACTTTATTACACCTGGTACAGTGAAAGTAAGACCACCTAAAATTAAGACTAATTCTTAAAAAGTTTATTTAGTAGGTTGTATAAAAAGTCATTCTTTCTATCATTTCTGCATACAGTGTCCTCTGGTCAGAAACCACCTTTGGGACTGTTGAAAAACTGTTCAAAAGTGGAGTCCAAAACGTGGTCTTAATATAGGAATGTTACTGTATTTGTAAAACAGCATTTATGCCACTTATTTTAAAACTTTTCAAATAAAACTACATGATAAGACAAGTGAATTAACCATTAAAGCACCATGTAAAATGTTTAAGAGGATGGTATTTTATTTTTATTTATTATTATTATTATTTTTTTTTATTTCTCAAGAGAAAATCAGGATATAGCAAGATATAAGACAAATCCGGTAAAGAAAATTATACAAATAGATATAAATGACCATTATAATACTATAACAACACCTACAACGTAACAATTTAAACCTTTCACCCCCTGAGTTTCTGAACTGGACTCTTCTATCTTTGAATTTTGGATTACTCCATTCCAGTAAATAGGGGGTCAGGTAAAAATCATTTGCCAGGGTGGCAAACAGTGTGGATCCAGATGACATGGCTCATTATGAGCCATCTCATCTGGAGCTACACTGCTTGCATAGGCACCTGTACTGACCTACAGGGTTGAAAGGGTTTAAATCTTGCTACAAGACCAGTTTACACCACGTGAACCAGTCCGTGAAATGAAGACCCCCCTATACCCCACTTTATATAGAGAAAACTGGGGTTTAAGGGGGTGAACACTATTTTTTTTATTTCTGCTCCAATACATAGGTTGTGGGTACTCGTTAGAACCGCCTCAATGAGGCGGTTCTAACGAGCACCCACGACCTATGTTTGCAGTATTTATAAGAAAAATATCACAGATTTTCATCAGAAAAATGGCCATTTTGGAGATGTGAAAAAATGCACTATGTCGTACGGGTGTGTTATCGTAATGAGACAATATAGCTCTACTTAAAATTTTGTGCAACACAATGCAATGCAAAAATCAATCAACTGAAAACAAAGAATAAAGTAGCAGAAACAAAAAGTATATTTCTAGATGTGATTTTAATATAAAAATATACCAGGGGCCAGTTGTTCAAAACTAATGACATCAATAGTTAATGAATCACTAAAACTTTGATCTTTTCATACAACAAATATACTAATATTTTTGCTGAAAAAATGTGTGCAACTGTTGTGTATGCAAGAGCTACTCACATTTTTTCAGCAAAAATACCAAACTTTTAGATATTGTACTTGCTATCACAGTTAACAATTTGATCACTAACGAGCTTGTTAAGCTAACAATGCTTTGAACAACTGGACCCTGCTATATTTTTGCATCATTTTGTACAAGGGAGACAACTTTTGGGACTTCCTGTTCCTGAATATCCTGACAACCAAGTCCCTCTGAAAAAAGAGGTCTATTTTAAATCCTTATCCTGCTGAACAAGATAGCCTTACCTTTGCAAACAGTGTAGATCCAAATCAGATGGTTTCTGAAGAAGCTATCTGATCAGGATCAACACTGTTTCTCATGCAGTTTGCGAAGTTGTAGAATACAAAATATCAAGTAATTTCATTGGTTGATAGTCAGAAATGGGTGTGGCAGATTAATATCTGCAGCAGGATAAGGGCTAAAGGAAAGAATTGGCTTCTCAGAATCAAATTCTTTCCTACAAGAGTAGACGTTCATGTACGTACCCTAATTGAAAAGGGATAAAAGTATATCTGGAAGAGTTGCCTCCCCTGAAAGTTTACCAATTCTGCTTAAGGGGAATGGGAACACCTGGTAGATATTTCCGTCATTTTTCAAAGGGAGACAACGTTTGGAACTTCCTGTTCACTTTTCTATAAGCTCTCTGTCCCACTGAAAAAGGGTCAACTCTAAAAAGAAAGAATTTGCTCCCCAGGAGCAAATTCTTTCCTTTAAGAGTTGACCCCTATTGACATGGGAGACAAAAAAACTTTTGGAGCAGTTGCCTCCCATGAGGGTGCACCCATTCCCCGTAAAACAATTTGTTTATGAAACATAAAACACTTCACATACAACTTTATGGAACCTGAAAAATGTTTGTGTTCAATACAATATCAACTGAAAAAGAAACTGTGTTGGCATTACCGAGAGCTGAACATCGTAGTTATGTCCCCTGGTAGAGCTGAAATTTATGCAAGCACAAAATGCAACCAAAACTATTTCAAGATGCTACTATATAATAAAAGATGGCATTTACTATAAAATCATGCATACAAACAGTAGAAGCAGCTGAAAGCATTCGGAAATTCGAGAAAAATCATACATTTAACAAACAGTATCATTCCTTCTACACACAAGCTATTGTTTCTTTTTCAATTTATTTATTTATTTATTCCTCATAAAGAGGAATAGATGACTATCTCTTCCCTTACTTGAAAGCATTTTTATGCCAGTCTGGGTGGTCCAGTCAGATGCGCCTCTGACTGGTCGATCATCAGGTCCCAAGTTCGGCAACTTTCTGTTTTGAGATTGATCAAGAAATATTTTCTGCAGCCATTCTGCCCCTTCTGCTATCAGATTCAAAAAGAGCAGTTGTCAGTTTCTGGCAAAAGAATGTAGCCTGTAATGGTTTATTGCTCACAGTGCTGCCTGGCAAGGAAGAACTGCAGTTAGGTAAACTGACTGACTGGAAAGGACCTAAACATTGTTGACTGGGCTGTTGAACTCTAAACCAACTATTTCCAAAATATGTTCCATAAATTTAGTTGAAGCTTTCAGATGCACCATCACAAAAACACGCCTATATAATTTTCACCCCCTTGAACCACACCTTTATATAGTAAAACTGGGGTTTACAGGGGTAAACCTTATTTATCGAGGCGGTTCTAACGGGCACCCACAATCTATATTTTCGAGCAGAAATGAGAAAAATTCCACAATTTTTCATCTTAAAATTTTAGTTTTTTTGGCCGTAATGTATTTGTTTAGGCGTGTTTTCGTAATGCCATAATCCTTCAGCATGTTATGAGATGAGTAGTCATAGGAAAGCCCCCAATAAGAAAATATTCTAGGGATCCTATTAAATCAAATGATCTGAAGTGCAGAGTAAAAGACTTAACATGACTAAAATATGCAGCTAAACAAATTTCGTTCTGCTGAGTAACTAGGGGAAGTGCTCCAGACAAGCCATATCCAGCAATTTCAGTATTATACTGAACAACACTAAAAATGAACAGCATTAAAAAGGACGGTAATGCCACATTTTTTCTTAAAGTAATTTGTTAAGATTTCTGCTTTTAAACCCTCACTATGCTAAGCCCAGATTGACCCTTTTTTGAAAGCAGTATAAATCCAAATTAGCTGGCTTCTCAGAAACCAGCCAATCAGGATCTAAACTGTTTTCCATCCTGGTAAAATTGAAACCGTGCAACACAAATGGCTGAAAATTGGGGAGGAGTGTAGCAAATTGAAATATTCAGCATGGTGAAGCTTAAACTGTTAATTATAGAATTTAAAGAATTGTACAATGTACATTATAAGTTCAGTTCACTCCACTGATGATACAAGGGTAATAGACACTCCCCTTCGGCCCCGCCCATCGGGGCTTAAAGAAATAGATGGGCTGCACGATGCATCCACGCAGAGATGTATCTCACCACACACGAGTACTGGTAAACCGCTTAAAGGATCTATGCCTGCCCAGGCAAAGTGGTGCGAGTCAGACCGTCCATATGCTTATAAACCCTATTGGTTTCATTGGGTGACAGGGCTTGAGATGTTATTTCATCTCAATGTTGGGTAAAAGTCCCATAAAATTGGAAGCAACGTCTCCAAAATGACCTATACAGTGTTGATGGGGACATTAAAAAACAAATCAAACAAAACAAAACAAACATAGACACTCCTCTTATGATTTAAGGGTAGTAGACACACCTTGGATATTTATCTTCATCTTTATATGGGAGACAACATTTGAGACCTTGGCCATTTTGTGGGAAAGTAACTATCCTTTTGGCTTTCCGCTATTGATGTTTCCATTAGGGTCTAGTTGTTTCATGTTTGTGTTTCTTTCCCTTTGGTGTCTCTGATGTGAGCTGTGGGTTAATTGTAGCGATTCCTGATCACTGCCTCCACTTCTATTTTGTTTCCTTCCCATAAACTGAACCCCTCTAAAACAGGCTCTACTCTTAAAAGAAAGAATTTGCTCCTGAGGAGCAAATTCTTTCCTTCAAGAGAAGACACCTCAATATGGGAGACAAAAATATCTTGACTTAGTTACCTCCCATGAAGGTAAATGATTCTCCTTAAGTTTAAAACATCTTCAAAATTTCATCTGGCTTGCTTATTTAGAGCACTGTAGCAGGAATGCAAACATATGCTGTGCAGCAATCGTCAGGAAAAAACTACCAATGCAACTGCAGAGTGCATTTTTTTTTTACCTGTACCAACCTCAATAAGGAACTTGAACTCAACCGTGTTTTTCTTTAATAAACCAAATAAAATATAACTCAACCAAGTTTTTCTATAATAAACCATTTAAAAATATAACTCAACTGTTTTTCTATAATAAACCAAATAAAAATAAAACTCAACCGTGTTTTCTTTAAAAAAAAAAAAAAAAAAAAACAAATATAAATATAATTGTGTGTTTTCTTTAATAAATAGAAATATAACAATGAAATTGTTGAGATTTACAGGGGACTTATAAATGCTACCTTATATATAGATGTAGATAGTGAAGACTCAAAAGAATTCACTTTTTAACTTAAAGAAAACATTAAAAAGCTTTCTATCTTTATTGAGTGGTTGTATGAATAGTTTGAGATACTTGTACATTTCAAATGTCACTGACCAATGTACAGTCAACCCTCTTTAAACTGATATAATGATGTAACGACAAAATTTCATGGAACAATTTCAAATAGCTGGTAAACCCTTACATATACATGAAGATGAAACATATTACGGTAAAATAGATATTCAAGAATATTGCACATAACACTTTCAGGATATCCACATCATTTGCTTCTGAAATTGGAGTAATTAATCCATTTTGTACCAGAAACCCAAAAATGGGATCCTGGCGAACAGTGCAGTGCAAAATAAATTTTGAAGAAAAACAAAACCTAAAACCTGTCACCCCCAAAGTTTGAAATGGACTCCTGCTATATATAAGGAGGAAGATTCCATTTGGTACAAAAATGGTTAACTAAGAGTAATTAACCCGTTTTGTACTGGAACCACCAAATTGGGATACTGGCAAACAGTGCAGGCCCAGATCAGATGCCGCAGAATGTGGCATCTGATCAGGGCCTACACTGTTTGCAAAAAGTTCAGCTTTTTTCCAAATAAATGTTTGTTTGTTTGTTTTTTGTTTGATTTGAGGTTTAACGTCCCCGTCAACACTGTAAAGGTCATTTTGGAGACGTTGCTTCCAATTTTGTGGGACTTTTACCCGACAATGGGATGAAATGACTTCTCAAGCCCTGTCGTCCAATGAAACCTATAGGGTTTATTAGCATGGACGGTCCGCCTCGCACCGTGGTTCCTGGACAGGCTTAGATCCTCTAAGCGGTTTACCAGTACTAGTGTGGGGGCCGGATTCAGCTCTGCGTGGAAGCATCATGCAGCCCATATATTTCTTCAAGCCCCTATGGGCGGGGGCTTTCCAAATAAATGTTAAATCTCAGTGATTTTGCCTATTATCCCAAATACTATTTGATGGAGAAATGTCATACCTGGATTATTAGTTCCATGTGACCCGATAATTGACTGCAAAATATATCTAGGTCACTGTGACCTATATTTCATGGTTCAGTGATTTTACCTATTATCCCGAATACTATTTGATGGAAAAATGTCATACCTGGATTATTAGTTCCATGTGACCCGATAATTGACTGCAAAATATATCTAGGTCACTGTGACCTATATTTCATGGTTCAGTGATTTTGCCTATTATCTCGAATACTATTTGATGGAGAAATGTCATACCTGGATTATTAGTTCCATGTGACCCGATAATTGACCGCAAAATATATCTAGGTCACTGTGACCTATATTTCATGGTTCACAGATTTTGCCTTTTATCACGAATACTATTTGATGGAAAAATGTCATACCTGGATAATTAGTTCAATGTGACCCCATGATTGACCTCAGAATATAGCTAGGTCAGTGTGACCTATATTTCATGGTTCAATGATTTTGCCTATTATCTTGAATACTATTTGATGGAGGAAAGTCATACCTGAATTATTAGTCCCATGTGACCCCATGCTTGACCTCAGAATGTGTCTAGGTCATCGTGACCTATATTTCATGGTTCAGTGATTTTGTCTATTATCTTGAATACTATTTGATGGAGGAATGTCATACCTGGGTTATTAGTTCCATGTGACCACATGATTTACCTCAAAATAGATCCAGGTCAGTGTGGCCTATATTTCATGGTTCAGTGACTTTGCCTATTATCTTGAATACTTTTTCATGAAGAAACGTCATACCTTATTTATTCCGTGTGACCCCATGATTGACCTCGAAATTATATCTTGGTCAGTGTGACCTAAATTTCATGATTCAGTGACTCTGCCAAATATTTTGAATACTATTTTTTTTAGAAACTTGAATCCTGAATTCTAAGTTCCATGTGACCAGATGATTGACATAGAAATATATCTCGGTCAGTATGACCTATTTTCATGGTTCATAGATTTTGCCTTATAATTTATATACAATGTGATTATGAAATGTAATATCTGGCATATATGTTCCATATGACCTGATCATTGACCTCAAAATGTATCTAGGTGTGTGTGACCTATATTTCATGGTTCAGTAATTTTACCTTATAATTTTAAGGTGCGAAACAGGCAAGTTATGCTGTCATGCGACAGCTCTTGTTTTTCTTTTACAATAGCAAAATACTGTCAATATCACAAGGGTTTCCTGTAATAATGGATACATATGAAAACCCAGGAAAAGAATCAAAGTACCAATACAATCACAGTCACACATGAAAAAGGAATGAAGAAAACTTTAAAATTTGACATGGTAAACTTACTTAGAATGGCTGAGCTGTGATGAGGTATGTCTGGGACTGCTGTGACCATTGGTTCCTACAAAATAGAAAACAAAATTATGGAGAATAAAACTCTGATTCAGTTGGCTGGTTTGTAGATTGAGGCCCAGTCAACAATATTAAGGTCATGTTGATTGAAATGAACAGTTAAGCTAATCACACTTCAGTGGCTGCCCGCCGGCCCCAGTAGCTCAGTCGGATGCGCGTCTGACTGGTGATCAGGACGACGCGGGTTCGATACCTGCCTGGTCAGCAACATTCTTTCGTGGAGATTGATCATAAAATCTTTTCTATGGTCATTCTCTCCTTTCCGCTGATTCATGAAGGGCAGTTGTCAGTTTCTGACTAAAGAATGTACACTGTACTGGTAAACACGTAAAAGCCTGCCCAGGAAAAATGTGGATAGGTAAACTGACTGGCTCAAAAATGACCCAATCTAGTGTTGACTGGGCCATTAAACTCCAATACAAACAAACAGTCCCTGCCCTTGGGGACTTGGAGAAATAGATTGGGCTGCATGATGCTTCCACACACCCCCAGAGACCCCTAGGTTGGTATCACTGAATGTGTCTCATCATAAGGAACAAGAATATATTATATGGTTTAGGGTTGGGGGTTCTGAATGGTTTCCGAGATATTGAGCCTTTTACGAAGTGGAGGGGGTTGGGCATGGCCCGGGCACATCCCAGAGGACCCCCAGGTTGGTTTCAATGAATGCGTCTTATCATATGAAACAAGAATATATATGGTTTTGGGATGGGGATCTGAATGGTTTCCGAGACGTATCACCTTTTATGAAGTGGAAGGGTGGGGCACAGCCCCCGTGCGGCCCGTAGACCCTTAGATTGGTATCACTGAATGCGTCTTATCATAAGGAACAAGAATTTATATGCTTTAGGGGTGGGGATCTGAACGGTTTCTGAGATATTGGGCTTTTACTAAGTGCAGGGGGTGGGGCATAGCCCTGGCACATCCTAGGGGACCCCCAGATTGGTGTCACTGAATGCATCTTTTCATAAGAAACAAGAATATACATGGTTTTGGGGTGGGGATCTGAAGGGTTTCCGAGATATATCACCTTTTATGAAGTGGAAGGTTGGGGCATAGCCCTGGTGTGGCCTGGGAGATCCTTAGGTTGATATCACTGAATGCATCTTAACATAAGGAACAAGAATTTATATGGTTTAGGGGTGGGGATCTGAACGGTTTCTGAGATATTGGGCCTTTTATGAAGTGGAGGGGTCGGGCATAGCCCCCGTGCGGCAAGGGAGACCCTAAGGTTGGTATCACTGAATGCGTCTTATCATAAGGAACAAGAATTTAAATGGTTTAGGGGTGGGGATCTAACGGTTTCTGAGATATTCAGCCTTTTACGAAGTGGAGGGGGTGGGGCATAAGCCCCGCCACATCCTAGGGGACCCTCAGATTGGTGTCACTGAATGCGTCTTATCATAAGAAACAAGAATATATATAGTTTAGGGGTGGGGATCTGAATGGTTTCTGAGAATCTTTCAATCCCCCTGCCTAAGGATGCTACAGATGAAATTTGGGCTGAATCGGCCCAGTGGCTTCAGAGGAGATGTCGTTTGAAAATGTTGACGAAGACGACGCAGACGCAGACGACGACGGACAACTGCCTATCCTATAAGCTCCCCCGGAGCCTTCGGCTCTGGTGAGCTAAAAAAGTGTCCATAGAACACGGATGCCCCCGCCAAATGCCATTCATGAAACGGTTTACTATATGGAACTAAACCAAGGGCAGATAATTCAAAAACCAACAAGAGGCTCAATAAGCCTAAACCGCTCACCTGAGGAACTTAAGTTTTAACAATTCACAGACTTGACTACTAAATCTGCTAATAGAATCCAGCCCATTGACCCTTACAGGATATAAGTCATGATTATTGCATTGCATTCCAAGTTTGAGACTTCTAGCTTCTATAGTTCCTGAGAAATCTTTGACGAAAATTTAACATTGGTCAAAATGGAGAGAAAGAAGAATGAAAGAACAGATGAACAAATAAGCTGAGAAAGCCCAATGTCTCTTACACAAAATAAGTCATCATTATTCTATTGAATACCAAATTTGATGCTTCTAGCTTTTATAGTTCCTGAGAAATCTTTGATTAAAAATTTAACATTGGTCTATTATCTCTATATGGAGAAAGAAGAATGAAGGAACAAATGAACCAGACTAGCTCCAAAACCTAATGCAGCCTTTCCCTTTGCCCAATGGTGCTACACATAAAATTTAAACAAGATTGGTCGACTGCCTTCTGAGATATGCTTCATTGAAAGTGTGGACGACGGATGGACGGACGACAGACGACGGACTCCGGAGCCTTGGTATACTATCGGCTCACTGGAGCCTTTGGCTCAGGCGAGCTAAAAACTCAAGTCGCTATTTCTGTCACAACATTTTCCCTACGTTAAGTCTATGGTCAAATTTTTTTGTCTCTCAAGGTCACGTAACTCCGAGGTCAATATTCCGATTCGGCCCAAAATCGAACTTAACCGAGATTTTATGCCTGTCCTCGTTACCTGCAAGTTTGAAGCTGATATGAATAAAAAAAAAGTTGCTATCGTGGTCACAACGTATTTTTTTATGCTCAAGGGCAGGTAACTCCAAGGCAAATAATCCGATTCGGCCCAAAATCGAACTTAACCGAGATTTTATGTCTGTCCTCGTTACCTGCAAGTTTGAAGCTGATCTGAAAAAAATTCAAGTCGCTATGGTAGTCGCAACATTTTCCCTAATTAAGTCTATGGGCAAATTTTTTGTAGCTCAAGGTCACGTAACTCCGAGGTCAATATTCCGATTCAGCCCAAAATTGAACTTAACCGAGATTTTATGCCTGTCCTCGTTACCTGCAAGTTTGAAGCTGATATGAATAAAAATAAAGTTGCTATCGTGGTCACAACGTATTTTTTTATGCTCAAGGACAGGTAACTCCAAGGCAAATAATCCGATTCGGCCCAAAATCGAATTTAAACGAGATTTTATGTCTGTCCTCGTTACCTGCAAGTTTGAAGCTGATCTGAAAATTTTCAAGTCGCTATTGTAGTCACAACATTTTCCCTATGTAAAGTCTATGGGCAAATTTTTTGTCGCTCAAGGTCATGTAACTCCGAGGTCAATATTCCGATTCGAACTTAACTGAGATTTTATGCCTGTCCACGTTACCTGCAAGTTTGAAGCTGATCTGAATAAAAATAAAGTTGCTATCGTGGTCACAACGTATTTTTTTATGCTCAAGGGCAGGTAACTCCAAGGCAAATAATCCGATTCGGCCCAAAATCTAACTTAACCGAGATTTTATGTCTGTCCTCGTTACCTGCAAGTTTGAAGCTGATCTGAAAAAAATTCAAGTCGCTATCGTAGTCACAACATTTTCCCTATGTTAAGTCTATGGGCAAATTTTTTGTCGCTCAAGGTCACGTAACTCCGAGGTCAATATTCCGATTCGGCCCAAAATCAAACTTAACCGGGATTTTATGCCTGTCCTCGTTACCTGCAAGTTTGAAGCTGATCTGAATAAAAATAAAGTTGCTATCGTGGTCACAACGTATTTTTTCATGCTCAAGGGCAGGTAACTCCAAGGCAAATAATCCGATTCGGCCCAAAATCGAACTTAACCGTGATTTTATGTCTGTCCTCGTTACCTGCAAGTTTGAAGCTGATCTGAAAAAAATTCAGGTCGCTATCGTAGTCACAACATTTTCCCTATGTTAAGTCTATGGGCAAATTTTTTGTCGCTCAAGGTCACGTAACTCCGAGGTCAATATTCCGATTCTGCCCAAAATCGAACTTAACCGAGATTTTATGCCTGTCCTCGTTAGTAGCTACAACGATGACAACATTTTCCCCATGTTAACTTGATAGGCAATTTTTCGGGCGCTCAAGGGGACGTAACTCTTGAGTGAATTATCTGATTCGGCCCAAAATCGAACTTGACCGAGATTTTATGCCTGTACTGGTTATCTGCAAGAATGAAGTCGATCAGAAAAAAATTGACGGAGCTAGAGTGATGACCAGCTTTTTCCTATGTGAAGTCTATGGGAGCTAGATGTTGCCATGGCAACCAGAGTTCCACTCAGATCTGCCTGAAAACCTAATGAAGCCTTTCCACTTGCCCAATAATGCGACACATGAAATTTGATCAAAGTTGGCCAAGTAGTCTTTAAGATATACATTTTTGAAATTCCCATTAACCCTAATGCAAAAACACACAAGGGCAGTGTTATGCATAAGAATTTATTTTTTCTGATTCCCACTTTCACCCCACTGTTGACCTAATAGTGCTATAAATATCTTGTTAATCTTCTTATAGAAGATTCTAGAAAACTGAGTCACAGATTAATTTCTATTTGTAAACAACATGTTTACAAGGAAAAGTACTTTGGAACCTTCCAGAAAGTTCAGGTTTGCATTATTTTTAGAAAATTATATCATCTTATTCCACAGCCCTCTGGAATGTTCTAGAGAAATCTTAGGGTCTATAAAAGAGCTTGATTTTTCTCATTGAGGCAGACTTTGGAGTTTGATGTTTGGGCATTTAAGAAAAGTTATTTCTAAATTCTGTGTTTGATTGTTAAAAGATATTACTTTTCATTTTGGACTGTGAATTCTGTGGGATCAAGGAAAATAGATTCATTCAGGATATTTCATAACAGAGCTAAGTACATTTAATTTTCTTACTTCTACAGGTTTAAGTTAACTTGTAAATAAATTTTGTTAAATTTTTCCAAAAGGCTTGTTTGCTTTTTCTTTCTGCTACGCCTGGCTCGTAACAGAAATTGGGGGCTCGTCCGGGATAAAACCATTTTAAGCATTTTAAAACCGACATTTCATGTGACGCAGGTAATTGTCATTTCTTATCAAATAGACTTTGCAGTTGTTTCACAGGATTGGTATTTCCCTATAGGCATATAGGGGATTGTCATTTCATGTGAACTGTCATTTCAGGTGAAATAGTACTTGTCATTTCATGTGAAATTCTCGTTGGGCTTGTCATTTCAAAAAAAAAAAAAAAAAAAAAAAAAAAACTTTGTCAAATTAACCTCAATCTGTATTTCCATAAATACTTTATAAAACAAACAAAAAGCAAACATGTCGTTTGATTTGAGAAGCTTTTTGGCTCAGCCTACTCAGGAGTTGTTTAATCTGGCCAAAAGGACAGATTTGCTAGATATTGCTTCCCATTATGGGGTCACTGCTGTCAAAACAAGCATGAAGAAGCATGAAATTAAGAATATTTTGGTACAGTTTTTTGTTGATGAAGAACTTTTCGATCCATCTGCTTTGTCTCTCATTATGGTTTCACATACTGAATTGCAAATGAGACAAATTGAAATTGGAAGGCAAATTGAATTAGAAAAATTAAGATTAGAGATGGAAGAACGCATACA
Organism: Lucinisca nassula; assembly: GCA_963580285.1. NCBI lineage: Eukaryota > Metazoa > Mollusca > Bivalvia > Lucinida > Lucinidae > Lucinisca > Lucinisca nassula. The sequence continues at coordinate 10,572,525 of OY757012.1, read as the reverse complement.
GAAAGAAAAAATGGAAAAGGAAGAAAAAGAAAGGGAAATGCAGAGACAAATGCAGATGGAAAGATTAGAAATGGAAGAACGAATTCGAAAAGAAAAATTAGAGCAGGAAGAAAAACAAAGAGAAATGGAGGAACGGATTGAGTTAGAAAAGGAAAAAATGAGATATAGTATTGAAGAAAAAGAGAGGGAAAGGCAATTTCAATTAAGGCTGAAGGAAATGGAACTCCAGGGTCAGGATAGGTTGAAACATACCCCTGTTTTTGACTCTGGCAGTTACTTTGATGCCACAAAGCACATAAGATTAGTTCCGCCATTTCAGGAAAAAGAGGTAGATAAGTATTTTTTGCATTTTGAAAAAGTTGCAGAAAATTTAAAATGGCCAAAAGAGCATTGGACCTTACTTTTGCAAAGCGTTGTTGTCGGAAAGGCTCGAGACATTTACACTCAGCTGACTGTCGAGCAAAGCTCAGACTATGATTTGGTTAAGGAGCTTATTCTTAAGGCATATGAGTTGGTCCCCGAAGCTTACAGGCAAAAATTTAGGAATTGTAAAAAAGAAATTTCCCAGACCCATATAGAATTTGCTCGAACCAAAGAACAGTTATTTGATAGGTGGTGTTCTTCTAAAAAAGTAGGCTCTGATCATGACAAACTTAGACAGCTTGTCCTTGTTGAAGAGTTCAAACGGTGCATAAATTCAGACATTAAATCTTTTCTCGATGAGAGACAGGTTGAAACTTTGGAGGAAGCTTCTCGTTTGGCAGATGATTATGCTTTGACTCATAAAGTCTCATTTGTGAACAGGCCTTATCCTCGAAAACCTTATAATCCACAGACAGGTCCAAGATTCTATCCCAGTAATCCTTCTGGTAGTTATAGCCATACATCTAGTACTATGCCCAAACTTTCTGGTGAAAATAAAAGCCAGAATCCTTCCAAACCTTCTGGTGAAAACAGAAGCCCGAATTTTTCCAAACCTTCTGGTGAAAACAAAGACCAGAATCCCTTATCTCAATCTCAAGTAGTTTGTTATTATTGTAAAAATACAGGTCATTTGATCTCTGAATGTTTAAAATTAAAGCGAAGAAAAGAAAGAGAAAGACAAGAGGAACTTAAGCCTACAGGCTTGACTTCTATAAGGCCAAAACCACAGTCTTGTGTAAGGGAGGAAACTCTTTCTGATACCAAATTATCTGAGACTAATACAGTTATGGAGTGTTATGAACCATTCTTATCAGATGGTTTTGTGTCACTAAATGGTGACAGTTATGCCCATCCTACCCCTATTAAAATCTTACGAGATACCGGAGCTTCTCAATCTCTTATTCTAGCAGATACTCTGCCTTTTTCTGAGAAGACTTCTATGGGCCAAAGTGTCCTTATTCAGGGTGTGGAATGTGGATTTGTTAATGTTCCGCTTCATAACGTTTATTTGTCATCAGACTTGGTATCCGGTTCAGTGGCTGTTGGCATTAGACCTTCTTTACCTTTTAAAGGTGTTCATTTGTTGCTAGGCAATGACTTAGCTGGAGATAAGGTTGTGGTAAACCCACTTTTGACTACTAATCCTTGCATAGACCAACCGCCTGATCCCATTGAGCAGGAAATTCCTGATCTTTATCCGTCTTGTGCAGTCACAAGGGCTATGGCACGCAAGGCCAAGCAATCTGATGGGAAACAGGATTTTGATTTTACTGATACCTTTTTGGGTCAGTCTTTTAATGACGAGATAACAAGGTCTCTGTCTTCAAGCCTGCCTGATAAGCAGACAGATTTTCATGAGAATAACTCATCTTTAGATCTAGGCCATGACATAATGTCTGGGTCTCAACTAGCTATAGAACAGCATAAGGATCCTGAAATTTCGCCTTTATTTGAAAGGGCCTTAGATGAGCAGGAAGTATCTCAGGTCCCAGTCTGTTATTATGTCAAAAATGACATTCTTATGAGAAAATGGCGTCCACCAGACGTCTCAGCAGAAGACGAGTGGACTGTCAACCACCAGATAGTGGTTCCACGGGTTTACCGTTCCCAAATATTAAACTTGGCACATGAAACTCCCATGTCAGGACATTTAGGTGTAAATAAAACCTATCACAAGATTCTTAATCATTTTTACTGGCCTGGGTTAAAATCAGATGTTTCTCAGCATTGTAGGTCCTGTCATACATGCCAAATGGTAGGAAAACCCAATCAGACTATACCTAAAGCTCATTTGCAGCCTATACCTGCTTTTGATGAACCTTTCAGTCGAATAATTATAGACTGTGTGGGTCCCTTGCCCAGAACTAAGTCTGGCTGTGAATATCTTTTGACTATTATGTGTGCTTCCACACGTTTTCCTGAAGCCATTCCTTTAAGAAATATCAAAACTAAGACAATCGTCAAGGCCTTAGTGAAGTTTTTCACATTTGTTGGGCTTCCTAAATCTATTCAGTCAGACCAAGGCTCAAATTTTATGTCTGGAATATTTCAACAAGTAATGCATGAACTTGGCATTGTACAGTATAAGTCATCGGCCTATCATCCTGAAAGTCAAGGCGCCCTTGAAAGATTCCATCAAACATTGAAAAACATGATAAGATCATATTGCTTTGACACAGAGAAGGATTGGGATGAAGGCATCCACCTCCTTTTATTTGCTGTTAGAGAATCTGTGCAAGAATCTCTTGGCTTCAGTCCATTTGAATTAGTATTTGGCCATACTGTTCGTGGTCCTTTGAAACTTCTCAAAGAGAAATTTCTCTCCAATGATGACACCTCCCTGAATTTACTTCAGTATGTGTCTGATTTCAAAACTAGACTTTCAAAAGCTTGTGAGGCTGCTCGGACCAATCTTCAGTCAGCCCAAAGGAAAATGAAACAGCTATATGACATAGGGACAAAAGAAAGGAATTTTAAACCAGGTGATAAGGTACTAGCTCTTTTGCCTATTCCAGGAAAATCGTTGCAGGCCAGGTATTATGGTCCATACACTGTAGACAAAAAGATCAGTGACGTAAACTACATAATAAACACTCCTGGGAGGCGCAAGCTAAAGCAGCTATGTCATATTAACATGCTTAAGGAATACATAGATAGGGACAATACATCTTTAACATCAGTCAATCTAGTTAGCTCTGTTCCACTTAATTCATGTGACAATGACTGTGAGGATATTAATTCAGTGAAGTCGGATCCCACATCATCAAAACTTCAGAATTCTGACATTCTACGGAATCTTGACCAGAAACTGTCACATCTAGAGCCAAATCAGCGGAATGAACTGAAACAGCTTATTTTTGAATATGGACACTTATTTCCTGACATTCCAACACGGACAGACAAAATATTTCACGATGTGGACATAAATGGTTCCAAACCTGTAAAACAACACCTATACAGGATGAATCCTATAAAACAGAAAAATCTTAAAGAAGAAATTCAGTATTTGCTGGACAATGACTGGAATGGAGTTCTCCTAGTATTCTTATACCAGAACAAGAAAGGACAAAAATGTTTATAGACTCTTAGAAGGATTAATTCTCGAACATAGACAGATGCAGAGCAAGAATCAGTCTGCAACATTTCGAAGTTTATCTTACCCCTACTACTGCACCGATTGTTGTTTTCAGTGATCACAATCCACTGACTTTCATACATAAAATGAAAAACAAAAATCAGCGGTTGCTCAGGTGGAGTCTTATGCTACAAGAGTATAATTTAGACATAAGACATATCAGAGGGAGAGATAACATTATCCCTGATGCCCTTTCAAGAGCCTGAGCGGTGTCAGGAGTTGTGTTTTTCTTTCCTACTAAAGTGGATTGTAGATACATGTAATTTTATATGCTATGCTCAATATTTTATTATTCTTAAAGCAAAAGAAAGCTTTATTACATAAATCTTTCTTTTCCTCGAAGAGGGGGAGTGTTATGCATAAGAATTTATTTTTTCTGATTCCCACTTTCACCCCACTGTTGACCTAATAGTGCTATAAATATCTTGTTAATCTTCTTATAGAAGATTCTAGAAAACTGAGTCACAGATTAATTTCTATTTGTAAACAACATGTTTACAAGGAAAAGTACTTTGGAACCTTCCAGAAAGTTCAGGTTTGCATTATTTTTAGAAAATTATATCATCTTATTCCACAGCCCTCTGGAATGTTCTAGAGAAATCTTAGGGTCTATAAAAGAGCTTGATTTTTCTCATTGAGGCAGACTTTGGAGTTTGATGTTTGGGCATTTAAGAAAAGTTATTTCTAAATTCTGTGTTTGATTGTTAAAAGATATTACTTTTCATTTTGGACTGTGAATTCTGTGGGATCAAGGAAAATAGATTCATTCAGGATATTTCATAACAGAGCTAAGTACATTTAATTTTCTTACTTCTACAGGTTTAAGTTAACTTGTAAATAAATTTTGTTAAATTTTTCCAAAAGGCTTGTTTGCTTTTTCTTTCTGCTACGCCTGGCTCGTAACAGGCAGGTAACTCCTAAGTGAATGATCCGATTCTGCCAGTTATCGAACTTGACCGAGATTTCATGGCTGTGCTGGTTATCTGCAAGAATAAAGCCAATCTGAAAATAATTGAAGCAGCTACGGTGATGACAACATTCTCCCCATGTTAAGTCAATAGGCAATTTTTTCAACGCTCAAGGGCACGTAACTCCTGAGTGAATAATCCGATTCAGCCCAAAATCGAACTTGATCGAGATTTCATGCCTGTCCTCGTTATCTGCAAGAATGAAGTCGATCAGAAAAAAATTGACGGAGCTAGAGTGATGACAAGCTTTTTCCTAACGCTCAAGGGCACGTAACTCCTGAGTGAATAATCCGATTCAGCCCAAAATCGAACTTGATCGAGATTTCATGCCTGTCCTCGTTATCTGCAAGAATGAAGACAATCAGAAAACAAGAGGGCCATGATGGCCCTGGATCGCTCACCTGATCCATAGAGTAACAAGTGGGCCCTGGGGAGGGCCATTATTAACCCCGGGGGTATAATGTGCATAATGTTACCAAATAGCAAAGACCTGGGCCTTGCAGTTTCAGAGAAGAAGATTTTCCCTATATAAGCCCATGTAAAATCAAAGGGCCCCGGGGCGGGGGCATTTTTGGCCCCAGCACTATAATTTGAACAATCTTTGTAGGGGTCCACTAGATGAAGCTTCATACCAAATATCAAAGACCTGGGCCTTGCGGTTTCAGAGAAGAAGATTTTTAAAGATTGTCCCTATATAAGCCCATGTAAAACCAAAGGGCCACAAGGCGGGTGCATTTTTGGTCTCGGGGCTATAATTTGAACAATCTTGGTAGAGGTCCACTAGCTGAAGCTTCATACCGAATATCAAAGACCTAGGCCTTGTGGTTTCAGAGAAGAAGATTTTTAAAGATGTTCCCTAAATAAGCTTATGTAAAACCAAAGGGCTCTGGGGCGAGGGCATTTTTGGTCCCAGCACTATAATTTGAACAATCTTGGTAGGGGTCCACAAAATGTGGTTTCATACCAAATAGCAAAGAACTGGGCCTTGCAGTTTCAGAGAAGAAATTTTTTAAAGATTTTCCCTATATAAGCCCTTGTAAAACCAAAGGGCCCCGGGGCGGGGGCATTTTTGGCCCCAGCACTATTATTTGAACAATCTTGGTAGGGGTCCACTAGATGTGGCTTCATACCAAATAGCAAAGAACTGGGCCTTGCACTTTCAGAGAAGAAGATTTTCAAAGATTTTCCCTATATAAGGCCATGTAAAATCAAAGGGCCCCCGGGCGAGGGCATTTTTGGCCCCAGCACTATAATTTGAACAATCTTGTTAGGGGTCCATTAGATGAAGCTTCATACCAAATATCAAAGACCTGGGCCTTGTGGTTTCAGAGTAGAAGATTTTTTAAGTTTTCGGTGAAAAAAATCTATTTTTGGCTCCTGTGACCTATATGTGCAATGGACCGGAAACATTTGAACAACTTTGAAAGGGGACCACCTAAGGATCATTCCTGTGAAGTTTGGTCAAAATCCGATCAGTGGTTTAGGAAGAGATGTTGTTTGCAGAAATTGTTTACGCACTGATGACAGACAAAAAGTGATCCTAATATAAAACACAAGAGGGCCATGATGACCCTGGATCACTCACCTGACCCATATGATAGAGTAACGAGTGGGCCTCTGGGAGGGCCATTATTGACCCCAGGGCTACAATGTGCATAATGTTGAGGGAGGTCTAAAAAAGTGAAGCTTCATACCAAATATCAACCTATAATTTGCCTATAATTTGAACAATCTTGGCAAAGGTCCACTAGATGAAGCTACACACCAAATATCAAAGACCTGGGCCTTGGGGTTTCAGAGACGATTTTTTAAAGATATTCCCTACATAGCCTATGTAAAACCAAATGGCCCCGGGGCGGGGACATTTTTGGCCTCAGAGCTATAATGTATACAATCTTGATAGAGGTCCACTAGATGAAGCTTCACACCAAATATCAAAGACCTAGGCCTTGCTGTTTCAGAGAAGAAGATTTCCAAAGATTATCTCTATATATAAGTCTATGTAAAACCAAAGGGCCCCAGGGCAGGGGCTATAATTTGAACAATCTTGGTAGAGGTCCACTAGATGAAGCTCCATACCAAATATCAAAGACATGGGCCTTGTGGTTTCAGAGAAGAAGATTTTTAAAGATTTACCTATATAAGTCTATGCAAAACCAAAGGGTCTCGGGGCGGGGGCATTTTTGGCCCCAGGACTATAAATTGAATAATCTTGATAGAGGTCCACTAGATGAAATTTCACACCAAATATCAAAGACCTAGGCCTTGTGGTTTCACAGAAGAAGATTTTTAAAGATTTTCCTTATATAAGTCTATGTAAAACCAAAAGGCCCCCGAGACAGGGGCGTTTTTGGTCTCAGGGCTATAATTTGAACAATCTTGGTAGAGGTCCACTAGATGAAGGTTCATACCAAATATCAAAGACCAGGGCTATCTGGTTTCAGAGAAGAAGATTTTTCAAGATTTTCCCTATATATAAGTCTATGTAATACCAAAGGGCCCTGGAGCGGGGGCACTTTTGGCCCCAGGGCTATAATTTGGACAATCTTGGTAGAGGTCCACAAGATTAAGCTTCATACCAAATATCAAAGACCTAGGCCTTGTGGTTTCAGAGAAGAAGATTTTTAAAGATTTTCCCTATATAAGTCTATGTAAAACCAAAGGGCCCCAAGGCTGGGGCATTTTTGGTCTCAGGGCTATAATTGAACAATTTTGGTAGAGGTCCACTAGATGAAGCTTCATACCAAATATCAAAGACCTAGGCCTTGTGAATTCAGAGACAAAAATTTTTCAAGATTTTCCCCATATAAGTCTATGTAAAACCAAATGGCCCTGGAGCGGGAGCATTTTTGGCCCGTGGGCTATAATTTGAACAATCTTGATAGGGGTCCACTAGGTGAAGCTTCATACCAAAAATCAAAGACCTGGGACATGTGGTTTCAGAGAAGAAGATTTTTTAAGATTTCCCTATATAAGCCTATGTAAAACCAAAGGGTCTCGGCGTGGGCATTTTTGGCCCCAGCACTATAATTTAAACAATCTTGGTAGGGGTCCACTAGGTGTAGCTTCATACCAAATATAAAAGACCTGGGCCTTGCGGTTTCAGAGAAGAAGATTTTTAAAGATTTTCCCTATATATGCCCATGTAAAACCAAAAGGCCCCGGGGCGGGGGCATTTTTGGCCCCAGCAATATAATTTGAACAATCTTGGTAGGGGTCCACTAGATGAAGCTTCATACCAAATATTAAACAAGAGGGCCATGATGGCCCTGGATCGCTCACCTGATCCTATTGTACAAACGGAATTGTGGGTAATATATGGAGTAGAAGTCATTTTGAGAAGTAGAAGTCATTTTTGATGAAATGACATCTCAAGCCCTGCCGCCCAATGAAACCAATGGGGTTTAAATGTATTGATGGTTCCACTTGCACCACTTTGCCTAGACAGGCTAAAACCTTCAAAGTGGTTTACCAATACTCCTGTAGAAGCACCTTGCAGCCAAGGTGGGTGGGGGCCAAAAATTTCAAAAGACATCTGTCTCTAAAAGGAAGCAATTTTATAGGAATGTTCCATGAGTGACCCTCTAACAAAATTGCTAAAAATATTTTGCTTAACTGAGCATGATGGCCACCACAGCTAAAAACCTCAAACCTCATTCCTGTCAAATAATTTCATAATCAATCCACTGGTTAAGAAAAAGAAGTTGTTTAAAGGTTTTGTTCACCAGAGCGGCATAGTTTGAGCAATTTTGGTGGAGGGTCACCCAAGGAACATTCCTGTCAAGTAATTTCAAAATCCATCCATTGGTTAAGGAGAAGAAGTCGTTTAAAGGTTTTTCTATTTTTAGCTCTGGCAGCCATCTTGTTCACAAGAGCAGAATGGTTTGAGCACTTTTTGTAGAGGGTCACCCAAGGAACATTCCTGTGAAGTTATTTCAAAATCCATCTACTGGTTAAGGAGAAGAAGTTGTTTAAAGTTTTTTCTATTTTTAGCTCTGGTGGCCATTTTATTCAACCGAGCGGAACGGTTTGAGCAATTGTGGTAGAGGGTCACCGAAGGAACATTCCTGTGAAATAATTTCAAAATCCATCCACTTGTTAAGGAGAAGTCATTTAAAGGTTTTTCTATTTTTAGCTCTGGTGGCCATTTTGTTGACCTGACCGGAACGGTTTGAGCAATTTTGGTAGAGGGTCACCCAAGGAACATTCTGGTGAAATAATTTCAAAATCCATCCACTGGTGAAGGAGAAAAGTGCGTTTAAAGGTTATTCTATTTTTAGCTCTGGTGGCCATTTTGTTAACCCGAGCTGAACAGTTTGAGCAATTTTGGTGGAGGGCCACCCAAGGAACATTCCTGTTAAGTGATTTCAAAATCCATCCGCTGGTAAAGGAGAAGTCGTTTAAAGGTTTTTCTATTTTAAGCTCTGGCGGCCATTTTGTTCACCCGAGGGGAACAGTATGAGCAATTTTTGTAGAGGTTTACCAAAGGAACATTCCTGTGAAATAATTTCAAAATCCATCCACTGTTTAAGGAGAAGAGGGTGTTTAAAGGTTTTTCTATTTTTAGCTCTGGTGGCCATTTTGTTCACCCGAGCGGAACTGTTTGAGCAATTTTGGTAGAGGGTCACCAAACAAACATTCCTGTGAAATAATTTCAAAATCCATCCACTGGTTATGGAGAAGAAGTTGTTTAAAGGTTTTTCTATTTTTAGCTCTGGTGGCCATTTTGTTCACCCGAGAGGAACAGTATAAGCAATTTTTGTAGAGGTTTACCAAAGGAACATTCCTGTGAAATAATTTCAAAATCCATCCACTGTTTAAGGAGAAGAGGGTGTTTAAAGGTTTTTCTATTTATAGCTCTGATGGCCATTTTGTTCACCCGAGCGGAACTGTTTGAGCAATTTTGGTAGAGGATCCCCCAAGGAACATTCCAGTGAAATAATTTCAAAATCCATCCACTGGTTAAGGAGAAAAAGTCTTTTAAAGCTTTTTCTATTTTTAGCTCTGGCGGCCATTTTGTTCACCCGAGCGGAACGGTTTGGGCAATTTTGGTAGAGGGTCACCGAAGGAACATTCCTGTGAAGTAATTTCAAAATCCATCCACTAGTTAAGGAGAGAAAGTCTTTTAAAGCTTTTTCTATTTTTAGCTCTGGCGGCCATTTTGTTCACCCGAGTGGAACGGTTTGAGCAATTTTGGTTGAGGGTCACCCAAGGAACAGTCCTGTCAAGTAATTTCGAAATTCATCCACTGGTTAAGGAGAAGAAGTCCTTTAAAGGTTTTTCTATTTTTAGCTCTGGTGGCCATTTTGTTCACCCGAGCGGAATGGTTTGAGCAATTTTGGTAGAGGGGCACCCAAGAAACCTTCCTGTGCAATAACTTCAAAATCCATCCACTGGTTAAGGAGAAGAAGTTGTTTAAAGGTTTTTCTATTTTTAGCTCTGGCGGCCATTTTGTTCACCCGAGCTGAACGGTTTGAGCAATTTTGGTAGAGGGTCATCCAAGGAACATTCCTGTGAAACAATTTCAAAATCCATCCACTGGTTAAGCAGGAGAAGTCGTTTAAAGAATTTTCTATTTTTAGCTCTGGTGGCCATCTTGTTCACCCAAGCGGAACAGTTTGAGCAATTTTGGTAGAGGATCACCCAAGGAGCATTCCTGTGAAATTAGATCAAAATCTGTCCAGCAGTTTTGGAGGAGAAGTTGTTTAAAGCAAAAGTTGACGACGGACGCACGGACAACGGACGACGGACGACGGACAAAGACTGATCCCAAAAGCTCACCTTGAGCACTTCGTGCTCAGGTGAGCTAAAAATTGACGGAGCTAGAGTGATGACAAACTTTTTCCTATGTTAAGTCTATGGGAGCTATTTGTTGCCATGGCAACCAGAGTTCCAATCCGATCTGCCCGAAAACAGTATGCAGCCTTTCCCCCTACCTGATAATGCTTCACATGAAATTTGATCAAGATTGGCCCACTGGTTCCGGAGATATACTTCTTTGAAAGTGTGGACGACGGACGACGACGACGACGGGCGACGGACGCCGGCTCATGGTATACTAATACCTCACATGAGCCTTCGGCTCAGGTGAGCTAAAAATGCAAAATTTGTCTTCCTTGTTCATGACACATCGTCTCAGTGTGATGAATGCACCTGTGAAGTTTCATGAATATATTCCATACGGTTTAGGAGTTATGGCCCGGACACGGTTTACTATATGGTACTAAGTCAAGGGCAGATAATTCAAAAACCAAAAATGCAAGAGTTGTCTTCCTTGTTCATGACACATCGCCTCAGTGTGATGAATGCACCTGTGAAGTTTCATGAATATATTCCATACGCTTTAGGAGTTATGGCCCGGACACGGTTACCTATATGGTACTAAGTCAAGGACAGCAGGCCTTGCTCCTTGCAGCAGGCCTTGCCCAAATGTAGGCCAGTACCTACTGAACGCCCCAGTGACGCAAAATACACATCAACTTTGCCTCATCCAGCCAACCCTCAACTGTTGTTAGAACTAGAAATTGATCCTGTTGCAAACTCACCTGACTCTGACTGAGCCACCACCACCGGGTCCTGGCTATCTCGATAAGTGCCCAACTCAGGTTTAGCTTTGTTTGCTTGATTTGAAGTTTAACATCCCATGCAACACTATATAGGTCATTTTCGGGACATTGCTTCCAGTTCTGTGGGACGTTACCCGACAATGAGATGAAATGACACCTCAAGCCTTGCCACCCAATGAAACCAATAGGGGTTATAAGCATGGATGAGACAATATAAATTAGGTATTTTGCATATCAGAACAGTTAATGTTCTGACTACCCGGTACTAACAAGTTTGTTAACCCTTATCTTGCTGAATATTCATTTAAGCCACACCCATTTCTGTCTATCAACCAATTAAATTACTTGATGTAATTTATTGCTACAAATTCATAAACTGAATGCCAAACAGTGTAGATCCTGATCAGATGGCTTATTCAGAAGCCATCTGATCTGGATCTACACTGTTTTCAAAGATAGAGGTTGTCGTGAACAGCAAGATAAGGGTTAAGCTAACAATCCTTTGAACAACTGGGCCCTGACATATAGAATCCCCTTCACCCATTTTGTATCAAATTGAATCTTCCACCATATTTCAAAATGAAGGGGTGTCAGGTTATGTTTTCTTCAAAATTTGGAAAATGGCTGAACCTTTTGCAAACAGTGTTGGCCCTGGTCAGGTGCCGTGTTCTGCTGAGTCTGATCTGGGCCTGCACAGTTTGCAAATTACCCATTTTAGGGGGTTCTGGTAAAAATGTGTTAACCAGCGAGTCATAGAGGTACCTGATCAACTAAGCCAGCTCATGAGTACAGAGTCATTATGACATGGGCGAGCAGCTTGGCTCAGGCAAGCCTGCACATATGTGCAGTCTCTCCAGAGACTTTGCAACTCATGGACCAGCAGTAAGGACCTTGAGGCTGCTTCATGCACAAGGTCATGCATCTTGCCCTATTTGTTGCCAGCGTAGGCACGGCTAAACCTGATCTTCTCTCTCATGTAACAATGACCCTTTTCACATGTGCTGGCTAGACGGCAGAAAAAGTATAACAAACCTTCAATATTTTTCTCCATGGAAGACCATTTCTTGCCCATAGTCGAGGCGGAGGACACCCTGGGTCTCTGTCTGGTGGACTGCTGAGAGGATGGACGTGGGGAGGGTGCTTCATAGTGGGTGGACTTTGGTCTGTCGGAACCTATTGGAGCCCTTCTAGGGGTCTTTGCAAATGGTTTAGATGGAAGAAGACTGTTCTGTGCTGAAGAAAAAACATCAGAGTGAAAATGTCTGAAACGTGTTAGCTGGTGTCAGATGTGACATTTATTTTGTGAACATTCAAAGATGTCGATGGGAAATTTACTTCTGTCAACATTCATAGGAAATGTCTCTCTAATGTAACTCACACAGAATCAAAATGGTTCTTGTCCTTCCTATGTTTTAACCAATAAAATGTCAATCACAACAATTGTTGTCTGCTTTGTCATCTGCTGGTACCTTTTAATGTCATTTTTGCAAAAAGTGTGGGCCCAGATCAGACTGCTCCTCTCACGCAGGGACCACACGTTTGGTGTATGCAAAAATATGTTTATAAAATTTGCAAGAAGATGCAGTAGATGACATAAACAGATAACACTTTCAGATGCAGTTTTTCATGGCATCTTTTGTTTTAATCACCTTTAGTAACACATTTTAGACAGGATACCCCAAACAGGCCACAGGCAAACAGTGCTGGCCCAGATCAGAAAATCTTCAGCCATTTTCGAAATAAATTTCTAAAAATAGAACAACTTGTCACCCGTTCTAAGGTGGAAGATTCCATTACAGACAAAAATTGGGGTTCCTTCCCTCTATATAGATTCACTGCTAATAAACAAATTTTTTTAGTGGTGGACTCTTTAGTTATATGTTAGACAAGTCCAATCGTCATTTTATGGGTGTCAGGTCTATTTTTTTTAATCAAACAGTGTAGATCCTGATCAGAAGCATCTGGAGTGCACTATTTGCCTATGTCCATTTTACAGTTTTCAATTCATATTTTGCAACTTGCCTTCAACAACCTGGAAACACATACTGAAAAAATATTTCCTAACTAAAAGTGCTTACATCTGGTTGATTCCACCTGCCCTATCCTCCTGAGGACATCTGCTAGAGCCCCTTTCAGACATACAATCTCATCTTCCTGCTCTCTTACCCTCTTCTCAAGGTGGGCCACCCTCTCACACAACTCCTGCTGGTCCTGACTGAGCAGACCATCTGAAAGGTACAATAACAAGATCAAATTAATGTTAGGACATATAATTATTTCCTTTTTGGGTCGATCGGTTTACGATCGACCCAAATTTACTAAATGGCCAAACGGAATTAATGCAGTTGTCCATGTGACCATCACTGATTTGGGACAACCAATATCATGTTTTATTAATAGAACTTGAAACGTTGCACTATTTTTATCGATGCAACAAGAGCTATCTATAGAGTATTGACAGCAATCGTGTGCTGGATAATACCCAGATCAGACACCGCGGAATGTGGCGTCTGATTAGCAGGTTGCACAGAAACTTCACTGTTTGCTTAAATAGTGGCATTTGAGGGTTAAACGAAATAGTATAAGAATGCCAGGTTGCTCACGTATTGAAAAAAACACAATATCTTAATCCAGGCCATGATGTCACGTGATGTCTTTTGGAACATTCTATTTATAAAAGTGTTACACAAATGTATGCCAAGTCGAGTAAAAATAGACTTTTCGCACTCCTGCTAAGAACTTAATTTTAGAACCCTGAAATGTTTAAGTGCAAAAATGAGTAGCCCAGACTTTATAGGTGGTACCGTTATTAGACATACAGCGTAGACCAAGATCGGATATAGAGTACATTGCTTCTGATCAGGTCGGCACTGTTCCCCATATGTATGCAACAACAGTTTTGAACATGATTCAGGGCCTTACGCAGACTCTGAAAAGGGGCGGGCTGAGGATGCGAATTTCAGGTACTTTGCAGAGGGTGAAAAACTGCACGAATCTGAAATAATTTACAAAAGACGGGAGGGGGCTGCGTTTGCACCCTCCCCACTCTGTTGAACAAAATCCAAGTACTACCCTAAGATGTCAGAGTGCAGCATAAGAAGAAAATTCTGGACTGTGCTCGTTTGTTTGATTTAAGGTTTAACCTCCCCGTCAACACTGTATAGGTCATTTGAAGACCTTACTTCCAATTTTACGGGACTTTCAGGTCTGCATGGAAGCATCATGCAGCCCATCTATTTATCCAAGCCCCGATGGGCGGGGGCAGGTGAACTGTGCTCGTACACATGGGCATTGGCAAACAGAATCTACATAATCAGACACCACATAACGCAATGTTTGATCAGCTCTACTGTGCTTGCTTAAAGTTAAAAGAACAGTTCGATTCTCAGCTCAGGACTATTTTCCCAACCTACACTCAGAGACGATCGACCCACCAGTACTCTCAGTGCTTTGATTTTATTTGGGTTTAATAGCCCTTTCAAGATTATTTTGCTTATGTCAGTCCATATTATTTATAAAGAAACCCAATTGTAATTCTAAGTTGGGCAAAACTGGAGTACCCACAGAAAAAACTACCTGACCTTCTCTTACATTTCTTGGTATTTCACATGTAACCTGAGCTAGGCTCAAACCCACAGCCAATATTTTGGCTGAAAAATAAATTTTAATAGCTTTTGCATGCAAAACATGCAAGATAGTTTAAACCAGATACCGGTTACAACCATCTGATACAGGGTAAACCTGCCCCAAACACATTCCACCCGACTTGATGTTTTACAAATCTGGAATGTTTTGTTCAGGAGTGATATACCAACAGAGTCATGGGAACAAATTACACAGACACTGATCAGCACTTTTGTCTGGTCAATCCTTTCTCTTTGGAATGATTCAGGTCCATTAACCCTTGTCCTGCTGAATAAATTAATTTTGTCACACCCATTTCTGACTATCAACCAATCAAATTACTTGATATAATGTATTCAATCAAATTTGAAAACTGAATGAGAGTAGATAAGCCATCTGATCTGGATCTACACAGTGTTTACAAAGGTAGGGGTTATGGTCAGCAAGAAAAGGTTTTGTTTGTTTGTTTGATTTGAAGTTTAACGTCCCCGTCAACACTGTAAAGGTGATTTTGGAGACATCAATTGCTTCCAATTTTGTGGGACTTTTACACGACATTTAGAGGTTGCATTATATTCTTGAAAACTTGTTTGAGATGAGGTTTTTCCATCCCCATCAACATTGTAAAGGTCATTTTGGAGATGTTCCTTCCAATTTTGTGGAGTTTTTACCCGACATTGAGATGAAATGACAGCTCAAGCCCTGCCACCCAATGAACCCAATAGGGTTTATAAGCATGGACGGCCGACTCGCACCGCATTGCCTGGGCAGTACTCACGTGCGGGTCGGTTTCAGCTCTGAGTGGAAGCATCATGCAGCCCATCTATTTCTTCAAGCCCTGATGGGCGGGGGCTGATCAGCTGGCCAATTGAAGTGTTTGTCGGCAACATATTTTAACCCATCAACAACTGTCATATGCTTTGTTGTCTGCAGGTAACTTTAAAAGTCATTTTGCAAATTCAGTATGGACGCAGATCAGACAGCTCCTCTAGGAGCAGTCTGATCAGAGTCAACACTGTTTGCCTGTATGCAAAAATATGTTTGAAAGTTTTCAAAATGGCCCCGGGCCGCCCATCGGGCGTTGAAGAAATAGATTGGGCTGCATGATGCTTCCACGCAGAGCTGTAACCTACTGCACTTGAGTACTGGTAAACTGCTTGTTCTAAGCCTGCCCAGGAAAAGTGGTGCGAGTCAGACCACCCATGCATATATACCATATTAGTTTCATGGGCAGCAGGGCTTGAGATGACATTTCATCTCAATGTCGGGTAAAAGTCACGCAAAATTGGAAGGAAAGTCTCCAAAATGACCTTAACAGTGTTGATGGGGATGGAAAAACCTCAAACCAAACAAAGGTTTTCAAGAATATATAATGAAGCAGACGACATAAACAGACGACATTTTCAAATGAGTTTTTCATGGCATCTTAAGAGTTAAAACAGGTTATCATGTGATATCTATGTTCAAGTGTTTGTTAGTTTTTTAGTAAACTTATCTTTGGTCTGGGCTTTACCTTGTTTGAATGTATTTGTATGCAAATATTTTATGAGATGACTGTGAAAGAACCTTGAACCCAATTTGCACAGGCATTAACAAGTGCACTCCTGTCTGACAACACAAAAATTAAAGACATTTGCAATAAAAAATCATCAGTCTGATTGTAAAACGTATCTCGTATCTCGTAACTACACTGTTCTCTATGGGCGTTGGTGACCTCAATGCTGTTCTGCTCTTTGTAGATAAACAGTGTGTAAATGTTTTTCAGCTTTAAAATAAGTTTGCCATATAAGCATTTTTTCGCCCACGGATGAGGGACAAAGAATGCAAATATAAAAAATAAACTTAATTTTTCTGCTTTTCATGAAAGTAATTGAACGACAGCGGGATGCTAGCAAAGTTTACATGAACCCCTCAGGGTTAATTAAATGAACCCCTCAGGGTTCATTTACTTTACACGCGACCCTGCATTCATACTTTCATGAACAGCAGAAAAATAAAAATCATTTCTGAATTTAATGCAAAACATGATTAGCGGTGCAAAAGCAAGCTTTTCATCAAAAGTTGAGTATCATATTGTAATTCGGAACTTGTATTTATAAGGGAAAACACGTCAGGAAATACAATGCCAGTTGACCAATATTTTAACCCTTTTTGTACCACATGGAATCTTAGCAGGAGTCCATTTCAAAATTGACTGGTGTCAGGTTGAGTTTTCTTCAAAATCTATTTGGAAAATGACTGAACTTTTAGCAAACAGTGTAGGCCCTGATCAGACACCACGTTCTGCGGCGTCTGATCTGGGCCTGCACTGTTTGCCAGGGTCATTGTTTTGGGTTTTCTGGTACTAAATGGGTTAATGTGTCTTCTACACCACTCATATGCACAAGTTAAACTCTGGGTTAAAGAAATCAAACGCAGTAGAATGTCTTTCAGTAAGAAAATGAAACCAGGTCTGGACGACAATCAGATGCCATTAATGAAGAAATGTGTAACAAAGAAGGGGAGAGATCTGGTGCACTCTGCCAGTTGAATTAAGGTGGAAGAAACAGCGAATGCATTACATATTTCACATGGTAGTATTTCAACAATTTTACACGATCGCTTGGGTATGCGCAAGCTAACAGCATGCTGGGTCCCAAAATCCTTTAGAGACAAGCAAATGGCAACCAGAGCATTAGTATGCAGTATACTGTTGAAGCGGTTTAGGTCAAAGGAAGACGATTTTATTTCACGTCTGGTGACTGTAGATGAGACCTTGGTCCATTATTATGAGCCAGAGAATAAACTTAACTAGTTGCCAGTGGGTAAGGCTGGAAAGTAGCTCAAAATGCAACCCTCTGCTGGAAAGGTGATGGCAACTGTACTTTGGGATGCAAACGGCATTATTACCGTATTCGCCCTAATTACCGCACATGCTCCTATAAGCGCACACCAAAGCTATTCTTGAAAAGGAAATGCATAAGCTCAAACTTAACAGTAACCTCCCCCTGGAAGATCTCACAATAAATAGCTAAAAAACTAACCGTTATTTCTTCAACAGTGAAGGCATTGCTTTAGTATCATTTTCCGTCCCATTAAATATCAGTATGCATAATCTCGGGGGTTATTGTTTTCGCATCGAGTGTGCGCTAATTAGGTAGATTTTTCACTGTGATTTTTGACATGATTTTGAAAAAACTAAGCGCACGGTGCGGTAATTAGGGCGAATACGGTATGTTGGATTTTCTAGCACAGAAAAGTACAATAACAGGTGTGTATTATGCTAATTTGCTCGACCAACTGAGAACTGCGATCCTTGAAAAATGTTGAGGTAAATTCTCCAAAGAGATTCTGCTCCAACAGGACAATGCAAGAGTTCACACTTGCAAAATTACAATTGATGCTGTTGAGTGGAATGGGTACGAGCTAATACTGCACCCCGTCCATTCTCCAGACTTGGCTCCTAGTGACTATTTCTATTCTCAAACTTGAAAAGGGATATCTGTGGACGTCATTTCTGGTCCCAAGAAGAAGTCATGGTGGCAGTTGTCAGGAGTGGGTTGGAGACAAGGACCCTGGCTTCTTCAGTTCTGGGCTGATGGCACTGGAACAAAGTTGGTCCAAGTGTATCATTCTAGGGGGCAATTACATCAAAAAAGAAGAGATCAATCTCACCCAGAAATCAGTGAGGCTATTTTTTTTATTGAATCATCCTTGTAAAATCAGGCTTGCCATTACTTCTGAATCAGCTACCCAGCAGTCGATATTCATGTGAAATTTCAAACCTTATTTTCCATGAAAAATGATAAAGAAAAAAACATTGCCATCTAAAAAATGTACATGGCTGTTTAAGGGTTAAGGGTTCTGCTGTTGTTGTCATTTTCCATTCACTGTATAAAACATTTTGCTGTTGTCATTATACACCACAACCTCTATACATGTATAACAGTTTTAATGGGGTCCAAAGCAGAAAACATGTTATATCCAAACAAAAATGTATAGATTATATAGAAAAATGACCATTTATGGTCATTTTTCTATATAATCTATACATTTTTGGGAGCCATCTTGAAACCGTGTTATATCCAAAACCATGCAATAAAGAACCTTGTGGTATTGGGTTTGTGGTGAAAATGTCATTCTTGTGTAGCTATAAAGAATTACAACTTTTGTAGGATACCTCAAGCTTCAAGACAAAAGGGAAGAGTTTTTAAAACTGAGACATTAAAACTGAATCAATCTGTATTTGTCTCATGATAGCGTATCTTGAAACTGTCATAGTAACTGACAACACCAGCAACAATTTTTAGATAACAACATGTTCAAAGTTTGGGTATCTTCACCCTAAACAGACTAAAACTTAAACACCCGCCGTTTTAACTGAACTCAACTTGGAAACCTATTACCATAAAAATCCTAAAAATTCGGACACCTTGAGGACTTGCTGAAATTCTCCTTAAATTTCAGCAAATTTGTTTTGCGATCCAGCAATGCATGCAAAAAGTGCCAATGGAATAGCAAACAGTGTAGATCCTGATCAGACTGCTCTATCAGAGCAGTCTGATCTGGATCTACACTGTTTGATTAGACCTATCTGTCCCAATACTAAGGATCAGTATGGTACATGTATTATAAATGCGACATTTTCCTATATTTTCTTTTTGCTTTGAAACAACATGGTTGTATCCCTTAAAGGAGCCTTAGAATGGAACAGTTTTTACAATGACCAACAAAGTACGAAATATGACTGTTGGCAGGCAACATTATCAAAAGAAAATGAGGCCCAGCAGATGATTCACAAGCACGATGTCAAGCCTCACTTACCCTGAAAAGTGAAAACAAGTTTCTGCCGAAATTGTTGCAACTGTGATTGTAGTTCTTGAGAAATGGACTTGAACATGTACGATGATGCTAGAGTAACGCAAATGTTGAGGGATAGACAAATGAAAGAAACAAAAGAAATACAGTGCCCCGCTTATAGCACTATGCAAAGCCTTTTCAAAATTTTATAGACGTCATTCTGATTTAATTTCAATTGGACTTAAATCTCCTATCAGAACCAGAATTTTATGGCGACTTAGTATATATAAATTCAGAAAAATAAATATTCGCAATGACTTAAATTCAGCACCCAATTTTGTAAAATCATTCTTCGATATAAAAAGATTGGGTACAAAATCAATGTTATACGACAGACTGCATGCATGGTAGTTAACCCAATCACAGTTGACAACTTTGCTTTGCATCCCTTTTTAATTGCATGCCGGTGGGTCAGGCCTCAGATTCTATGACGGTTCCAGTGTAAAGGCTTACTGAGTATTAGGGAGAATCTATGTAATGTTGGTTGGTGCCTGAGCTCTGTCTCTGGTTGGGCCTATCGGAGTCTAACTGTTGCTTTTCTTTTGCTCCAGCATTTCAGTGGTTTCTAAAATTGCTGTCGAGTCCTCACTGTTGTTTCATCTCTGTGGTTGTTTGATTTTTTGTGTTCACAAAGATGTTGCACTGGTGAGTTAGGAGGCCTTCACATTTGTGTTTCTTTCCCTTTGGTGTCTCTGATGGGAGCAGTGGGTTGATTGTATTGATTCCTGATCAATGCCTCCACTTCTATTTTTCATGCGGACAGTGGGATTCGTTTCACTGACCTTCCAAGGCGGTTCTTCTGTCGCAGTTTATTTTTGTTATGGTTTGTCTTTGAGTATTTGTATCGCTCATATTATTTTGTTTTGAATAGTCAATTGGCCATTTTGTGGGAAAGTAACTGTCCTTTTGGCTTTCCACTATGGATGTTTCCAATAGGGTCTGTTGTTTCATGTTGTGTTTCTTTCCCTTTGGTGTCTCTGTTGGGAGCTGTGGGTTAATTGTATTGATTCCTGATCATTGCCTTCACTTCATAGAATTAGAATGCCATCCATCTGCTTTAACTGCAGTCCATTTTGCCTGAAACCCTGACATTTCCTGCACCAAACTTAACTCATAAAATGTCAATCACATTAATTGTCGTCTGCTTTGCAGACTGCCGGCTACCTTAAAAGATTTGTTTTTGCAAACAGTGTGGATCCAGATCAGAGCAGTCTGATCTGGGCCCACACTGTTTGCCTGTTTTTAAAAAGTTTTCAAAAAAATTCAGCAGACGGCATAAACAGACGTCAATCAGATGTAGGTTTTCTTGGTGTCTTAAGGGTTAACCTTTAAAATGATGCAAAAAACTACATCTGAAAATGTTGTTTGCTTATGTCCCCTGCTAAATCTTATTGGAAACATTTTAAAAATATTTTGGCATACAGACAAACAGTGTGGACACAGATCAGACTGCTCCTATAGGAGGTCTGATCTGGGTCCACACTGTTTGCAAAAATGTGAGCAAAACTGACTGAAAGTAACCAGCAGACGACAAAGCAGACGTAACATAGTAATGGGCTAAGAAAGAAACCAGACAACATCCATGTCACAGACTGATTCCTTAGGGTTTATTAGGTCTAAATATGATACCAAAGGAATTGCCATCTAATTAATGGACAGAATTCACAGACAGAAATCAATGAACAAAATTGACATAACTGTTCGGCTATAGCATATACATTGTACAGAATCGTTTCATTTTTATCCCTTGTCCTGCTGAATATTCATATATGCCACACCCACTACCGATTATCAACCAATCAGATTACTTGATGCAAATTATTACAACAAATTCACAATCTGAATGACAAACAATGTAGATCCTGATCAGATGGCTTCTTCAGAAGCCATCTGATCTGGATCTACATTGTTTCAAACGAAAGGCATATCCAGGTTCAGCAGGACAAGGGTTATAATACAGTCCTTAAAGAAAATATAAGATTCTGATCCAAAATAGCGGTATATTTGGGATACAAGAAGGCCAAGATGGCCCTGAATTTTTAGCTCTGGCGGCCATCTGGTTCGTAAGAGCGGAAAGGTTTTAGCTATTTTGGAAGGGAGTGACCTAGGCAACATTCCTGTGAAGTTTGAATCCAACTGGTCCAAGTGTTTAGGAGGAGTTCACTTTTGAAGCAAATTTACAATGTTTTTCAATTTTTAGCTCTGGCGGCCACTTTAAATTGTTCATCAGAGTGGGATCATTTTAGCTATTTTGGTGGAGAGTCATCTAAGCAACATTTCTATGAAGTTTGAATGAAATTGGCCAAAGGGTACAGGAGGATTTATCGTTTGAAGATTTTTTCTATTTTTAGCTCTTGTGGCCATCTTGTTTGTCAAAGTGGAATATTTTTAGCTACTTTGGTAGGTAGTCACCAAGGCAACATTCCTGAATCCAAATAGCCCAAGGGTTTAAAGGAGGAGTTCGTGTTTGAAGCAAATTTACGATGTTTTTCTATTTTTAGATCTGTGGCCATTTTGATCATCAGAGATGAACCTATTTAGCAATTTTGGTTGAGAGTCACCTAAGCAACATCCCTTAAAAGTTTGAATGAAATTGGCCCATGGGTACAGGAGGAGTGGTTGTTTAAAGATTTTTCTATTTCTAGCTCTGGTGGCCATCTTGATCATCGGAGCGGAATGATTTGAGCTATTTCGGTAGGGAGCCACCCAGGCCACATTTCTGTGAAGTTTGTATCAAATTGGCCCAGGGTTTAGGAAGAGTTCGCATTAAAATCAAATTGCTAACGATGCACGACGGACAACGCACGATGCATGATGGGCGACAAACATTTACTGATCACAATAGCTAATAAAAAATAGAAATTCTGATCAAGAAGTATCTTTCATTGAGAAGAATTTTCAGACAGTCCGGCCCAGAGAGACTTTCATTGGATGCAATTTCAGCTGCAGCCAAATTAAACAGTATGCTACTAGCCGGAGGGACAAGTCATTGGGGTGTCATTACGAGATACATGTACAATAAACAGATATATTGGAATCCACACGAGAATAAAGCTGATACTTTTACCTCTTTGCATGCCGGTGTAACGGTCAGTTTCTTCCCCAAGCCCGGTTCTTCCCCGGGGAAGAACTGGGCCGGCCCGTTTCTTCCCCGGGGGAAGAACTGGGCCGGCCCGGTTCTTCCCCTGGGGAAGAAACTGACAAGTCAGTTTCTTCCCCACCCAGTCAGTTTCCTCCCCACCTGAAATTTTTTTCAGAACCATAGTCAACGAGTAATTTTCAGCTCACAATTTGTTATAAATGAGACCATTCTGAGTAAATTCTGAGTCCTTTTGCCTTACATGACAAAATTTGCTCTATGCTACACAATCCATGGAGATGCAATAAAATATGCATCCATATTCGAGCATCATTGATGAATTTTCTTTGCTTTTTAAGACATAAATTATTATTAACTAAACAGAAATAATAAGCCACAAATGTTTGGCACTCAAATCTACATAGAATATGGAGACTGGGGTTGGGGAAGAACTGGGCTGGCCCGTTTCTTCCCCACCCCAGATTTTTCTGTTTACAAAAAATTCTTGTGTTAAATTTTCTTCGCTTGTTAAGACATAAATTGGTATAAACTAAAAAGATATAATAAGCAACAAATGTTTGGAGCTCAAATCTAAATAGAATTCGGAGACTGGGGGTGGGGAAGAACTGGGCCGGCCCGTTTCTTCTCCACCCCGATTTTTCTGTTTACAAAAAATTATTGTGATAAATTTTCTTCGCTTTTTAAGACATAAATTGGTATAAACTAAAAAGATATAATAAGCAACAAATGTTTGGAGCTCAAATCTAAATAGAATTTGGAGACTGGGGGTGGGGAAGAACTGGGCCGGCCCGTTTCTTCCCCACCCCAGATTTTTCTGTATACAAAAAATTCTTGTGATAAATTTTCTTCACTTTTTAAGACATAAATTGGTATAAACTAAACAGATATAATAAGCAAAAACTGTTTGGTGTTCAAATCACATCTTCAGTGATATAACTGACATAACTGTACAACACTACCCAGGGGTGGGGAAGAAACGGGCCGGCCCAGTTCTTCCCCACCCCAGACACCTTCAATGTCATAATTGACTTAACAGTACAACACTTACCAAGGGTTGGAAAGAAATGGACCCCATCCAAGACCTCTTCAGCAATATAACTGACATAACTGTACAACACTTCCCAAGGGTGGGGAAGAAACAGGCCAGCCCAGTTCTTCCCCGTCCCCGAGTCTCTGAATTCTATTGAAATTTAAGTGCCAAACATTTGTTGCTTATTATATCTGTTTAGCTAATACCAATTTATGTCTTTTAAAGTGAAGAAAATTTATCACAAGAATTTTAAGTAAACAGAAAAATCTGGGGTGGGAGTTCTTCCCCACCCCCAGTCTCCAAATTCTATTAAGATTTGAGCTCCAAACAATTGTTGCTTATTATATCTGTTTAGTTTACACCAATTTATGTCTTAAAAAGCGAAGGAAATTTATCACCAGAATTATTAGTAAGCAGAAAAATATGGGGTGGGGTTCCCCACCCCAGCCTCCAAATTCTATTGATATTAGAGCTCAAACATTTGTTGCTTATTATATCTTTTTAGTTTCTACCAATTTTTGTCCTAAACAGCAAAGGAAATTTATCACAAGAATTATTAGTAAACAGAAACATCTGGGCCGGCCCAGTTCTTCCCCACCCCCCAGTCTCTGAATTCTATTGAAACTTAAGGGCCAAACATTTGTTGCTTATTATATCTCTGTAACGGGCCTCGGTGGCCTAGTGGATAAGAGCGCTGACTCTTAGTCATTAGGTCTCTCACCGCCGTAGGTTCGAGCCTCGCTCGGGCCACGTGTGAGACGCCAAGTTCTGCAACGGAAGGTCAGGTGGTTTTTCTCCGGGTACTCCGGTTTTCGCCCACCTCTGATTAACGATCGGCTCGATATGAGTGAAATAATCTTGAAAGGGCCGTAAAACCCAAACCAAAAAAAAAAAAAAAAAAAAAATTATATCTCTGTAGTTAATGCCAATTTATGTCTTTAAAAGTGAAGAAAATTGATCGCAAGAATTTTTAGTAAACAGAAAAATCTGGGGTGGGGAAGAACTGGGCCGGCCCAGTTCTTCCCCACCCCCATTTTCCAAATAATATTTAGATTGGAGCACTAAAGAGTTGTTGCTTATTATCCCCACGTTTTTAAAAAAAAGTGGGGATATTGTTATCGCCTCCGTCCGTCTGTCTGTCCGGCTATCTCCTCCTAAACCGTTAGCCGGAATTCAACCAAATTTGGTATGCGAGTTGCTTACATGAATGGCTTGCGCAAGAGCACATTTTGTTTTGTCCCCGCCCCCAGGGGCCCTGGGGAGGGGTCAAAAGGTCAAATTTTGACCTACTGTGGAGAAAACGTGGGGATTTGCGATGGCTTGCCATCGACTGCGCGCTCTAGTTATATCTGTTTAGTTAATACCAATTAATGTCATAAAAAGCTAAGAAAATTAATCACAGATACTGGAATTGGGATGAAAATTCCTTGGATCTCCATAATTATATTGTATGGCATAGAGAAAATTTTGCCATTCAAGCAATAAAGACGCAAACCAAATCGGAATGGTTTCTTTTCGAATTTTTAACAATTTGTGAGGCATAAATTACTCGTTCTCTGTGGTTCTAAAAAAAACCAGGTGGTGAAGAAACTGACTGGGTGGGGAAGAAACTGACTAGTCAGTTTCTTCCTCGGGGAAGAAACGGGCCGGCCCTGTTCTTCCCCGGGGAAGAAACTGACTGGGGGGGACAAACCGGCCTGTTACACCCGGTAATTTTGCATTATTTTTTGTCATCTATCGATCAGGTTTTTTTTGTTTTTTTTTAATTAACTTTCTCAAAAAAAATCTTTCAGGACTACCATCAGAGTGTCAAGCAATTTGGATCTAGATCAGGCCTGTTGTTTTGTCAGGCCTAATCTGGTTCCAAACTATTTACATAGGTTATAATGACGGCGACAAATGACACCACTATGTAAGCACAAAGTGTTAACTTTCTTGGTACTTCAGTTTTTACCACTTGTCCTGCTGAATAAATTAATTTTGCCACACCCATTTCTGAGTGTCAGGATGTTTGATTTGAGGTTTAACGTCCCCGTCAAGGTCATTTTGGAGATGTTGCTTCCAATTTTGTGGGACTTTTACCTGATACTGAGATGAAATGACATCTAAAGCCCTGCCGCCCAATGAAACCAATATGGTTTATAAGCATGGACAGGCCGACTCGCACTGCTTTGCCTTGGCAGGCTTAGATCCTCTAAGCGGTTTACCAGTACTAGCGTGCGGGTCGCTTTCAGCTCTGCATGGAAGCATCATGCAGCCCATCTATTTCTTCAAGCCCTAATCGCCGGGGGCCGTTCTGAGTGTCAGCTAATTAAATTTCTTGATAATTTTTTTATAATGTATTCATTTGAATTCTCAAAATGAAAGACAAACAGTGTAGATCCAGATCAGATGGCCACTTTAGAAGCCATCTGATCTGGATCTTTACTGTTTGCAAAGGTAAGGGTTGCATGTTGTGTCCAGCAGGCCAAGGGTTAAGAATTGTATCAAACCCTAAAAATTCTAGCCCCCTGAGGAACAGGCCTCCGTGGCCTAGTGGATAAGAGTGCTGACTCTTAATCATCAGGTCTCTCACCGCTGTGGGTTCGAGCCTCGCTCGGGTCACGTGAGACGTCAAGTTCTGTAACGGATGGTCAGGTGGTTTTTCTCCCGGTACTCCGGTTTTCGCCCAACTCTGATTAACGATCGGCTCGATATGAGTGAAATAATCTTGAAAGGGCCATAAAACCAATAAAAAAAAAAAAACTTGAGGACTTAATTGCAATTCTCCTAAAATTTAACAAATTTGTTTCACAATCCATCAAGGAGTCCAAAAGGTGCGGACAGAATGGCATACAATGTAGTCTGATCTGGGTCTACACTATTTTCCTAGGCCTATCTGTCCCAATAATTAGGATCATTACAGAATGCGCTGTCAAGACTTTCCTGTTGAGAGTCTGTTCACGAACTGATGAACTACTGATAGACATTCATGAATTGTTCATGAAATTCAATGTTCATGAACTGTCCATCAATGTGCATCAGTATATTCATGAAAGTAGTTCATCAATCTAAGTTGATGCATCTATTATAGATAATCTCGATCCAAAAAAAGTTCATGTAATTATTCTTGCACACTCTTTTCAGAATCTGTTCATGGACTTTATATGAACAGTTGATGAACATTAATGAGCTGCCCATTAACAGTCCAGTGAGACCAGACAGACTGGATAATGTCCATGGACTGAGTGGACATTGTCCATGGACTAAGAGGACAGTCTGGAATTGTCCATGGTTACTCTGGACTTTTTGACAATGCCCACTGAGTCCATGGAGGGTGTCTATGGTAAATGTCAAGACTGCACATCCACTGAGTTCATGGACAATGTTAACCAAGTCCATGGACAAAGTCCTGCCTGATTTTGTCCAAGTTTCAAGTTAAAAGTAGCCTACCTTGAAATTTATATTGGTTAATTTTAAAAATTCTAGTTATTTGGATTCAATACTTCCAAACAATTAATTATTCATAATATTTATGTAGACAAGAAAACAATAAATACCACCTAGTTTGCCACCTATATTTAGAACGTACCACAGCTAGAAGCTTGACGAGATTAAAAACTCTGAAAAGCCAAAAATGTTCAATCATGTTTCAGGCAATACAAGCTCATGTGAACTTATATTATATATTCAGTAAAATTCCTCTATTAAGACCACCTTTGTGGCTGTTCAAAAGTGGTCTTTAAGGCCACTTTTGAACAGTCCCAAAGGTGGTCCCTGACCAGAGGACATTTTAAGCAGAAAACATGAAGAAAGAACAACTGCACCCTTCTTAAAGCTTTTTAAAGGAGAATCAGTCTTAATTTTAGGTAGTCTTAATAGCGGAATTTCACTGCATATAGGAGGGTTTTTTTTTAATTTTCTTTTATGATTTTGCCTCAACACTTTGATCACCAATAAGTCATGATTTTCCAGAATGTTATTTACAGAATGTATAAAATGAAAATGTTCTTTGTTTTTATAGGATCTGCCTATTTGGCAGAGGGCCTGATGACAGCATGTCTGTCAGCATTGAATCCATCAGATTGACATATACATATAGGCATTGTATGTCATGAAATATAAATGACATGCATCCTGATCTGGATGAAAGGATTCAATTTGGATCAATTGCAATATACAAAGTTCATGAATTTTGTAATTCAGTTTTGGTTTGTGATTCAAAGCACATGAATGTTCTAAGTTAATCATATGCTTATTATAATTCACGAAAAACTTTTGTCCAATTTGTAGTTCACAAACAATTCATGAGCTGTACATGTACATTATTCATGAACTATTCATGCAAATAAAATAAAAATATTTGAAACTCTGCCAATGTCCTGATTGACAGTTGAAGGGTTATAATAATTACAACACATAATCAATATTCGGCCCCCGCCCATAGGGGCTTGAAGAAATATATTGGCTCAATTTGGCTGCATGATGCTTCCACGCAGAGCTGAATCCGGCCCGTACACTAGTACTGGTAAACCGCTTAGAGGATCTAAGCCTGTCCATGAACCGCGGTGCTAGGCGGACCGTCCATGCTAATAAACCCTATTGGTTTCATTGGGCGACAGGGCTTGAGATGTCATTTCATCTCAATGTCGGGTAAAAGTCCCACAAAATTGGAAGAAACGTCTCCAAAATGACCTTTACAGTGTTGACGGGGACATTAAACCTCAAATCAACCAACCAACCATAATCAATATTAACTCTACTCAGACTTTAGTGCATTCTAGAAACTATGGTACAACAAGCCCAACACCAAATTAATTAAAGCTTGAAAAATTTTATTCATGGTATAGTAGTCGCAGATAAGATTGAGTAGGCAGAGCTATTCAGGTGCCATCAATATATGTCCAATACGCTGAGTCCACCAGAAGATTCGGTAGAGTGCCTTTCGCACGCTTTCTATAGTAGTCGCAGATAAAATTGACTAGGCGGAGCTATCCTTTGAACCTGCCTTTGGAATGTTCTATTTACAAAAAGGTAAATCAAGTCACCCGATTGTGTGAATTCCACTGTAAAACAAACAAAGCTGTGGCGAATATGGACATTTGGCCCTCTTGCAGAAAGCATGCGAAAGGCACTCTACCGAATCTTCTGGTGGACTCAGCAAATTTGAAGTAAGTATGTTGACAACACTTGAATAGCTCCATCTTGTCATTCTTATCTGCGACTACTATATAAGCGGACAAAATGGCATATAAGCCACACAGCTGTGCTTGTGTTACAGTTGAATTAACACAATCGGGTGACTTGGTTAGCCTTTTTGTTAATGGAATATTCCTAATGCAGGTACAAACGATAGCTCCACCTAGTCAATCTTATCTGTGACAATACTTCCACTGTATGCTGACAAATTATTGTAAAACACATGAATTGGGTCTCCGCATGGAGGCAGAGTATTGGAACATATTTCTGCACTGATTGGATTTCCGCATTCTTCCAATAAAGCTCAAATCTCTGCATAGGCACCGGAGTTCCGCATGCAGCAAGCGGAATTCCACACAATGCAGAATTCATTAAATTGCAGAAAAAGAATGGAGAATCTACCAAATGATTAATTTTCCATTCTTTTTATTTGCATTTTACTTCTGTGTGGTGAGGAAATATTGTTCCAATACAATGATTTTTCCGCATGAAAGTTTCGTAATTCCGCACTGCAGAGGGGAAATTGAAGGTATGGGTCTCCTCAAGACAAGTTGTGTAATGCTAGCACTAAAACTACTGATTATGATTAAGTAGACTGACTATGATTATGTAGCATTATGATTATATATAGAGTATTATGATTATGTTAATGTTCAGTGGTCCAGACTACCTGGTCTGGTTGATAGCAGTCATACTGCCATACAGCTATACCAGATCATACCCTGGCTATAATTAACCCTTGTTCTGTTGAGCCTGGATATGCCTTACCTTTCAAACAATGTAGATCCAGATCAGATGGCTTCTGAAGAAGCCATCTGATCAGGATCTACATTGTTTGTCATTCAGATTGTGAATTTGTTGCAATATACATGTACTTGCATCAAGTAATCTGATCAGTTGATAATCAGTAGTGGGTGTGGCATATTTGAATATTCAGCAGGACAAGGTATAACCCTTTAAGTAGACTGAATACCATTAAGCAGAATTATGATTATGGTTATAGAGTAGTTATAATTATATGATTATGTTCAGTGCTTCAGTACCTGATCTGGTGGATTCTGACTCAGCACTGGCAGTCATACTGCTTCCATTTACAGCTACCAATTCATTCTCTGTGTCCATGGTTACGCAATATGTTTTATTCCCACTCTTTCTTGTGCTAAGAAGATCTTACTTTGGCACTGTTAAAATGAATACAAGATTTCAAAATCACACTGCAAAAATGAAATCACAACTTGAAACTTTAATGAATCATCTTTTTGCAGCACTGCAAAATATACATGAATACTGAAGGCCAAAAGAAATGCCCACAACAAATTAATCACAGTAAATTTATTCCCAAACAGAACAATCAAAATTTCACCATTTGCTTTGGTAGAAAAATTCCTTAATTTCATGTCTATCAAAGAAAAATGATTTTATTCACTGCTGTTATCCCGCAATGTTCTCCCATGTGGCACAACCATCAAAACAAAAGTTCACAGATACACATTGAATATACACAGAATCGAGTATAGCCTTCATCAGCTGCAACAAGCGACACAGCATCTTTGCATTGATCTGATTAATGTATTGATCCTATTATGTTATCGTTAGCGAAAATGTGCCAGTCCGATATGCCTATTTTGTCCTCAGATGCCTATCTTGGTTGACGGTCATCACCCTCGGCCTGCCGCTTCATGGACGGTCGTTACTGCTGTTTGTCTGGTTGTATCGAGATACCATTCCGCTGATGGTTCTAGGATTCACTCCAAAATTGGAAGCGACAGCATGAAACCTAACTCCAGCGGCTAGATGTCCAAGCGCTTGGTGGCCCTGGTTTACATTCAGCCATGGCATCTAACGTCAGTGCTAAATTAGGCGTTTTATTTCCGATTCCTGTTACATACCCAAACTGTTACATACCCAAACTGCTGTTGTTTCATATTGGATTTTGTTTTAACATGTAGCACAAGGTCATTGCACGTGGAAAACCTGTTTACCATGCATGTGCAGCTACGAGCTTGAGCAGACTGTATCGTAAAGGTCAATACAGTGATTCACCACAGTTAGATGACTAAAGGAAATTCGAAACAAAATTCCAACCGATTGCAGAAATAATCAGAAGTTGAACTTGTGGGCATTTCTTTTGGTGTTCAGTATATTAATTTAGTGAATTTAGCAACTGCATCTATTTCTTCTCCTTTTTTTTTTTTTTATCATGTAACATCTCAACAACAGCTAGATCATAATTATGGAGACACTATTTTAGTTAAAAGTCAGAAATCCAAAATTCAAAATTGAACTCATGACACCTATGGTTAACATTCAAGGTCAGTGGCCTTAGTGTATACCCACTACATAAAAAAGATTTAAATTAAATCCTGAACCAAACAATTTTAGGAAAAACTGGGATAAACACTAATAACCTTTTAATAATAGGTAAACCCCAAAAACAGGTGTGTGTGTGTGTGATTTCGGGTTTAACATCGCTTTCAACAATTTTTCAATCATATCACAACGGTGTCTGGTTGCGACAGGGAGCTCAATGCTCACTTTTATAGTGCTGCCTCAGTGAAGTATCATGTCCCAGACATATTACATGATACCACACCCAGTCACATTATCCTGACACTGGGTTGACCAGTCCTAGCTCTACCCCGTAAATCTCAGTGCCAAGCAAGCAGCTAG
The DNA here is from genome assembly GCA_963580285.1 of Lucinisca nassula. Lineage (NCBI taxonomy): Eukaryota > Metazoa > Mollusca > Bivalvia > Lucinida > Lucinidae > Lucinisca > Lucinisca nassula. Next base: position 10,540,991 of record OY757012.1, on the reverse strand, counting down.
TACCATTTTTAACGACTTTGTAATGTTGCGGCCCGGGATCGAACCCGTGACCTCCCATTCCCTGGAGCCGACACTCTACCAACTGAGCTATCAGGGCAGGACAGTCGCTTAAAACAGTGCAGGCCCAGATCAGACTTAACAGAATGTGGCATCTGATCAGGGCCTTTACTGATTGCCAGACATTCTCCAAAATGGTAATTTTTTTTTAGGAAAGTTTGTGACATTTTTTTCCAAATTAAACATAAATTACAGGTGCTCATTAGAACTGCCTCTTTGAAGGAACTCGAACAAGTACCCACACCCTATGAGTTGGAGAAGAAACATACCCCTGCAACCCAAGGTTTTTCTACATAAATATCCGGGGGTTTACAGGGGAGTTCATAACATGATGTGAACCTCAGCTATCATTACGATAACACACCCGTGCGACAAAGTGCATTTTTTCTCATCTCCAAAAATGAAAATCTGTGATATTTTTCTTATTTATACTGCAAACATAGGTTGTGGGTGCTCGTTAGAACCGCCTCATTGAGGCGGTTCTAACGAGTACCCACAACCTATGTCTTGGAGTAGAAATAAGAAAAATAATGTATACCCCCAAAATCCCCAGTTTTCTCTATACAAAGTGGGGTTTAGGCGGGTCTTCGTTTCACGGACTTGTTATCGTGATGTTTTCCTACATGAATTTCTCTGATACCCCTTATTGTCTGAAACAAACTCTTGTTATTCATATAATGTGGGAGGTTCAATTCAGTACAAAATTTGTTAAAAATCATGAATTTCCAAATGAGTAAAACAAAAATAAATGTCTGATAGGAAGATCTTAATTTAATATCATACAAGTTGTTTTCACATCCAACCAATCAATGTGTAGAGGTTTTACATCCCCCTCAACACTATTTAGCTCATTTTGAAGATGTTGCTTCTGATTTTGTGGGACTTTGGCCCAGCATTAACCCTTTTCCTGCTGAGACCGGATATGTCTTATCTTTTAAACAATGTAGATCCAGATCAGATGGCTTCTGAAGAAGCCATCTGATCAGGATCTACATTGTTTGTCATTCAGATTGTGAATTTCTTGCAATAATTTGCATCAAGCAATCTGATTGGCTGATAATGGGTATTGGTCGTGGCAGATTAAAATATTCAGCAGTACAAGGGTTAAGACAAAATGACATATCAAGCCCTATGGCTATGATTTAACCCATTGTATGCTAGTGGACTCTTCCACTGCTGTATGCTGGACAAGTCCATTTGTCATATAAGGAGTGTCAGACCAATTTTGTCATTTTTATTCTATTTTTGACGGAAAATTCTGTCAGCAAATAGTGCAGGCCCTGATCAGATGCCACGTTTTGTGGCGCGGCGTTTCATCTGGGCCTGCACTGTTTTCCAAGGTACCCCTTTAGGGGTTTCCTGCATGCAATGCGTAAAGGACCGGTCCAACACACCTCAATTTCTATGGTAGGCTTAGACCTTCTAAACTGTTTACCAGTACTCAAGTTCGTTCAGCTTTAGCTCTGCGTGGACGCACCTGTAATGCAGTCTAATCTATTTCTGCAAGCCCCGACGCCGAGTCATACATACTATTACCAAACCATGATATTATAGATCTGATACTTAAACAGGACCCAATTCATGTACCTGACAAATTTTATACAGGCAAATCCCAAAACAGGACCCAGTAAATAGTTTAAGCCCAGAACAGGGAGTCTCATCTATAAGTAATAATATAAAAATATGTACAAAACTGTAGCACATACCTCATGCAGTGTATTATCATGATAAATAATTTGTCCAACAATGACAATTTGTATACACATCGACAAACAACAATGTCACACCATTTTATTTTCATACTGATATAACCCCGACTTTAATGTACATGTCATGTATATTAACCCATTGTATACTAGTGGACTCTTCCATTGCTAAATGTTGGACAAGTCCATTTGTCATATAAAGGGTGTCAGGCCTATGTTTATGGTTGTATTCCATTTTTGACGGAAAATTCTGTTAGCAAACAGTGCAGGCCCTGATCAGACGTCACATTTTGCGGCGTCTAACCTGGGCCTGCACTGTTTGCCAAGGTACCCCTTTTGGGGTTTCCCGCATGCAATAGGTTAAAACAGTAGAACTGAAATTCAAATGTCCAGTGTACATTCAAAGCTAATGAGTAAGTGAGTGAGTGTTTGAGTTTTACGTCTCACCAACAGCTAAGGTCATACCGAGACAGAACCTCCCTTTAAAGACCCATCCGAAAGTCTGGAGAAGCCCAGGATCGATCCTGCAACCCCTGGTTTACAAGGCGAGTAGCATAACCACTACATCACAGCGGCTTCCTCAAAGCTAATGAATGTAGGTATCAGTTAGATATGTTATAAAGAACACTCTCATTTTTTTGCTGAATAAATGTGAGTAGCTCCCAAAAGCTGCTCACATTTTTTTTCAGCAAAAATATACCAGTGCTTGCTAAAATATTCTAGTATTTCCATCACAAATGAGTTTGTTAACCCAGTGCATGTGGGAAACCCCTAAAGGGGTACCTAGCAAACAGTGCAGCCCAGATCAGACGCCGCATTCTGCGGCGTCTGATCAGGGCCTACACCACTTGGTAACAGAATTTTCCGCCAAAAGTAGAATAAAAACGAAAAATAGGCCTGACACCCCTTAAATGGCAAATGGCCTTGTCCAACCTATAACAATGGAAGAGTCCACCTGTATACAATGGGTTAAGCTTACGAATGCTTTGAACAATTGGGACCTGAACAAATAATGACCAGGTCCCACCCAAAGGCCTCGGCAGTGGGCAAAATAGAGAAAGGACAGATTTTACCCTTCATGATAAAGCCATTTAGGATCTGGCATCTGAATGAGTTTTGTTTAGAGTTTAACAACCCAGTTAACACTATTTAGGTCATACTGAGCCAGCAGTTTACCTAGCCATTTCTTTTTCTCGTCGGGCTTACTCGTATACATATTACAATTAACCAAAACACTAGTGCACATGCAGTCTTTCACCAGAAAAATGACAACTGCATGCCATCTTTGAATTATGCACCAGTCATTAAATGTAACCACCAGCGGGGAAAAGTGGGGACAATGAATTTCTCTCCATCACAGCCCTGCTAGGCCACGGAGGCAATTCACAGAATTGTAATGTTGTATATTATACAGTATAAAGGTTTTTTGTCAACTCATGTTATTCTGCATCTAACATTTGTGTGCATGATATGTGTACCAGTCCAGAATAAAAATCGGGTTAAACACTGTGGTTCCTTCGGGTAATTCCACTGCTATAATCCCAGCTGTTTTGGTGGGAAATCAGGGTCTCTGCACTAACAGGGCATTGCAGGGACATTCAAAGGGTAAACGCACCAGACATTAGCCTGGCTATCCCCGGCCCTTCCCCGTAGGTGGGGGGCAGTCACATGACTGGTGCCATAGCAGAAGGGAGAGAATGACTGTACAGAAGATTTCATGATCAATCTCCAGGAAAGTATGTTGCAGACCCAATCTAAATGTGTACAAATCCTTTATTGTGCTGAACGCGACAACCCAAGAAACCTCCGTGGTCTAGTGGTTAGAAACCAGGGGTTGTGGGTTTGAACATCCCATACCATAATGATTCTGTATTGGGACAGACAGGCCTTAGCAAACAGTGAAAACCCAGATCAGACTGCTCCTTCAGGATCAGGGACTACACTGTTTGCCATTCTGTCTGCCCTTTTAGAACTCCTTGCTGGGTTGTGAAATGAATTTGTTAAAATACAGCATGTCCTCAAGGTGTCCGAATTCTTTGGATTTTTATATATGGTTGCTCCCCTAACTTGAGCGCTCTGATTAACCCAGGTGGCTCAAACCAATTTTCATGGCCGCAAAATTGAGTTTTTAAAAGTAAAACTTATTTTAACTAGGATACCCACCTCAGGCTTAATGACTGCATTTCCCTTATTCCCCGCAAAGAAATTTATGGTTCGTTCTGTATGTTTCGGTACTTCGTAGAACCGGTACCGGTAATTACCCAGTGACAAAAGCGCGGGAAAGTGCCCGAGAATCACGGATTAATCAGAATTCCCTTGCCCTCTAGATGGAGGGGTTAGGGAGGTGGGCCATCTGCCTTAAGCCTGAGGTGGGTATCCTAGTTAAAATAAGTTTTACTTTTAAAAACTCAATTTTAACTGTCGTCTACCCACCTCAGGCTTAATGACTGCAGAATTAGCCTTGGCGGGATGGAATCTCCAACCACATACAGAACGATCCTTTATTCCAGGGATAAATCCTGTAGAAACTTAGGATTCTAAAAAGATAAACAATGGAAATTGAGGAAGAAAACTAAATTTCCACCATTTCTATCCCTGGAACATCACTATCAGCTCCAAGTACCTTTTGAATGTGTCTTGCAAGGCCTCGGAAGATAGTCTCCAGATTAGCATTGAGGATGAGGAAGACCAGACTGGCCCCCCACCACTTTTTGAGCAGAAACCAATGGACCCATCAGTCGTAGGTTTTCTCCTTGTGTGTTCAAGTCTCGTAAATAGAACTTGGCAAAAGTCGAACAAGAGGACCACACGGCAGCTTTGATAACATCCTCAACTGGGGTTTTATTCAAGTAAGACCAAGAGGTTGAAAGGGCCCTTAGCTCATGAGCCTTAATCTTAAGCAAAGCTATTTTAGACTTAGACAATTTCTTATAAGCTAATCTAATAGTATAAGAAATCCATCCGGAGATAGATCCCTTGGTAATATTGTGATTTCCCTTCAAGGGAAGAAAAAGCCTTTTCCTGTCTTTCCGGATAGGCTCAGTCACTTTCAGGTGACGTTTTAAAGCCCTAACCGGGCATAAAAACCTGTTAAAGTCATTAAATTTAACTGTTCTGGCTAAATTTTGAACCAAAATATCATCCGGGCAAATGGATGGTAATTGATTTTTTGCCAAAAAACCTGGTTGTGTCCTTAAAGAAACAGAACCATCTGACTGATTGAATCTGAGATGTCCTGAATCCATGGAGAAAGCATGAATCTCACTAACACGTCTTGCTGTTGCCATGGCAAGCAGAAAAACTGTTTTCAGAGTGAGATGGAACCTAGAAGCTTTATGAAAAGGTTCATACGGTTCAGAACATAATGAAGAAAGGACACAAGAAAGGTCCCATTTCGGAGCTAAAGACCTTTGAACAGGCCTCTGTAATTCAAATGACCTTATAAGTTCTGAAATGATAGGGTCAGATCCAATGTTTATGTCAGATGTGAATTTCAAAGTATTAGAGATAGTAGATCTGTAACCTTTGATAGTACTGACTTGACATTTTTTCTCCGTGAATAAATGTAGCAAAAAGTCTGCTACTTCCATCGGAGATGGATTGAAAGGATGAGTTTCCCTGCGACTACACCAATCGGAAAAGACTTTCCATTTGGCGTCATAAACACGCCTGGTAGACAATCGCCTTGCCTGAGCAGCGTGTCTGGCAACATTCGCCGAAAAGTTTCTATCCGTAATGGATCGGCGGATAAACTCCAAGCGTGAAGTTTTAGACTTTCCACGTTTTGACGAACGAATTTCTGACCTACTTGTGTCAGCAAATTCTGCACTGAGGGAATCCGAATTGGAGGTGCTACGAGTAACCGAAGTATGTCTGGAAACCAAGACATTTCGGCCCAAAGAGGAGCTACCAGCACAATGTTGCAATGATGTTGACGAATCTTGTTGATTATCGCAGGGATCAGTGCAAACGGAGGAAAAGCATACGCATGCATTCCGTCCCAGTTCATTGACATTGCGTCTATCGCCAGAGCATTCTCGTCTGGGATGGGAGACACATAGAGAGGCAGTTTCTTGTTGAGACGAGTTGCAAACAGATCTATGTTCGGAAAACCCGTCATCGACAGAATTAAATTGCAAATCGTCTGATCCAAGGTCCATTCTGTCGCAATTGGCTTGGAAAGACGACTTAGCCTGTCTGCCAATATGTTCGATTTCCCTGGTATATGTCTGACCAGAAGATTTATGCCTTCCTGATTGCACCAAAGGAGTGTATCCCACACCTCCATGCACAGAGACGGAGAATGGGTGCCCCCTTGTTTCTTCAGGTACGAAACTACTGAAGAGTTGTCTGTGGCAATCAGTACTGTTGAATTGGTGACATACTGATGACATTGTTTTAGAGCAAGCAATATTGCTTTCATCTCTAGGATATTGATATGAAGAACTGATTGGTCTGGAGGCCAGACTCCATGACACAGAAGTCCTTCCGGTTCGAGATGGGCTCCCCATCCAGAGAGACTCGCATCCGTGAACAGAGTGTGAGTAGGAAGAGACGGTTTCAGCGTTACACCCGAGCTGAAACGACCCTTGTTGTTCCACCATTCTAAATGCTTCCTGATCGAAACATTGAGAAGAATGGGATGCTCCAATGGAAGAGCATGAGGCTTCCACTGAGCAAACAAAGCCATTTGAAGCGGACGTAAGTGCAATCTGCCCAGTACAACAAACTGGGCTGCTGCACTGAGTTTTCCCAGAAGAGACAGAAAGACTCTTGCTGAGACCTGCTCTTGAACCTTGAACCATCGTAATAGTTCCAGAATGCCCTGTATTCTGTCTAACGGCACCCGAACTATATTGCTTTGTGTAAAAATTCCATTCCTATGAACACAAAGTTCTGAGATGGTACTAAGTCCGACTTCTCTTCGTTGATTATCAGTCCTAGGGATGTAATCAACTTGACTGTAAACTGTCGATCTCTCAGAATTTCCTGACGAATCTGATTTCTGACCAACCAGTCGTCCAGGTACGGAAACAGTACAATTGCCCTCTTCCGTAGATAAGATGCTACAGCAACCTTCAAACGGGTGAAGACATACGGACTTGTTGCAAGGCCAAACGGAAGAGCCTTGAACTGATAAGTTTGACCCTTGAGACAGAATCGGAGGTACTTCCGAGACTGTCTGTGAATGGGAACATGTAGATATGCATCCGTCAGGTCTAAGGAGATCGCCCAATCATTGGGTTGGATCGCCTGTCTGACTTTGTTGGCTGTCTCCATTTTGAACGACTGAACTTCCAGAAAAGTATTCAGTCTGGACAGATCTATTATAAGTCGTAATTTTCCGTTTTTCTTGGGAACTAGGAAAATACGAGAATAAAAGCCTGGCCCTTCCGGCTCTATCATCTCCACTGCCCCTTTGAGTAGGAGTTTGTTGACCTCTTCTTCCAAAGACCGACTTTCGGTCTGATGAAGAAAGATTGGCGTTGGAGAAAGAAGAGGTTTGCTGATGAAAGGTATTTGGTACCCTTTTTTTACAACAGAGAGGACCCATGAGTCCTCTGTTATTTCTCCCCAACGATTTTGAAAGTGGGCCAACCGTCCTCCTACTGGAAGGTCCTTTCTTGAAAGGGACAGTGGAGGGAGTGTATCATTGTCGAGAAACGTTAGAGGCACCTCCTCGGGAGGGGGTGTACTGACCCCTTCCTCGAGAGCTTGAGCCTCCACGGCGAGAGCCTCTCCTAGGACCACCTCTATTCTTATGATTGGGAGGTCTAGCAGAGGAAGATGAATCCCTATGTGCAGACTTCTTTTGGCATTTAGGAATCTTAAAGCCAGAAGTAGAAGCCTGCTTACTCTGTGCAACAGAGGAAGCAATGAAACTCTGCTGTTGAGATTCAGAATTTAGTTTCTGAAAATCAGTAATCATTCCACCAAAGAGGGATTCAGCTGAGATCGGAACCGAGCGAAGCTTAGTCTTCGTGGCTTCCGTCAGAATCTTAGACCTTTCAATGGCAGCCTCCCTTCTAGCTTGCAGGAGTTCGACTGCCAAAATCACTGCCATAGAGGAAGAGTGCTTCAAGCAACTAACAATAGAGCTGAGTAACCTCTTCAGCATCGGAGCATCCAAGTTGTCTGACTCCAATGCTTGAACTGAAGCAGCAGTGAAAAGGTCTGCGTAAGAGTTAATGGAAACCATGTTCCTAGCTTGACGCTCCATAGTCTCCAAACTCTTTACTGGCAAATTGGCATTCCCAGAGGATATCAGATCCAGTAGAGAAGCATCTTTATCAATTTTAGGAACACTGTCGGGAAATAACTGACCGTGTGACCGGTAATGTTTCACGTTTATACCAAGATCTCTCTCCAGAGATTTATTGGTAACCCAGCCAGGTTCCAGCTTAACCTTCTTATCGATCAGTGATTGAAAGACATTTACAACGTCTTTGATCAATAAGGACTGAGGGAGAGAAGCTGAGCTCTTATCCTCAGATGGGTTAAGTGCATCCAGTGTGGACCTAGGCCTCTGAAGAGTCTCCGAGGACTCCTTCCTGGGGCAAAATTCGGAGGGAAGTAAGCTCATAACCTCCTGAATTGCCTCGGCAAAAGAAATGATACCTTCCTCTTCCTCTTCAGAATTGGAAGAACCTCTGTCAAACCGAGTTTTCTTTGCCAAATTAGAAGAGGCTTTATGGGGTGAACCAGCTCTGCTCTCACCCTCAAATTCATTATTGTCCACCCTGATGGAGAGATTATCATTCCTATCCGAGCTTGAAGATAAAGCTCTAGCACGATCCTTATGGCGAGTACCATAGGAGTGCCTACGTCTCTTATGACTTCTAGAGACAGAAGAACGATTGTGAGACTTCTTCTTATGGCGCCTGTGCCTATCAGAAGAGGTAGACCAGTCCGAACTGATTGAACTAGACCTCGAATACGAGTCAGAACTTGAACTCGTATGATGATGGCGTTTAAGGCGTCTAGATCTAGAGTTTTTTCTCTTCACTCTCGATCTATGCCTTCTATGAGGCGTGTGACGATCCCGTGAACTCGATCTGTGTTTAGATCGATCACGAGATGTCCGTCTCGGCGATCGGTGCCGATCTGACCGTTTCCGAGAATGGCGCCGTGATGACTGTCCCGGTGCCCGGTGGCGAGATGATCTGCCTGGTGAACGGTGATGAAATGAACGTCCAGCTGAAGGATGCCGGGATGACCGGTCCCGGGAACGTTGCCGGGAAGTGGACCGACCCACTGACCGGTACCGGGATGTAGACCGGGTTACCCGGTCCGGGTATCGATGTTTGGACGATCGATCTTTGGATTTGGGACGAAATGACCGGTCGCGAGAATCCCGGCCCGGTGACCGGCCAGATTCCCCGCCCGGTGACCGGCCAGATTCCCGGCCCGGTGACCGGTCAGATTCCAAAGAATCTGGTCCTGAGGACGAGGAAAGACTATCCCCAGACTTGGCGTTGGGTGTTCTTTCTGTCCTCTTGTCCGCAGACACTTGGGTGGAAGATCCACTGGGTCGATCTTGATTAGATTGACGTGTGGCTATCGGGGAATTTTCCCGGTTCTCCTGGTAATTCTCCCCCGATGCGGACGCAGTCTGAGAAGGGTTCTCAGACTGGGACTGCTTGGGAGCAGTCCCGGACTGCTGAGTTGCAGTCCCGGAGCCTGACTGCTTGGAAGCGGCTCCCTTCTTGCCCATCTTCTTCTCTTTAGTGGAACGTCTTCGCTTGTACGATCGTCGGTTTACGGCAAGCGTCCACACTGAGCTCGTCCACAGTTTGCAAGTGGCACAACGTGACTCAAAACTGCAATGAGAGCATGTAAAACAAGAAGAATGATTGTCCCAGGAAGCTTTTAAATGTCCGCAAGAGCTGCGGATTTGGGACATTGAAGGACAAGAACAAAACAAACAATAACGAAAAAGGTCACGAAATTATGTGACAACAAGAAAAGAAGTTAAAAGCAGAAATTCCTGCTAAATTAACTATATGAAGAAAGGAAAACAAATACCAACATTTCCAGCGAGGGAAAAACAGCGTACCATCCGAGTAAACAACAAATATTAGAAATTAAAATCCAATATCTGAAAACACATCCGAATTGGTCACGCGCAAAGGGAATTCTGATTAATCCGTGATTCTCGGGCGCTTTCCCGCGCTTTTGTCACTGGGTAATTACAGGTACCGGTTCTACGAAGTACCGAAACATACAGAACGAACCATAAATTTCTTTGCGGGGAATAAGGGAAATGCAGTCATCAAGCCTGAGGTGGGTAGACGACAGTTAAAAGCTGTTTGAGCCATTGAAGTTTGACAGAACTACTTGTTTGTTTGATTTGAGGTTTAACATTCCCGTCAACACTGAAAAGGTCATTTTGGAGACGTTGCTTCCAATTTTGTGGGACTTTTACCCAACATTGAGATGAAATGACATCTCAAGCCCTGTCGCCCAATGAAACCAATAGGGTTTATTAGCATGGATCATCCGCCATGCACCGCGGTAGTACTACTTGTTTACACATTATTGTAAAAATCCCAAAAATTTGGACACTTTGGGGACTTGCTATAATTCTCATAAAATTTTAACAAATTTGTTTCATGATCCAGCATGGAGTCCAAAAGGTAGAGACTGAATGACAAACAGTGTAGGCCCTGATCAGACTGCTCCGGATCTGCACTGTTTGCGTTGGCCTAGCTGTCCAAAATACTTAGGATCATTACAGTAATCAGAGGTGTAAAACTTCCCTCAAACTTACTCGCCCTTATCGTCTAAACTTTTCATTTAGATGCTAAAAATGAAGAAAACGTAAGGTCAGTTTTGAAAACCTTACTCGCCCTGCCTTAAAACTTACTCGCAAATGCGAGCGGGCGAGTGGAATTTTACACCCCTGGTAATAGCATTAACCCATTTAGTACCGGAAACCCCAAAATGGGTACCAGGGCAAACAGTGCAGGCCCAGATCAGACGCCGCAGAATGCGGCGTCTGATCAGGGCCTACACTGCTTGCGAAAAGTTAAGCCATTTTCCAAATATATTTTGAAGAAAACACAACCTGACACCCCTAAATTTTGAAATGGACTCCTGCTATATATAAGGAGGAAGATTCCATTTGGTACAAAAAGGGTTAATCTCTATATCACAAGCTTATACTTTTGGATAGGAGAATACTGTAATTACCACATGAATTCAAGCAAACAGTGTAGACTCAGATGAGACAATGCCAAATGCAGCATCTCATCACAGGGTCTACAGTGCTTGCCACATAGCCAGCTATTTTTAGACACAATAATCTGGTAGCAAATTAAAGTTATAGAAAAAGAATGTTAAGGAATTGAGATGTCCGAATACCAAGGGTAAATATGGTAATCTCCATTTAATACATAAAAAAAGGCTATATAAAATGTTTTGTATAAAACTGAGCACTTCATAATCCAGTCAAAACAAACCCTTACTGGCATGGTTGAAGTAAACATTACTAAAATTAAACAAGCTATCAAATAACTTACAAAACATATCTCTACAGATTTTGCAAATAAATCCAGTCTTTTTTTTAACTAATGTGTAAATTTTTAGCTTATGCGGCAAATTGGCGGTAAGGAATATCCCTGAACAGGTAGAAATACCTTAACACAGGTCACAGGTAAATTTCGACATAGATGTATATCCAAAATGATATCATTACATTATATTATGAGCTGTGGCACAGCAAAAGTACATGTATGACAGCATAAACCAGAGAAATATTAGATCATAAATACATCAAAGGCAACATTTAATGTTTTTGGGTTTTTTTTACCAAATTGAATCTTCTTTTTTATATAAAAAAGAGTCCATTTCAAACTTTAGGGGTGTCAGGTTGTGTTTTCTTCAAAAACTACTTTGAAATTGGCTGGTTTTGCAAGCGTTGTAGGCCCTGATTAGAGGCCGCGTTCTGTGGCGCCTGATCTGGGCTTGCTCTGTTTGCCAACTACCCATTGCAAAATTAACCCTTATCCTATTAAATCAATTAATTCAGCCACACCCAGCTCTGACAATCCACCAATCAAATTACCTGATATAATGCATTTGTTCACTAGTGCAGATCCAGACCAGAAACCATCTGATCTGAATCTGCAAAGTTTGCAAAGATTGGCCTCAAAGTCATGTCCAGCAGGACAAGGGTTAAATTTTCTTGCAGATTATGCAGCTAAGCTATAATCCATAGAAAGACAAGCCACTGTGATCAAAATAATTATGTGAAGTATTTTAATCCATATTCATATATGCCACACCCACTACCGATTATCAATCAATCAGATTACTTGATGCAAATTATTGCAACAAATTCACAACCTGAATGACAATTCACAACCTGAATGACAAACAATGTAGATCCTGATCAGATGGCTTCTTTAGAAACCATCTGATCTGGATCTACATTGTTTCAAAGAAAAGGCATATCCGGGTTCAGAAGGACAAGGGTTAACCTTTACAACTTTCTGGGCTGCCCCCCCCCCCCCTAAACCTGCCTAGGTAAAGTGGTGCAAGGCCGTCCCTACAAATAAACCCTATTGGTTTGTTTGATTGGTAGCGACTGAGATATCTTTTCAACTCAGTGTCAGGTAAAAAGTCCCAAAACACTGGAGAATGACCTAAATTGTGTTGACGGGGATGTAAATTTTCAATTCAAACAAACAAAACAACTTTCTCGGCTTATTCAGCAGAGAAAAAGGTTTGGTAGTTTTTCCACAGAAAATAAGACTGCAACATTTCATGCAAATTATCTCAATGAAAGACAATATGCATGAAATGTCAAGTCCCTTCAGCTCCGGTGAGCTAAAAAGGTAAAATTGCTAGGCTAATGATAACAACAAGGATGACAACAAATAATTTTTGTACGGGCCTCCGTGGCCAAGTGGATAAGAGCGCCGACTCTTAATCATTAGGTCTCTCACCGCTGTGGGTTCGAGCCTTAGAATCTCAGGTTCAGGTCACATATGTGAGACGCCAAGTTCTGCAATGGAAGGTCAGGTGTTTTTTCTCCAGTAACTCCTTTTTTCTCTCACCTCTGAAACACGATCGGGTCGAAATGAGTATAATAATCTTGAAAGGGCGGTAAAACAAAAAAATGAAAAAAAAAACACACAAAAAAACAGACAATTATAAGTAATTTTAGGTCACTGCTTTATGGAATGGTGTTCTAAATTGATTGATTGATTTGAGGTTTAACGTCCCCGTCAACACTGTAAAGGTCATTTTGGAGACGTTGCTTCCAATTTTGTGGGACTTTTACCCGACACTGAGATGAAATGACATCTCAAGCCCTGTCGCCCAATGAAACCAATAGGGTTTATTAGCATGGACGGTCCGCCTCGCACCTGTTCCTGGACAGGCTTAGATCCTCTAAGCAGTTTACCAGTACTAGTATGCGGGCCGGATTCAGCTCTGCGTGGAAGCATCATGCAGCCCATATATTTCTTCAAGCCCCTATGGGCGGGGGCTTGAATGGTGTTCTAAAAGCTCTCTTTACTTAAGACATATGTTAGAAGACCATTTAACCCTTATCCCAATGAATATTTAATTAAGCCACCCCCATTTCTGACTTTGAACCAATCAGATTACTTGATGCCTATTGGCTGTCTGCAGATTGAGTCATCATTTCGAAAATACATTGTAAATGTTACCACTAAAATACGAAAATTTAAAGATGAAAAATTGTGTTATTTTTTTTTTTTATTTATACTGCTAACATAGGCTATGGGTGCTCATTAGAACCACCTCATTGAGGCGGTTCTAATGAGTACCCACAACCAATGTCTTGGAGTAGACATGAGAAAATTAATGTTTAGCCCCATAAATCCCTGTTTTCTCTATATAAAGTGGTGTTTGGTGGGGTAGGGGTGTTCATTTCATTGACTTGTTCACCTGATATTTTGAAATATTATTTATAAAATAGCTAATCTGGGGCTTCTCAGTATTAAATGGGTTCAATTGTGGTTCTGAAACAACAATTTATAAAGCAAGCAAAAAAATAATGTATTTGCTACCATCCATTTTATGCATAATTACTGTCAACAAGGTTTAAGCACTCGGTTGACAAGATCATCAATGTCAATTTTATTACACACGTGTACTGTAAGTTGCCCCTGGCAACATGTAATAATTGTTGACTGGTTTACTCTAGCTAGTTTTGTCAACTGATAATCTGACTGTGAAATAAATCTAATCACAGTCTGTATGAGGAAATAAACTTGATAGAGGACACATATGTTTGAGAAAATTTTACAAAGAAGAAATGTTTAATGTTGACTCTCATACTGACATTGCAATTTTTGGTCCTCTCTCTGTGCAGTAACCAACTAAACCAGGTAAGTTAATGATTCTCTGTTTTGTATTTGATAACAGTTTTGTTCAATACAGCCATGTGTAAATAATGGCCATGTTGGAGTATTGATCATGTAATATCACTAGATAGTACAGTACAAGTCTATTTATAGCACACAATCATGGCTGGAAAATGTGAAATGCAGCAAAAATATCCAATAAATCCAATTTACATAGCTAAAGTGACGATTTCTTTTGCATTTGAATCCCGTATAACAGTGCAGATCCAGATCAGATGGCTTCTGAAGAAGCAGAAGCCAGCTGATCAGGATCTACACTGTCATTCAGTTTGTGAATCTGAATGAATAAATTAACCATATTTGCATTATTTGCTGGCTCCCAGCTTGCACATTGTCAATATTGGAAAAACAGGTAACCAGACCCCCCTGACCTTTCAAGATCAGGGGGGGTCTGGTTACCTGTTTTTCCAACACTGATAACCTTCACGCTAGGAACCAGCAGATAATGCAAATAAGGTGAATAGCATCAAGTAATTTGATTGGTTCAAAGTCAAAAATTATTTATTCAGCAGGACAGGGAGTAAGCGCGCTGTAAATTTGTAGAGCAGATGGCAATTTGATTTTTGTAAAATATTTTTGCATACAGGCAAACAGTGTGGACCCTGATCAGACTGCTTATGGAGCAGTTTGATCTAGGTCCGCACTGTTTGCCAAAAAATGACTTTCAAAGTAACCAGCAGATGACATAGCAGACAACAATTGTTGCAATTGGCATCTTAAGGGAGGCATGGATAAAACTGAATTTCTTAGTAATATTTCTCCACAATTATACATAAGCCAATGCAATACAAAACCTTCTAAGTCGGATGCGTGCTGACTGGTGATCATGAGGTTGGGGTGCAATACCTGCTGGGTTGGCAACATACTTTCGTGGAGATTGATCATGAAATCTTTTCTACGGTCGACATTCTCTCCCTTCCGCTGATTCAAGAAGGGCAGTTGTCAGTTTCTGGCGAAAGAATGTGCGCTGTACTGGCTAACAGCTTACAATAATATAAGCCTGCCCAGGGAAATTGTGGATAGGTAAAATAGAAGAAGAGGCAATGATCAGGAATCAATACAATTAACCCACAGCTCCCATCAGAGACACCAAAGGGAAAGAAACACAAACATCGTTACATGAAGCAACAGACTCCAACGGAAACACCAGCAGCGGAAAGCCAAAAGGACAGTTACTTTCCCATAAAATGGCCAATAGGCTATCCAAAATAAAATAATATAAGCGACACAAACACCCAAAGACAAACCATTACAAAAATAAACCTCGACAGGAGAACCGCCTTGGAACGGTCAGCGGAAACGAATTCCACTGGGGGGCTTAAATCGATTTTAAGTGGCCACAATCCTCGCCCTTACTTCCGTCGCGATAATAAGACACCTAACTCATCAGTGCAACATCTTCGTGAACACAAAATCAAACAACCACAGAGATGAAACAACAGTGAGAACTCAACAGCAAGCAACAACAGAAATGCTGGAGCAAAAGAAAACCAACAGTCAATAGACTCCGATGGGCTCGACCAGAGACAGAGCATCAGGTACCAACCAACATAGCCTTTACGTTGGAACCATCATAGAATCTGAGGCCTGACCCACCGGCGTAAACTGCCAGCTCAAAAATGACCTAAAAAGTGTTGGCTGGACCATTAAACAAACAAACAATGGAACTGGGCAACCAGCAAAGACTCAGATCAGGCTGCACATTCACTCAGTATCGCAAAAGTTTTGGATAATACTTCTCCGGATACTCCAGTGATGGTAGCTAAGGCTCTTGCACTCAGCGAAGACTGATCAGTCCGAGCAAAATGCACAGCTAGGCAGATCAGTGTCTTTGAAAAGTTTGTCATGAGGTGACTGATATTTTACATTGTCGCACAGGCCATGATAAAAGTTTTGTCATGAGGCGACAGATATTTTACATTGTCGCACAGGCCATGATGAAAGTTTTGTCATTAGGTGACTGATATTTTACATTGTCGCACAGGCCATGATGAAAGTTTTGTCATGAGGCGCAGATATCTAACATTGTCGCACAGGCCATGATGAAAGTTTTTTCATGAGGCGACTGATGTTTTACATTGTCGCACAGGCCATGACTAAAGTTTTGTCATGAGGCGACTGATATTTTACATTGTCACACAGGCCATGATGAAAGTTTTGTCATGAGGCGACTGATATTTTACATTGTCGCACAGGCCATGATGAAAGTTTTGTCATGAGGCGCAGATATTTTACATTGTCCCACAGGCCATGATGAAAGTTTTTTCATGAGGCGACTGATATATTACATTGTCGCACAGGCCATGACTAAAGTTTTGTCATGAGGCGACTGATATTTTACATTGTCACACAGGCCATGATGAAAGTTTTGTCATGAGGCGACTGATATTTTACATTGTCGCACAGGCCATGATGAAAGTTTTGTCATCAGGTGACTGATATTTTGACCCTTATCTTGCTGAATATTCATTTAAGCCGCACCCATTTCTGTCTATCAACCAATCAAATTACTTGATGTAATTTATTGCTACACATTCATAAACTGAATGCCAAACAGTGTAGATCCTGATCAGATGGCTTCTTATCTGGATCTACACTGTTTGCAAAGATAGGGGTTGTCGTTAACAGCAAGATAAGGGTTAAATTCAGTAAGTTTACAATCGTGTCTTTGCAAAAATTGTTCTGTTCAGCTGAACATTCTGTGATAAAAAATTGCATCCAACACTACCATGGCTCTTAGAATGAAATTGTTAAAATATTACTGGCCCAACAATACGTTGTCGTGGGCACTCAACTTTTAAACATCCACAATCTATCTATAGGTTTCACGGCCTCTTTTACGCAGTTCTATTGAGTACCTGATATTTTTGAACAGACATGTAAAACTCATTTTGCTCTTAACCCTTGTCCTGCTAATCCCGGATATGCCTTATCTTTGAAACAATGTAGATCCAGATCAGATGGCTTCTGACGAAGCCATCTGATCAGGATCTACATTGTTTGCCATTCAGATTATGAATTTGTTGCAATAATTTGCATCAAGTAATCTGATTGGTTGATAATCAGTAGTGGGTGTGGCATATATGAATATTCAGCAGAACAAGGGTTAGGTTTAAAAGTACACTACAACCAGTGTTCAATCCAGGATTTGGGGTTTGGGAGCCCTCTGGGCCCACAGGCCTTTGAAAAGGGGGCCATTTGGAACTTTAGGGGGCCCTTAAATTATACTATATTAAGTTACCAGATTTATCTCAAGGTTTTAGCTGAATGATAAAAATGGACACAAAACAAGTTTAACAGCACAGACAAAATCTATTTAGTTTATCTATCCATCTTCTAATACTGAGATGGTCGCATTTGCTAATTACCTCATCTAACCAGTACAAAATTTGGATAAAGTGTCTTGCTCAAGTGTTAAATGCACAAAATAAGAACATGGCCGCATCCCCGGTAAACAAAACGTCGATTAGGGTTTATAAAAATAAGAATTGTTACTACTTAAACAGATGAAACAAAATGTTTTTCTAAGTTATATAGATCGGGCAACATGCGGTTTTTGATAAAATTCAACAATACGCAACAATCAGCCGAAAAAACCGCGAGAAAATCGCAAAAATCAACTCCAGAAGAAACAGTCTCTAAATTCTACAGTTGCGCCCGACGGGCCCATGGAATGATCTCTAGTGCGCCCCTCATGTAAAAAGCGGGCCCAGGGCGCAATGGCGCAGCCTAGATTGAACACTGTACAACCTCTTTATTACCCTATTAATGGGGTCAAATAAGTTGAACAATTGTGTTATATTTTCGGGATCCATCTTGAAACACTGTGTTATAACTTATATACAAAACTGTGTTATTTTGTTTGATTTGAGGTTTAATGTCACCGTCAACACTGTATAGGTCATTTTGGAGACATTGCTTCCAATTTTGTGGGACTTTTACCCGACATTGTGATGAAATGACATCTCAAGACCTGTCACCAAATGAAACCAATATAGGGTTTATAAGCATGGATGGTCCGACTCTCGCACTGCTTTGCTTGGGCAGGCTTAGGTCCTCTAAGAGGTTTACCAGTACTAGTGTGTGGGTCGGTTTCAGCTCTGCCTGGAAGCATCGTGCAGTCCATCTATTTCTTCAAGCCCTGATGGATGGAAGTACACAAAACTATGTTTAATGGGGTTATGGTGTATTTATTTCACAGACTTGCTATAACAGCAGTA